>JAJHSJ010000008.1:16996533-17100583 GCA_021015155.1 Magnolia officinalis
ATAGAAACTCCTAAAAAACTCATATTTATAAGCTTTGCTTGGATCGACTTTGAAACCGCCTCAATCTTATGGAAAAAGTTACTCTTCGGTCGAACCAAAATTGGGTTCAGTCGGATAGAATTAAGGCTGAAAATCCCATTTTCTTGCTGGACAATTCTTCGTGATTTCGGTCGGAACGAAGTTGGATTCGATTGAACCAAATTAAGGCTGAAAATCTCACTTCTCACTGGACTGTTTTACTCGATTTTGGTGGGAACCAAAGTGGAACTGTGGTGGGGACAAAGTCGTTTCAAGTCTTTTCTTTTTAACTTCAAATTCCAGAAATGATTTTTCTAACCAATTTTCAGGATTCATTTTCTTCACTCTAAATCTTCAATTCTCTTCATTCCTCAACTTGGGTTCCTTGAATCTTTGACATGTGATTTCTTCATTAATAACTTCTAAAATATTAAATTCTTCATTATCTTTTTTGAGCTCTAATTATTCATTTTTGCATTAATTTCACCTTAAGCTCTCGAAATCACCTCACGCATGAAAACATGTCAATTAGATCGATTAAACACTATCATATTTATAAACGAAGGCATATATAGGGGAAATATGCAATATTTTCTCACTTAACAACTACACTGCTCATTTGGTGAGAACCATTGCTACAGTGCGTGGGGCCTACCATTAGGTGCCTAATTTGGGCCTACCTAGGAAGAGGAAGTGGTGAAGATGACCGCCTTTGACTTGGGTTATGCTCAGATGGTGAAGATGGATGCTTGGTTGTTGAGTGGGCTCTTCCTCACTCAATTTTTTCCTCCTCTTGTCGTTCTCTCTCTCTACTAGAAAATTTCTCAAGAAATTCTCTAGAAAATGGCTAGATAATTTCATTTTCCATGCCTTAGAGAGGGAGTGGAAAGATGAGGTGGATTGAAAGGGAGGGATGTATTGGTTAAGAGGGGAGTGTGCTTAATTAGCATGAATTGATGAAGTGGATGTGGTGCTTAGTCGAAAGATGAGATGGAGGGATGGTGCATATGCATTAGGTTAGAATGGATGAGGAGGAGAGATGATATATATGCATTGGCCACCTATGAAGTGTTGTATAAGAAAAGCATAGAATAGAATCTCAAGTTAGTTTTAGATATGCATGAGTTGGGGAGGGTTACATGTGCTTACCTAGGTGAAATAATAGTAGAGCATGTAGAAATGGGTGGTGTGTGGGGGGTGAGGTGCAAAATATGTGATGAGGTATAAAGGTGGAGTTAAAGTCTACCCATATAAACTTGGTCAACACCCTTAAAAAGCTTTGTAGGTGCATTTGCATGGGGTGTATATACACTACGCCAAAACATCGAAAAAAGGACGATCCAAAACCGTCTCAAATGACCAAAAAGGACGGTCATGGACCGTCGCATAAGCAGTCAAATTTTGACGTGTCCTATTACTTAAAGGACGGTTGAAAACCGTCATTCTTATTGACGAAAAAAAGACGGTCATGGACCGTCCTAAAAAAGGACGGTCATGAACCGTCCTTAAAATGGACTGTCATAGACCGTCTCTTATGAGCTCAAAAATGACGGCCATGGACCGTCCTTCAAAAAGACTGTCATGAACCGTCTCTTATGGGCCTTCATGGACCGTCCTTTAAACGGACGGTCATGAACCGTCCTTTAAAAGGACTGTCATGGACCATCTCGTATGAGCCTTCAAAGGACGGTCATGGACCGTCCTTTAAAAGGACTGCTATAGGCCGTCTCTTCCGACCCTTAAAGGACTTTTCAAATTTGACCTATTACAGTCTTCTTCCTGATATACACCTGTCTCAGATTCACATTCACATCCATTCACATTCACATCACCTGTCTCACATTCACATTCACATCCATTCACATTCACATCACCTGTCTCACATTCACATTCACATCCATCTAAACCAAAACTACGTAAATCCATCCAAACACCCAATCTTCCTGATATACACCTATTATACAATATATTTCATCACATTCACATCCACATCCATCTAAACCCAAACTACGTAAATCCATCCAAACAAAATCTTATCCACATTACATTCATCCATGCATAATACATATAAGTTTAACTTCACAAGTAAAAAACAATCTTATCCACATTTCATCACATTCATATCCATCTAAACCCAAACTACGTAAATCCATCCAAACATAAACTACATCCATCCAAACACACAATCTTATTCACATTACATTCATCATCCACGCATAATACATATAAATAAGTTTAGGTTTAGGTTAGGTTATAAGCTATAGGTTTAGGAATTGAGAATAGGTTAAGGTTTAGGTTTAGGAAATCGGGTTCGGGTTCGGGATCGGGTTCAGGTTTGGATTTTCAAGTTTAGGTTTAGGTTTAGGTTAGGGAGTTGAGATTAGGATTAGGTGTAGGTGTAGGTTTAGGGATTTGAGAATAGGTTAAGGTTTAGGTTTAAGAATTCGGGATTGGGTTTAAGTTTGGGTTTTCAAGTTAAGGTTTAGGTTTAGGTTTAGGTTAGGGAGTTTAGATTAGGATTAGGTTAAGGTTTAGGTTTAGGAAATCGGGTTCGGGTTCGGGATCGGGTTTAGGTTTGGGTTTTCAAGTTTAGGTTTAGGTTTAGAAATAAAGTTAGGGCATAAATGCAGCATGTAAGAAGTTTCAACAAAACTGAATATATTAAACTGTGTTTGTGTTATCAAGCAGGACAACTAAATCTGTTGTGCACGTGTAGTCAAGACCATGATAAAATTAAATATCATATCCACAGAAACAGAGATATTAAATAATTCATTAATTTAGAAGTTAATAAATATCACATGGGACAATCACACATAATAGAAGGCATCCATGACATTCTTCCTTCCTATGCAATAGTCCTGACAATATGGAAAGATGGAATAGAAGCAGAGATAAAATTCAATCCAGCATTACATCAAATTTGTTATCAAATAGATTGACATACAATATCTAGAATTTGCAAGTAAACGCACCTGCAATCTTGGCACCAATGAACTTAGAATGGATATTTGCACCAGTGTTTTCATGTTTTTCTAGTATCATTTTCCTTTTCAAGTCGAGGTGCTGCACAATTAATAGGTCATCAACTCCACAAGTAAACCCATGCATCTGAGATCATAGATATCATTTAAAATAACTTAACACTCAAACAAACGAAGATATCAAGCAGTTGAAGTTAAAATGAAAAACAACCAAACTCACCTGCAGAAATACTGTAAATAAGTGGCTTAATACTGAAAGCAAAATGCCAGCAGTATTAGAGCCATAGAACTCCTGGACTGTATGAACCATGCCGTACTTGGCAAACTGATTCTTGTCAATCACACCATGCACAAGCTCATTCTTCCAAATTATCAACTTGTGTTTTTTGCCCTTTGACTTGCAATGCTTGAAACAACCTTCTACCATGTTTCCTTCCTTTTAACATCAAAAGGTGAGCAACTGTGAGTAATATCGTTTAGGATCGTGGTTATGACCTAAAGCAGCCAAAAGAAAAAGAAAAAAAAAAAAAGCAACAGTTCAGCCAAAAATACCTTCCACTCAGAATAGAAACATCCATCTTCAATCTAATTTCCTTCCTTCATAACAGTAAAAGGTGAAAATTATTAGAAAACTTCCCACTATGAATACTTTCGTAGATAAAAATTGTTAAAAAACTTTTACAAAAGGTGCCCAAATTCACAAAAATTTGGGCTTGTGGTCAAGATTGAGTTGGCGATTTTGACATTCTTCTCTGGCAACACATATGGGGCAGCTTTCAAAGAAATCATGTCTCACTTCAACTTGAGCAAAAACACAGCAAACAGTGAAGATCCACCAGAAACTTCATTACAAGAAACTTGCTACTCTAGCAACATCAAAACAATCATAGCATAAACCTGGTGCCTCCTACCAGATCATGGTTTGTGCTGATATCAGAAGCTTCAAGACAAACATCACCCTTTCCAAGAGATGTACACCAAAATAGCTGTTGCTGTAAAAGGTAAGGTATCTAGAACATCAGATCGAACATTTTCCTAGCCCCCAAAATGCTAGCATTCAGTACGCAAAGATAACAAGGCATTTGCCATCATAGGTGTTTTTTTTTTAAACCCTATCTTGTGTACTCCTTTAAGCATACCGATAATGTGCTACAATTTAGAACACTAGCTGGAAAGACAGCCCCTTACTAACCCAAAAAAAAATTAAGAACAAGAACTGTTGGGCCGGTTGAAGATGGAAACTGAAATGTCAAAACCTGAGGGAATTTCTCACAATAACTGAGGTAAAAATGAGTAGGGAAACATGTTCTTCAATTGAATGCCACTTTTATAACTCATATAGTACAAAATAATTCTATTTACACAGCTCTCATATTGTCAAAAGGTTGAAAAATATATTTCACCTTCGCTTTTCCTTCCTTTGAACTGGTTGCAGTTGCATAATTCCTCAAACTCTGCTAAAAGAAGAACAATGAGTCAGATGACAGCCATACCAAGAGAACCAGCTACTTGTATAAGTAACCAATGAATACCATTTTCTGAATAATCAATAGGAAAGATATATCAGAATGAGAACAGTACAAATTATTGCAGCATCTGAATAGCAGAAATAAGCAAAACATTAGTGGATGAATGGATTCACCATCTGTGCATATTAAAATGAGGCAAGCAAGTACATCTGCAAGAGGAAATATAGAATGTTGGGCCCAAACTAGAGGAATTTTGGTTGCATCAGCATTCCATATGGGAAGCGCATACTTTTCAGAGACCCAAAACTGTTCATCCGAACCCGCTGGACAACTCAAGTTCCAGACATCCAATTGTTGCCCGAAAATGGATGGTTAAGAATAAAATGGAGTCCATAGATCATATGCAATAGAAGAAAAAGGCACACCAATCTGATGGCTGGGAGTATTCAATAGAGGAAACTTTCATCCGTTCGACCATCCACAGTGAGCCCATTGAAACGCACAGTCTGGATCACTTAAATGTGGCTACCCTACCCATATGGCATGCTGCCCAAATAAAAATCATTTCTGCTTAGGGGAGGCATTATACGATGCTGGCAGCAAGACAGGGGAGTCAATGAATATATAAGTAGCTGTATACCAAGACAGGGGAGTCAATGAATAGATAGAGCAAGGTGAAGCACACGTGTGTGTGCTCATGTGAAGTAATATGGAGTGGTGAAATCAGCATTTTGGAGTGGCATGTGCAGACCCTTGTCGGCCATCCTCTAGAATCCATCAGCTACCTTCGCTCCACAAATCATTAATGCATATTTTTTGATTCTCATTGAATTGTGCAATAATGAGCCTGAAAAGAAGACATCATCATCACTATCCTAGCCTCGTCTCAGCTATTCATGGTCGGCTTCATTGAGGCAGCTATAAAGCAAAATGACATTCCGAAGGTAATTGGAAGCATGAATTTTAAAACTGAGCCCCAGTTCAGGACATGGCTAATAAAGGAAGAATTTTGATGTGGATCTTATCAAGTTATAGTCAAAATCTACCTGTATTGCTGCCAACAGAATCTTGATGATAAATGCCAGAGGAACGCTTTGAACTTGTTGCGAGTACACAGGTTGTCATTCCATACCTCTGCCCACCTAAACAGATTGATTCACAAACAAGATTTTCATGTTTTCTGAAGGGCTGATGTTTCTTCTAGCCTCTTCCCCATGGAAGCTGGCCTGAAATGCTGGATCCATGGATTTCCAAGAAGACAGACTCATTTCCACTATCCAATCGAGTCCGAGACCTTCCAAAATTGAGCTTCTCCCAGCAGCCACTTCGCAGAACCTTAAACTGCAAACAGCTTACTTAGTCAAACCGACTCAGACCAACAAAAGCCCATTCAACTTCTCCTAGACGCAATCACCTATCAGGTGCATCAAGAATGGGTGGTTACCAAAAAGTCCAGCAGTCCGAACTAAAAATATATGCATCAAGAACACCCAATCTCTATGGAACCCACAGTGAAGTATTTGTAATTAACATCTCTACTTTGTCCATCGTACATAACAAAAATCATATAGATCAAAATCTTAGGTGAGTCCCACTTTGTGAACAATGTAAAATCAGGACTAAAATTTATCCTATAAAATGTTTGAGGCATTCACTTCAAAGAGAAGAACAATGGAAACTTACAGCAGCTTTATCTTGATCAAGGCGTGACGCTCTGTATTGCTCTGCCACAATCTCTGAGGTGATTCCCATGGGAATCAAGCAGTCTTTAGCATCTTGGTTTGGACGAATATGAACCTGCCCCGTCAGATGCATCAGAAGATGGGTAATGGTAAAAAATGAAATTGTTTTGCACAATCTCTTGAAGAAAGAAAATTAAAGAGCTCCTTTGATCCAGTAAATCAGTCAATGATCATAATGCTTGTTTATCTATGAGAAGAAACATAATTTTAATAAAATGATTAGCAATACTTGATTGGAAACTAAAGAACAGAGAAACATACTCGACTTGATATTTGGAAGCAAGATGAGTAAACTTGTCAGCATTTACTTTTGCAATCATGATGGGTTTATCCAACACAGCAAGTAATGGGGCAGCCACATCTAACTGGAAAAGAAAATAGAAAATAAAAGAAATCATTGCAATGGCAAGCGTCATATCATTGCTCCAATCTGTCTTGTCATGGAAAGATCTGGAATGAGATAGGAACACTGCAATTATGTCAATCTAAAAAAGGGTAACAAAGAGTAACATAAATTGTTTAAGAAACCCATCACATGAAAGTAGCATATCAGTATTGGTACTTAAGAACATCAACAGAATCAGATTCTGACATATTAGAGATACATGTCTAAGGGATACAAGTAAAAAAGAAATGAAAAGAAAAGAAACAAATCAACAAAATAAAGAAAGGCAGAAAAGGGGCATTGGGCTAGAGATTGCCCTCTCAAATCTAAGAAGAAATCCCAGCGGTTGGAATCGAGCAGCAACCAAATCGAGGACCCAGAGTTCCCGCAGAAGCAGTGTCCCTGCTGTGAAGGTGCATGTCTCATCCTCACCTCGAAGACGAAGAAGAATCCAGGAAGGAAATTCTATAAATGCCCAGCTAAGGACTGTGCGTGTAATTTCTTTAAGTGGTGTGACACTGCAAGCTTTGATCAAAGACCTGATGTTCCCATGCCTCCTTACCCCATGTGCTCTTGCGGTGCTGGAAAGTGCACACTTCTTACTAGCAATATGGGGAGGGATGCTGGTCGGAAGTACTTCGTCTGCCCTGTGAAAAAGGACCAGGATCCAATTGACAGCTGCTCATATGAATTTATGGGGAGGATTTTAATGATGGATATATAATAATTTTATAATATATTATTATTTTTTAAATTCTAGGAGTGATTATTTACTGTCTTCTTTTTTACCATGTGACCCACCTGATGAGGACATACTAGCTTATGAGGCATTCTATCATCATGGTGAGGCAATCATACTAAATGGGTTAAATGCCATACAACAGATGAATCAGTGCCACTTTGGGCATGGTGGTGAGCTATCACCATTGTCCAACCATCATTAACTTTCATTTGCTACTTCTATGCTAGTTCTGCACCATTCAAAAAGTTGTGGTGACTCATAGTCCTCGAATGTGGACTGATACACTAGGTTGTTGTCTTTTGCCTGCGAGTAGAGATGCATGTGGAGCTAGGAAACATATACAAATATGGTAGTATCATGAATGAATGGTTATGATCTAGCAACGAGGTATATCGGGAGGTGGTGGAGGCAGTGTCGATGAAGCAGTGGGTCCTTAATGAGCTTGTATATTACATTTTTTGGCCATCAGTACTTATAATACCATCGACAATTTAATCACTTCACCTCCATGTTGTATCAACTTGATCCGTGCCTTCTGTAGCCTCAAGAAGTTTTCAATTGTAGCATTATTCCTACATTTTTCAGTGGTGTGGCCCAATTTAGCTTTGAAATTGCTTTGTTTTTTAACTCAATCACATCATAGAATGATTTGTAAAAATGGATGAACGGTGTGGATTTAAGGAACGCATCATCCTAAGGCTCACTTAAATTTCACACATCAAGAAATAATTAGGTTGCTACCTATGCACACCATCCATCCGTTTTTCACCCCAACAAGCTTCTATTGCACATACGACACAGAATGGTTGCCGAATTTTCCAGCAAATACAGTGCATTTAACAGTAAATTGCAGTGCATGCCCTTTTTGTGTGCATATATCAATTCCCTTGAAGTTGGGAGCACCGGAAAAGGGCATGCTAGTGGTCTGTGTTATCTTTTTTTTCTTTTTTTCTTTTTTTTTTCTTTCTTGAAAGAAATGCCAAGGGGCCATATGGCCCCACAGGTGACATACATTTGCCTCATCAGGTGAGCCCCACTGCATATGTACCCAGCCCCAAAGAAAAGTTTCCCTGCTCATCAGGCAGGCCATATAACAGGTGTATTGAATGTGAAATGCTGGCCATATTTCGTACACCTGGGGTCCATCCAACAAGCAATGGGGCCTATTTCACAAACAATCCAGATCTCACGCATGCAGGGTGAGGCCCAGAGTACCTGTAGTAGGTCTCCTATTTTATTTCTTTCAGCCATTAATCCATAAAAATAAACCTTTTAGCATTTTCAGAAAATTTTGAGTGGCCTAATTTTTCTAATATGCACTCAAAACCCGTATAAAATGAAAAGAAAAAATAAAAAACAAATTCCTAAAAACCCAACAAATCTCACGTCAGATTTAACAAGACCCATACCCCCAAATCCAACAAAAATCAAAACCTATATACCAAAATCCCACAAAAACCCTTCCAGACCCTAAAAACCCCAATCTGGAGAAAAAATGGGGAGGGAGAGAGAGTACCGTTCCACAAACCGATGCTGGATTCATCGGTGTTGATGTTGTAGAGGATGCCTTCGTATCTGATTTCGCATTTGGATGTCAAGCTAATCACGCTACCGATAGGAATCTGCGGATCCTCCTCCATCGCTAGATCCTGAAGAAGCTTCTGTTGTAGCTGTTGCTGCTACTGCTGCTACTGCCATGGCTTTTCACAGCAGAGAGAGAGAGAGAGAGAGAGGGTTTCTTGTCAATGGAAGACGAGGAAAAGAGGGAAAATAGGAAAAGAGAAGCGGGCGTTTGATGGTTTTCGTCTTCTAGAGGAGATAAAATTTTCAAATCCGTATTTTGTGAGTTTAACATTATTTATAACACCAACTCTATTAATAGTCGTACATGCATGGGACCATTTTCTGGATGGGTAAGATCGTTTTACAAAATAAAATTATAACTATTTACTATTTACAACTAGACCGATTATTTTGATGGTCTGGATAACCCTATATCTTAGCCACTATTGTTATGGACGAGTCAACACCATTTTACATAAAATGCAAGACTCACAATGAAAAACCTGTACATTGAAAACGTTAACTTGAACTTTGGACCTGGAATCGCTCTATGGGCCCCACCATAATCGATTTGTTTCATCCACACCATCCATACATTTCATAACATTATTTTGTGTATGATCACAAAAAATGAGCCTGAAATAAATCTTAGGTGGACCACACAATCAGAAAACACTATTGAGCATCAACTATTAAAAACATTTTAGGGTCCATAAAAGTTTTAGATCAAGCTGATTTTTATTTTTCCCCTTAATCTAGGCTTGTATGACCTAATCAACAGATTGGATGTCAAATAAACAGTACAATGCGCCTTAGGAGGATTTTAATGGTGGATATCCAATCACTATTGTTTTCATGTGGTGTGGTCCACCTATCCCTCTAATTTTTTGGATCAAGCCCTAAATTATCAGTAAAAATGGATGAACGAAATGGATGAAATACATACATCATGGTGGGGCCCACAGATGGCTGGTGGTAGGGGGAGTAGCCAATCTATTTTCTATGCTGGGTCCACTGGAACTTTGGATTTAACTGGTTCTTTGGACATTGCCCTAAAATGATCTCTCCAAATGGATGGAAAGTGTGGATACAAAACATACATCATGGTGGGGCCCAAAAATGAGAGGTATATAAATCTCAGGTGGACCACACAACATGAAAACAATAGTGATTGGATATCCATTATTAAAAATCCTCCTAAGGCCCACTTTATTGTTTATTTGACATCCAATCTGTTTATTAGGTCATACAGGCCCCAATAGAGCTCTTTGTTGCCCAACTCCTTTGGCTTAACCTCAGCCAACCGGATGCCAGACTTGACCTTGGGCCTACTTTGATTTATATATTGTATATCCATATGGTCCATTTGTTTTGCCAACTCATTGTAGGATATGAGCCCAAAAATGAATCATATTCAAATCTTAAGTAGACTACAACATAAAAAATATTGGTAATTGAACACCCACCATTAAAAACTTTATGGGCCCACCTTAGTGCCCACTGTAATAATTATTTTTATTCGTCCTGTTGATTAGGTCAGACATAAAGGAAAAATAATAATAATAATTTTTTTAAAAAAAACAAATATTAACTTCATCCAAAATGTGGTGTGGTCCTAAATTGAGAGGTATATAAAGATCATTTTATGACTTGATCTCAAAATTGAAAAGTATATAAATCAATATCTCAGGTGCACCACACCATATGAAAACAATATGTTGATTAGGTCATACAGGGCCAGATGAAGGGGAAAAACAAAAATCAGTTTGATCCAAAACTTTTATGGCCCCAAAATGTTTTTTAATGGTTGATGCTCATTCAACACTGTTTCCTAGAATGTGGTCCACTTAAGATTTGGATATATCTCATTTTTGGTCTTATATTGTAAAATCATTTGTAAAAATATATGGACGGCATGGATGAAACACATACATCATGGTGGGGGCCACTGAGCACCGACCACCAACCATTGGCTGGTGTCAGGGGAGTAACCAATTCGTTCCCAAGCATACTGAGTAAATCCTGTGGGACCCACCATGATTTATTCATTTTATCCACTCCATCCATCCATTTTAACATATAATTTGATTACGTAAGCTCAAAAATGAAGCCTATAAAAATTTGAAGTGGACCACATCATAGGAAACAATATAAATTGAACATCTACCATTGAAAAATTTTGGGAGGCCACTGAAGTTTTGGATCAAGTTGATATTTTAGTTTTCCCTTCATCCATGTATTTGTAATCTATTGAATAGGTTGGATGACAAATAAAAATCACTTTAGGCCATAGGAAGATTTCAATGGTAGAAATCATTATTCCCACTGTTTCCTATGGTATGGTTCACTTGAGTTTTGGATATACTTTAATTGTGGACTCAACCACTAAAATGATCTGGAAAAATGGATTGACAGTGTGGATAAACCATGACTTTGGGCCACGAGCTTAAAAATAAAGTCAATCCATGACTTGGGTGGGCCACACCACATACTATAGTTGAGAGGGTTACCCTCCCATTAAAACATTCATAATCATTTATTGGGCCCACCTAGATGTGGTTCATAGATCTAGCCCATTCATTATGGGTGTCCCACTTGGATGAGGAGTCAGCCCAAGTTTCGTACACATCCAAAACTCATATGGGTCCCACCAATTAAATGCTTTTATATGTTTTAGGGATGTCTTCACATAGTTTTAGATGTTATGGCCCACCTGAGTTTCGTATACGACTGATTTTTGGACTTAAAGGGGACACATCAAAATGTATGGTGTTGATGTTCTACATACATCATGGTGGGGCGCACACAGATTAACCTCATGGGAAGTTCCCATGAGGTGACCATATAGTACCATTTCACTATTTAGGTAACTCCTTCATAGGTGTTACTCTAACCGTGTAGGGCCCACCTTAATATATTTTATGTATATTAACACCGTCCATATATTTTTCCATCATATTTTAGGATGTGATTTTAAATCATAAGAACTCAATAATCTCAGGTGGGTCATACCAATCAAAACAATGATGAATAACTATTAAAAACCTTTTGAAGGCTACAAAAGTTTTGGATCAATTTGATCTTAATTTGTAGTTTACCTTCATCTAGATCTTCTTTACATTATCAACAAGTTAGATTGCAAATAAACATAACTAAAACCTTATGATGGGCTCTTTATAATTTTTAAAGGCTAGATACTATATTATCATTCTTTCCAGTGGTGTGGTCCACTTAAGATTTAAATCTACACAATTTTTTATACCCGGCCCAAAAATGGGTGGGAGAAACATAAGGGCTACAAGGATATACAACACATCATCAAAATCTCACTTTTGTTATCTAACTTTTCAATTTTTCTTGTCAAAATACAAAATTAAGTTTTCTTTTTTAAAAAATATATATTTTTTTTACAATTTGTCAAAATTTTCACAATTTTGTTTAATTTTTCAAATTCTCTTTTTCAAAATATCATTTTTTAAATCTCACTTTTGTTATATAACTTTTTAATTTTTCTCGTCAAAATAAAAAATCTAGTTTTCTTTTTTAAAAAATATATTTTTTTACAATTTGTCAATTTTTTCAAAATTTTGTTTATTTTTTAAAATTTTCTTTTTCAAAATATCATTTTTTAGATCTCACTTTTGTTATATAACTTTTTAATTTTTTTTGTCAAAATAAAAAATTTAGCTTTCTTTTTAAAAAAAATATATATTTTTTACAATTTGTCAATTTTTTCATAATTTTGTTTAATTTTTAAAATTTCTTTTTCAAAATATCATTTTTTTTAATACCACTTTTGTTATATAACTTTTTAATTTTTCTTATCAAAATACAAAATCTAGTTTTCTTTTTTTAAAAATATATATTTTTTTCAATTTGGCAATTTTTTCACAATTTCGTTTAATTTTTGAAATTTTCTTTTTGAAAATATCATTTTTTAAATATCACTTTTGTTATATAAGTTTTTAATTTTCCTATCAAAATACAAAATCTAGTTTTCTTTTTTAAAAATATATTTTTTTACAATTTGTCAATTTTTTCACAATTTTGTTAATTTTGTTAATTTTCTTTTTCAAAACATCATTTTCTTATCAAAATATTTTTTTTTTTCAAAATTATTCAAAGTTCTTAATGTTTTTTTGAAAATCTAGATTTTTATAAAATTACATTTTTTCTGTTTTCAAAATCTAAATTTTGTTCTTAAACATTGTTAGTTATTTTACTAAGCCTTTTTAACTTTTTTTTTTGTTCGAAATTTATAAATGTTTTTGTTCTTAAATTTTGACTTGAGCATTAGAGACGGTTTAGGACCGTCTCTAATATAGACGGTCTTTGACAGTCTCAAATGACCACTATAAGACGGCTAACGACCGTCTCTAATAGAGACGGTCTTTGACAGTCTCAAATGGAGACTGCTAAGGACGGTCCCTAATACCGACTATTTTTAGCAGTCTCAGCTGACAGGAAAAGACGGCCAATGACCGTCTCTAATTGAGACGGCCCTTGACCGTCTCAAATTACCAGTAAGAGACCGCCCATAACCGTCTCTAATTGAGACGGCCCTTGACCGTCTCAAATTACCAGTAAGAGACGGCCAATAACCGTCTCTAATACGGACGGTCTTTGACCGTCTCAAATGGTAGCATATAAGACGGTCAGGGACCTCTTTTTTAGACGGTCAATGGCCGTCTTTTAGCCACAGTTAAGGACGGTTTTTGACCGTCTTAAATGATTTGTGGACGTTAAAATTTTTAAGACAATATTAAGGACGGTCAAGGGCCGTCTAAAAGTTTAGAGACGGTTTACGACCGTCTCTAAAGCGTCTTTAAACCAAGCAATTTTAGAGACGGCCCAGAACCGTCTCTAAATCAGTCATTTTTTTCCATTTTTCACGTAGTGATACACACTCTCTCTGATATCAATATATGTGTACGTGTGTGCGGGTGTGAGTGCACGGTCACACACATGCAAGCAATCGGAACACGTATGCGAATGCCCTAATGGCCATCAGAAAATTTCACCTTGTTGTAGTCACTGAAGTTCCTTATTCAGAATGTCAGGTCATAGATTACGCCCTGTACTTTCTAATTTCTAAAAATTCTACAAGGTTTAGCTGACTGCCTAATTTTCAAAAATTTTACTAGTGGGGCTCTAAGTTAAACATATTATACTATCAGTGAGGACTCAAGTTAAAATTTACTAGTGGAACTCCAAGTTCCATATTATACTGCACACACTTATTAAAAAAAAAAATAAGAAGAAGAAGAGGAACGGTGTGAGTGATAAAATGGCCTAAATCCAGTCTTCACTGTTAGGCGGTGGGAAAGAAATGATTGCCTGCAGAAGTTGAAAGAGTTTTTCCAACCCACGCGACGGGTGCAACCGTCCACAACCTGACAAATAGGTGCAATATCCAAGCGATCCATCTGCGAGGTTCAACCATAAGTGAGTTCTTGACCAAAAAAAAAACATTTAATTAAAATCGAATCTAGTTCACTCTTGGTGTAGAACCCAAGGTTAGAAACAAGTGTATGGAATAAAAATGTTATACCAACTCTTTTCCAGCCTTACGTTCGTTTTTTAAAATGTGTTTCACATGACAAGTTGTGCTTAATTAGCAAAATTCAAGCTCACTAGAAAGTTGCATGCAAACATTTCTCAATATCAAATTCACAAGTCTAAGTCAAGCTAACTGTTATCTTGCTGAAAAATGAATATAACTAAAATGCCATTATATCATATTAACAAGTCTAAGTCAAGTTAATTATATTCTTATATAATAATGGATGTTAGATAAAGAAAATAAATATCAAATTCATAAGTCAAAACAAGCTAATTATAAATGTATATAATAATGAATATAGTTAATCATGCTATTAAAAATGCCATGGATTCTTAACCTTAGTATCTTCAACATCAGAAGTTAGTTTGTACAAGGCTTACAAGTGTGGAAAACGCATTGTTTTTTTTTTTTTTTTTTTTTTTGTCTTTTTTATTTGGAACTGTTAAGATGTAGGATAGGCCACGGACAAATTATGGAGCATCAAAATAAATAAAAAATGAATTAGGTAGGGAGAGAGGTGAGATAGGAAGAAAAAAAAACTTCCTAACACACACTAGTGCTTCCAAAAACCATAATTTTGAGACCAAGTACTGGAATTGCTATAATAACGTATTGTTGAAAAGCTATACATGGACGAGCTTATGAGCTGCTCAATCGGTTAAATGACATTGCTCTTGAATAGTATCGGAAAGATAGGGTCATTTTAGGATCAATTTTCAGTTGCAAGTCTGACGCAGGGATGGGTGTGTTGAGGTCGAGCACCGTCTTCCTTAGGGGGATAACTATTCTGAATCACGAAACTTCTCTGTTCTCCTCACAGAGATGCATCGAATCTATGAGGAAAATAAGAAAATAAGAATAATTTCTAGAAATTCGTAATATGTTGATTGATACTAAAAAATGAGCTTACAACCTCTTAAATAATGACATAAACCCTAGGAATAAGTTTTAGAATCAAACTACAACTAAAACTTTCAGAAATCGTGACTTATTATAAATAGTAAACTTACTATTTATAGATGGTCATGATTTCCACTAGACGCAGTGGTTTTCGGCCAAAAGTAGTAAGTGTTCTATTTGGCTCAACCATGTTATTTTCCTAATTTTTCTAAGCACTTTTCATGTTGGACACAACTCCTAAAGCCCAGGGGATGAAGAGTTGCAATCAAATTAAAACTTACTATAAATAGTAAAAACAAAAATAAATGGGATTTCGACAATCGATCTGATGCATCTCGCAAATTCGGCATTCGCTGGGTTGGGTGGCTAAAGTAACTTCTCCTACCCCAAAATCATATGAGGCATGTTGGATAACTCATTCCGGTTTGCGAGATATGTCCATTTTAAGTTTTTGAATGTCTGGATCACTTCGGCCTCTGATCGGGACTCCTCTGGTCCATCTTAACCATGAAATTGTCTGTGACCCGCTGTGCATAAAGTATCATACTACTAGATAGTGTGAATATTGGAAAAATGAAGATTCCTCATATAGCATATACTATAATCTTATGGATCCTCTCATGGAGGCATTATCTACAAAAGACTCCAGAACTACAAGTATAAAATAGGGCTGTGTTGTCTCCAATTAGCTTCGGGGCAGGTGGGATTTCACTGTTATGTGTACCTTGAAAAGCCAATAATATATATGTTGAAAATCTAGTTTATTCATGACCACTTAGTTTAATGAAATATACTTCATTTTCATTATTAGTTTTTTACAAACTTATGCATTAAATATGTTTAGGAGGTTGTAATTCATTATTGAATTTCTCATGTAGATCCATGCATAAAGAATGAAGTGGACATAATGGCCATCATGGATAAGGAAGAATTGTGCGCCATGGCTCTGGATTTTCCTAACTTCCCTAATCATTCCAACAAGTGATCCAGAGTCTTCTTGGGACTTAGCAGCATGCATACATCTTTTTTATTGCATCATTTATCAAATGTTTTAAAGCAATTCAGTGAACTCAAGTGTTTAAAGTGGTTTGATCAAGCTCGACGGGCATCCAATTAATGGCTGGATCTTTTAGTGGTCCACTCTCTTGTGCTTCCATAAAAATTTGGGTCAATAATAAACATAATGATACTAGTACTAGGGTCAATTTAGATGCAAGTCATATTAACAAGTCTAAATCAAGTCAATTTAGATGCAAGTCTAAATCAAGTCATATTAACAAGTCAATTTGGGTCAATCAATAATAAACATAATGATACTAGTACTAGTACTAGGGTCAATAAAAATTTGGGTCAATATATATATATTATGACATATGGAAGTTTATATGGGTATAGAGTATCATATTAACAAGTCTAAATCAAGTTAATTAATTAATTAATTTTATTTTTATTTATTTATTATTATTATTATTATTTTACATAGAAATGAATGCCAGAGAAAATATCAATATCAAATTCCTAAGTCAAGTCAAGCTAATTATAATTGTATACTATAATGAAGTTAATTAATCATACTATTAAAATTGTCATCGATTCTTAATCCAAGCAATTTTTGGCTAATATGTATGATGGTGGAAAATACATCAATTATTATTATTATTATTTTTCCTTCATGGCGTTTGGTAAGCTCATGAGATGTAGAATAGTCATGGACAAATTATGGAGTGGAAATTTTTTATTTTATTTTATTTTATTTTATTTATTATTATTATTATTTTCAAAGAAGAAGCCAGGGAAGCCAGGGAAAGACTAAGCTTTTGATTAATAGCATGAAAATAGGCGGTTAAGATTTACTGGAGAAATAAAATAGATTCAAACAACATGAAGCATCTAGCAGATAGATACCAACTTTATTTTTATTATGATTCTAAAGTACCACTTTGATTTGATGATTTTAACCATGCGAGTTATAGCTTGTAAACAACAAACGGTTTTAAAACATGGCCCCATTCAAATGGTGAGATCGTTTACTTGGCATGATTCTTGCACCATGTCTTTCTCCTAGTTCTATGAATGAATGAAGGGTTCGGATTGGCAAAAGGTCACCCCATGTGCCATTTGAAAGGTTTCTTTTGACTGATACATGGGACTTTTATCATCAATCAGAATTATTCATTCAATAATATCACTGGGAGCAAATCATTGTACATAATGTTGTAAAAACAGATGCCTTAAATCTTCTGTCCAGCTGCTCGACCAGTTGAGAGGCCTGCTTGACTAGTTGAAGCTCCCTTCGACCAGTCGAAGTCCATTCGACTCGAAGTCCAACAAAGATGTATTTGGAGTTCCGCGCTACTCGAGCAATCGAGGGACTGACTTGACTAGTTGTGGGTCCTTTCGACTAGTTGAAGCCCTCTTTCAACTAGTCGAGGATTAGGCAGATGCTGCACGGACTGCGTAAATTTGAGGCGGTTTCAGAGAGGTGCGTAAGTAAAGTTCCCTAAACTATAAATAGGGGTCCCTAGGGCCTTTCTAATGTATTCTTAGACTTCCTAAAGGTATTCTAATGGTTTCTAAAAGGGTTCTAGGGTTATCAAAGGGTGTAACAATGGTAAGATTCGAGGTTGTTCGAATCGCATAAGTCCTCTCTCTTTGTAATTTCTATTTTCATAGTGGATTTCTGTTGCTTTTTGTTGTGGTTTTTTCCTGAAATGGTTTTTGTTGAGGGTCAAATATTGCATATTGGACCCTAGTTATTCCTTGGTTTTATGAACATGATAATGCTTAATGTTTTATTTTAATCATGTTTGTGGTGCCAGGTGAATTCAAGAGTTGGAATTAAAAAGGATGTTAAAAGCATGGATTTAAAGCTCAAGAATCACCAAGGCCAAAAATGAAGAATGCACATACTAAAGATCCAAAAAAATCAAGTCAAGAATGAAGAAAATCAGAGTTTTGAAGTGAATTTGCGTGATCTTCGACCATTCCTGGCTCCGTCTCGACTAGTACGCTCGACCAGTCCTGGCTCGACCAATCGAGATACCTCGACTCAAACTCCATAACTAAAATTACTAAAAGCAGGTCATCCTCGACCATTCGATGGAAACCCTTGACCAGTCAAAGGTGACCCTCGACCAGTCGAGGGTTGTCCTTGACCAATCCTGGGTTACGTAGCCAGCACACAAAGTGCGAAAATTTGAAGCGGTTTCCAGAAATTTCTAACTCGGTGCGAAAGTCTAAAGCCTAAAACTATAAATAGGGGTCCCTAGGGCACCCCTAGGCATCATCTAAGGTTAGAGGAGTGGAGCAAAAGTGTGGAGAAGCCGTCGCTAAGAGTTTTTCTTCCCTTGCCTTAGTAGCTTTTATACTTTTCTGAAGAGATTCTAGTTCAACCATGTCTATGGTTGGCTAAACCTCTTATCTAGGGCTAAGAGGTGAAGCTTATAGCATGATGGGATGTTTTTTTTTTCTTTGATTCATGTTTATATTAAACTCTCTTTGATTCGAGTTTGATTATAAGGAATACTTTCAGTTTTTAATGGTTTGTTGTGACTTAAATTACAATAGATTTGTGGTAGCTTTGAGTATGTTCTTTTAATGTATTGAGATTGTGTAATTAGGAAATCCTGTTGTTCACCATCGTCCCTTGGGCATGGTTGGATGATGGAATTGAAAGTGACTTGGTTTGTCAATTAGCATGTGAGTTGAGTCGGTAAGATAAGTGGGCCCCATATGAATATCATCAAGCGTCTGCTTCAACTGGATGTGTGCTCCGAACTCAGCAAAGGTAAAGTTAGCCTCACATCCCATGTCCCAAAACACCCAGGTAAACAGAAGCCTTAAAAGTCTTAGAACAACATAGGAATGTATGTCTGTAAACTTGAGTTTCAGAACAGGAAAATCTTTCAAGTTTTTCAGACAGTATTCGATGGTATCGAGTACACATCAATGGCATCGAACACTCACGTTCGACGATATCGAAAACCACTCGATATCATCGAATTAGGCCATTCTATGTCCAACAAGCACAAAGCATTTTGGACAATATGTTCGATAAATCGAACAGAATTTCGATGATATCGAAATTCAAATATTGATCACGTCGAAGGAGAATCGATGATATCGATTTACTTTGAGCCTTGTCCAGCAACTTTTGGAAAATTCCTAACATTGCTTGAAGATATCGAATCATCTTCAATATCATCTGAATTCAAACTTCAATGTGATATACGTTCGATATCATCGAATTTGGTCAAGTCTTTGTCCAACGAGCTTCAGAGGAAAATCACTAGAAAGATCGAGGACTCAAAACCATACTCGATGTCATCAGAATTCAAATATCGATAATATTGAAGGTATATCGATGAGATCGAATCTGGACAAAACCATTCCAACAATCTTATAAGGTAAATCATATGGGAATTAATGACCGAGGAATCGATATTAGCTCGATATGATCATAATTCAAATATCGATGAAATCGATATATGATTGATGTTATCGAAATGGATCAAAGATTGTCCAGCAAGCTCTTTTAACAATCATACGAAAATGATCAATGTATCAAATAGATTGTCGATGAAATCAGAATTCAAACTCCGATGAAATCGATGTCTACTCGATAGCATCGATCCCCGTCAAAAAGTTCCAGGTATATTCTTTAGTGGAGTTCGTATCATCGAACCTTGCTTCGATGGCATTGAAAGTATACATTCGATGACATCGAAGCAGACCCGATGATATCGAACTCAGTCAGAATTAGACATCTTTATTACCGTTGGAGCTTTTTGTCTATTTAAGGAGAGCTTGTTCTTGTTGATAAAGTGAGAAAAATAGAGAGAGCCTTGAGAGAGTTTTGCATACTATTTATTCTATGCTCTATTTACTCTATGCTCTTTTTCTCATGGAAGTTCATCCTTTAATCCACTCTCATCATCAATATTAAATAGAGTGGATTGAGGAATGAACTTCCCCATTCAAGGATCATCCAGCTGCTACCTTAATGGAAAATCATTGAGCTGGGATACCATGAATGCATGAATGCTTGAAATCACTCCTTCCCTAAAATTGGAAAACATTTAATAGAGTAGGATTCCAACATAACCTTGACCTAACCCGTCGCCTTTATTGGAACATCATCAAGTGTTGCGGATCAAGGGAGCTGAAGAATCTTCGTCATCAAGGAGGAGATCTTCAACAATGTGTTTAATGGGGCTCACCTACTTATCTGTAAGTCACTAGAGTCTAGAGACCCTTTTGATCATTCTTTTTATAGGTTTGGGTCAAAGGTGCTTCTCACCTCTTTTAAGTCCTCATAGGAGGCCTCCGACGGGAGAGTACGTGTGGGTGCTGTATGTTGACTCTTGCTCTTGTGTAGGGCATAAACTTTAGGTTCCTTGTGTGGATCCTTGACCTGTGTGGCCTAAAATTCTAGGTTCCTTGTGTGGACCCTTGGCCTATGTGGCCTAAAATAGAGGTTCCTTATGTGGATCCTTTGCTCTTGTGTAGGGCATAAAACCTAGGTGCTTCGTGTTGACCTTTGCTCTTATGTAGGGCATAAACTTGTGCCTCTGTGTAGGCACGTTAGGTACCTTGTGTAGGTCCTAGAGTCAGCCTTGTGTAGATTGTACTGGTTTGAGGTGAACCTGATTTGAAACCTTCGTTAGTGAAATCCGGTACACTCAAGGGTTGAGTGCGTCCGCCGGGAATGGAGTAGGCATATAGCCAAACTACTATAAAATGACTGTGTTTGAGATTGTTATTTGCATATTCTCTTATTATGTTTACTTTGAATGATCACACGATACATGGCTGTTTAGAACTAATAAGTATCACATCTCACACACAGTCACTTAGTGCATCCATCATAGACTAAATTTATATACTGTTTAGATATTGAATAGTCTTATGATTGGATCTTCTATTTGGCTTGGAAGCCATTGAGTTAAGTTGAAGATATCTTGATAAATTGTTATATTAGATCAAGATAATGGTAATAGGATTTTAAATAATGATTTTTTTTTATAAAGTCTTATTCATGCCCTCTAGGACACTTTGACCTATTCCTACTTCTATTAGAGCAGTCATTACCTCAATTTCAGGAATCATCCCCCCTAACTTTCACAATTCTCCCAGATTGGTTATGGAATTGGTAAATCCTGTTGTTTGCCTTGTCTCATGGGCATGGTTTTGTGATGGAATCACTTCCAGTTCTCACACCTCTCATCTATTGAGAATTAGGTCAAAGGAAGTTCAGATTTAATTTTACTGAGATATCTTCCAATTGGATAGGATAGGACTCCGATTCAAATCGTGTGTCTTGAATCAAGCATAAATCTCCCTGAAGTCTACAAGTGGATCCTTGGAAACCCTACTTTCTCACCTTTGAATTTATTAAGTTTTTCATTAAATCTACACAATTACTCTCAAATATTCCATATTTAGGTTTTCATCTTTTTCTAGTTCTTTTTCTAGTTGCTTTCAGAAAACACACGAGATTAGTCCTTGTGGATTCGACCTCGGTCTCACCGAGATTATTACTACATCACAATCCTACACTTGGGGTTATGAACAAGTTTTTGGCGCCGTTGGAGGGAATTAACGGTTGTGTTTTTCTGAGATTAGCTAGTTTTAGAATTAGGTTAAGATTAGAGTTTTTTATTGTTAGGATTAATGTTTGTTTTCTGTTTTTAGAAACTTTCTAATTCTAGGATTTTTTTAAAATTTTTTTTTATTTTTTTTATTTTTTTTATTTTATTTTTTTAAGAAACTAACTTACTTTCTAATTCTAGGTTTAGAAACTTGCCGAATTTGATTTTAGAATTTAATTTTTTTTAGAAACTTTCTATTTTCTATTTTTTTGGAAACTTCCCTTTTTCGTTTTTAGAAACTAGTTTACTTTCTATTTTTTATTTTAGGAACTTTCTAATTTTAGAATTTCTATTTTTAGAATTTGACTTGTTTTGTAGGATTTTAATTAGGAACTTCTAATTTGGTAACTTCTTCCCAATTTCCTCTCTCTTTCTATTTATATATTTTTATTTCCTTTCTCTCTTTTAGGTTTATGTTAGAATCTGAATTGAGGGCTGAGAGTGTTTCATGCCCAAGTGGGTCCGTGACAACACTCGGCATCTTTTAAGTGAAGGAGGATTGGTTGGGGGGTTATCTATCCATCACAGGATTATATACCACTCTAGATCCTCAAAGTTAATTAAGATTATGGCTACAAATCAACTGGTCAATCAATTGGGAAGATAACCTCAACCTAGGGTTGAGGAAGTCCAGGATGAAAATGAGGTGCATCGAGCACCCCCGCCTCATACTTTGTGAGATTATTTACAACTAGTGGGGGTGGGCACGCCCTCATGTATGGTTTTTTCAGAAAATATGGGATATATGGACATTAAGCCAGGCGTGATCCAACTCCTTCCAAAATTTCATGGACTTGAATATGAAAGTCCATATTTGCACTTGAAAGAGTTTGATGATATTATAGCCACTCTATATTTTTCAAACGTGTCTGAGGACATGGTCAGACTGAAACTCTTTCCCTTTTCTTTAAAAGAGAAAGCTAAGATGTGGTTGCATTCACTACGTCCCAGATCTATTAGCACATGGAATGACATGATAAGGGAGTTCATAAAGAAATTTTTTCCACTTCATAAAACGAACACCCTTAGAAAGTCAATCATGAACTTTACCCAAAAGGAGGATGAAATATTCTTCCAATGTTGGGAGCAGTTCAAGGATCTTGTCAGTTCATGCCCACAATATGGTTTTGAAACGTGACACATTACACTTTTTCTATGATGGACTGACATCTTCCATACGCCAATTGGTTGAGACAATGTGCAATAAAGAATTCATGAATAAAAACGTTGATGATATGTGGGACTACTTGGATAGACTTGCTGAAAATGCACAATCATGAGACACTTACCCAAAATCAAACACCACTTCTAGGCCCACTCAATCAAAGGAGAGGGGCGGATTATACCTTCTGGAAGAGGATGATGATATGAATCCTAAAGTGTCTAATCTCACAAGGAAATTCGAGGCCATGGAACTAAAGAAGGATAAGGTTAAGGAAACTATTTGCGGTATTTGTGATTGCAACATTCACACAACTGAAAATTGCCCAACAATACCTACCTTTCGAGGGGTGCTAAATGAGGAATCTAATGCCGTGAACAATTACCAAAGACCTTTCAATGGACCTACCTCCAATATATACAATCCTTGTTGGAGAAATCATCCAAACTTCAGTTGGAGGAATAGACAAACTACTACCCCTCAAGTCTTCTTCAATCAAAATCCAAATCAAGGGAAACTTCAAGAAGATCCGGTTCTAAAACATATTCAAGACCAAGACCTACTTAATCAGAATTCGGCACAAGCAATCCAGGAAATCGGATTAGTAATTAGAACACTTGTGTTTTCTGTTCAAAGGATAAAGTCACAATTAGCGATTGGGGGAAAGGGGATGTTTCTTACTCAACCTCTCCCCAGTCCTAAACTGCAATACAAGATAAGTGATCCAAGCTCTTCAAATTAGATGGATCAAGTTAAATCTATCACCACTCTTAGGAGTGAGAAGACCATTGACAAAACTATTCCGGTAAGGGCCGAAAAGCCTAAGGACCCGGAAGAGGACAATGATGATGGACCTAGCCATGCCCCACAAGAATTAGAACCGAAACTTTAGGGCAAGCCGATTGGAACGCTTGCATCGTTTGTTCAAAGGATAAAGTCACAATTAGCAATTGGGGGAAAGGGGATGCTTCTTGCTTAACCTCTCCCCAATCATAAAAGTGATCCAAGCTCTTCAAATTAGATTAAGCAACTTATATCTATCACCACTCTTAGGAGTGGGAAGACCATTGACAAAACTATTCTAGTAAGGGCTGAAAAACCTAAAGACCCAGAAGAGGACAATGATGATAGACCTAGCCATGCTCCACAAGAATTAGAATCGAAAATTCAAGGCAAGTCGATTGTACCATTCCCCCAACGGTTGGTTGCACCAAAACTTCTCTCTACCTCTTAGGACATTCTAGAGGTGTTGAAACAATTGAAGGTCAATATTCCTCTACTGGATGCAGTTAAACAAATACCTTCATATGTCAAATTTTTGAAAGACTTATGTACAACCAAAAGATGACAAAATATTCAAAAGAAAATCTTTTTAACTGGAAAAGTGAGTGCCATCCTAAAGCAAGATGTGCCACAGAAATTCAAAGATCTCGGTAGCCCAACCATCGCTTGTGTAATTGGGAATTACCACATTGAGCACGTGCTTCTTGATTTAGGAGTGAGTGTAAATCTGATTCCCTACTCGGTCTACAAACAGCTAGGTTTAGGTGAATTGAAACCCACCCTAACAACGTTATAACTTACTAATCGCTCAGTTCGTGTACCGAGAGGAGTAATTGAGGATGTGTTGGTCCAGCTTGACAGATTCCACTACCCGTAGATTTTATAGTTATGGATACGCAACCCATCAGTAACATGAGTACTCAAATTCTCATGATTCTTGGTCGCCCATTCCTTGCCACTTCAAATGCAATCTTTAATTGCAGGAATAGAGTCATGAGTATGTCTTTTGGAAATATGACATTGTAGTTAAACATCTTTTTTAATACGGGCAGACAGTTAGAGGATGATGACGATTTCCACAACATTAACATGATTGACTCTTTCGTGGAAGATAAAGTACTTCTAACCTTATTCTTTGATCTCTAGAGACGTGCCTGGCCCACTCCCATGATTTTGATGATGACATGATTAAGGAAATGGGGCCATGCTTGATATCGTACAGGTACTTGAAGTTATCTAGTGGAGGCCACAATTTGAAGAATTACCCCAAATTGATGTAATACCTCTACCGTTTAGCCTCAAGGCACCGAAGCTTAGCCTAAAATCTTTGCCCACTGATCTTGAACAGGTTTACTTAGGTCAAGAAGAGACATACCAAGTGGTGATTTCATCCTACCTTGAGAAAAAACAAGAGAGTCTACTCATTTCTATTCTCGAAGAAGATAAAGGAGTTATTAGGCATATCATCACAAATCTCGATGTGATGAATGAACTCCTTTCAACTGAATGTTTTGACTCTTTAGAAGTTTGTCCAGTACACTTTGTGGATATAAACAATCCTATGATACAAAACATAGTGGATGCCTAAGAATGCAATACCTCGGTAGTTGTTACTGACCGAGAAGACCCTTATTCTAAAGAATCTCCTCCCCTAGATCCTGAATGTTTACCATTAAAGGAGGAGCTGAAAATTGAACCGAAGACTGAAACTTCGGAGCGTGTTGAGACTACCCCACCTACTAAGATTTTTTCTTAACATCATCTACTTGTAGTCTTTGATTCACCATGGAGTACTAACATTAAAACTTTTTCTGTCATAGGTGAATCATATTTACTTTGGATACATTAGGCGATTCAACAACAATTTTTTGCTGAGGTTTATAAATTTCTTTGAAAATTCATGCTCTAGGGCATTCAAGCCTATTGCAAAAAGGGCTTTTGGATGATCTTGTTGAGAAATCTTTTAAGAAATTTATCAAGATATTGGCCGGAGGAGGAACCTTGCGGCATGACTGAGTAACTTTTCTCTTGATCTCCTAGTCTGACAGAGGTATAGTTAGGTTTATTGCTTTCATGTTTTGTTTAGGATAGTCGGCTTTATGCTGTTTAGGATAGTTTGCTTTCGCCGTTTTAGGATAGGTTGTTTATGGTAGTTAACTCTTGTGCTAACCTATCTTCACATTGAGATCCTTTAGAAAAATCCGTAAAATCTCTTCATCAGGTACTATCTTTCCATCCCTTCTCTTTCAATTATGTTGTCTCTTTTGCAAATTATGCTGCTTTCTTTTACATTGAAGACAATGTAGATTTTAGGTTGGGGATGGGAGATCAGGTAACCTAATCAGTATTTTCTCAGTTTTGAGCAAAATTTGTAAAATTTTTGAAAATTTTTCAATGGTTATCTATTTGGAAAGCGATAAGTTGTGTATTTAAGACTGTTTTGAGTATGAAGATAGGATAGAAATCGAATTTTGAATTGTTGGAGTTAGATCAACTAAGTAACCTATCACTTATGGTTGTTACATTTACTTAATTAAGAGTAAGTTTGAGAATCGAGTCTGGAGAATTGTATCCACCTTAAAAGAAGAAAGAACCAGTTAAAAAATAGGAGATTAACAAAGAGGTCATAAATAATGAAAAATGATAACATCTTTGAGAGGAACGAAAAATGTCTTTGAAAATGATGTAATGTCTGATAGAAAAAAAAAAAAGAAAAAAAAAAGATCAAAAGACTGAATGAACACAAATGACCGTCGATATAAAATAAAAAACTAGAAAAAGAAAAAAAAGGGGATAATTTTGGAATCAGTACTTACATTTTCAACCAATCATGAAGTGATGACCATGGCTAACATTATGAAAAGATGGTAGTTTCACTGAGCACTTTGAAAATTTTGATATGCGAACTATTCTCTGACCTAATGAATAAAGGACCTATTGATTTGATTGCTTATGTGATTCAACTCTAGGTTTTTAAAATCTCAATTTCTCATCTTGAGTCTACTTATTCATACATCAAAGATCGTTTTCTGAAAATGGTTTGAACATTGTGCATTAAAGTTCATTTTTGGTATATTTTGCTCGGGACTAGCAAAATGCTGGTTGGGTATTGTGTTGAGGGTCAAATATTGCATATTGGACCCCAATTATTCCTTGGTTTTATGAACATGATAATGCTTAATGTTCTATTTTAATCATGTTTGTGGTGCAAGGTGAATTCAAGTGCTTGGATTAAAAAGGATGTTAAAAGCATGAGTTTAATGCTCAAGAATCACAAAGATCAAGAATGAAGAATGCACGTACTGAAGATGTAAGAAAATTAACTCATGAATGAAGAAAATCAGAGTTTTGAAGTGAATTTGCGTGACCTCGACCAATCCTGGCTCTGGCACGACTAGTCCTGCGTACACTCGACCAGTCCTGCGTACACTCGACCAGTCCTGGACTCCGCTCGACCAGTCGAGTTGCCTCGACTCGAACTCCAGCAACTAAAATCACTAAAATCAGGTCATCCTCGACCAGTCGAAGGTGACCCTCTACCAGTCGAGGGTTGTCCTCGACCAATCCTGGGTTACACAACCAGCACATAAATTGTGGAAATTTGAAGCGATTTCTAGAAATTTACAACTCGATACGAAAGTCTAAGGCCTAAAACTATAAATAGGGGTCCCTAGGGCACCCTTAGGCATCATTTAAGGTTGGAGGAGTGGAGCAAAAGTATGGAGAAGCCGTCGATGGGATGTTTTTATTGCTTTGATTCATGTTTATATTGAACTCTCTTTGATTCTAGTTTGATTATAAGGAATACTTTCAGTTTTTAATGGTTTGTTGTGACTCAAATTACAATAGATCTGCGATAGCTTTGAGTATGTTCTTTTCATGTATTGAGATTGTGAAATTAGGAAATCTTGTTGTTCATCATCGTCCCTTGGGCATGGTTGGATGATGGAATCATCCCTGACTTTCACAATTCTCCCAGACTGGTTATGGGATTTGTAAATCCTGTTGTTTGCCTTATCTTATGGGCATGGTTTTGTGATGGAATCACTTCTAGTTCTCACACCTCTCATCTATTGAGAATTAGGTCAAAGGAAGTTCAGATTTGATTTTTCTGAGATATCTTCTAATTGGATAGGATGGGACTCCGATTCCAATCGTGTGACTTGAATCAAGCATAGATCTCCCTGATTTCTACAAGTGGATCCTCAGAAGCCCTAGTTTTCCACCTTTAAATTTCTTAAGTTTTTCATTAAATATCCCACAATTACTTTTAAATATTCCAGATTTAGGTTTTCATCTTTTTCTAGTTCTTCTTCTAGTTGCTTTCAGAAAACACACGAGATTAGTCCCTATAGATTCAACCTCGGTCTCACTGAGATTATTACTACATTAAGACCCTACACTTGGGGTTGTGAATAGTTTTTCCACGTTAAATCTTTGTGTTCTCTTATGATTGCTTGGTACTCTTGGATTGTTATCCTAGATCTAGATTTGTGTGGTTCCGCAGACCAAATCCCAAAAAGTGGTAGTAGAGGAATCGTTGGGGCATAGATCTGAATCTGCAAGATTAGTAATAATGGGAAGTACTAGGTATGGTATTGAGAAGTACTCAGGGAAAAATAACTTTTAGTTATGGAAGATCAAAATGATCAGTTCCTTAACCAAGTAAGGCAAGGATGGTGCTCTTGAGGCGAGAAAGTCTAGTATGACTGATGATGTATGTAATACTCTTGATAAGAAGGCCTTATCCTCAATCCGTTTATGTCTCACGGATGAGGTTCTCTATAATGTTTTGAGGGAGAAAACTGCAACTAGTTTGTGGGCGAAGTTAGAGGATATTTATGCGAAAAAATCCTTTGAAAATTGTCGACACTTGAAGCGGCAGTGGTATAACTTTAAGATGGCAGATGGTGGAGTTCTGGAAGCTCACATCAGTAACTTTAATAAATTAGTTTGTAAATTGCTGGATATGGAGGAAGTGATCAAAGATGAGGAACAAGCATGCATGTTGTTGAATTCTCTTCTGGCATCGTATGAGTCATTCAAGGACACAATATACTCCATAAATAAAACCCTGAGTGTCGACGCCGTTATCTCAGCCCTTGAAGGGAAAGCCATGAGAAAGCTAAACGGTGACACATGGACATCTTCTGATGTATTGATTATGAGAGGCAAAAATTCTAAACGAGATACAGGATCTTCAAGACCTAGATCCAAATCAAAGGGCAAGGGCAAAGGAAAACTAAAGTGTTGGAACTGTGGGATGTCTAGACACATGAAGAAGGATTGTACCAATCCTAAATCAAAGAAAGAAAATTCAGCGGCTTCTTCCAAGGAGGCCAATGTTGTCACATTTGATGAAGAGACAAGTAGTGGTGATGTATTATATGTGTCCATGATCGGACACTAACACGACAATCCTGGAGATAAGTGGATCCTCGACACATGAGCGTCATATCACACGACTCCTCATCGGAGTTGGTTCGCCAGTTATAGAGAATGCGATGGTGGACAAGTTTTTATGGGCAATGACAATGCCTGTAATGTTGTGGTTATTGGTACAGTGAGCATCATGATGTTTGATGGGATGGAGCGTACATTGACTGACGTCAGGCATGTTCCTGATATGAATTAAGAAAAGTGTAATTTCTCTCGGTGCACTTGAGGCTATAGGGTGCAAGTTCATCGGTATTGATGATGTCCTTAAAGTTTTAAAGGGGCACTCGTGGTTATGAGAGCACAAAGGCACGGAAACCTTTATAGGTTGATCGGGAACACTTCGGCAGGTAGAATGGTATCAGCTATTGCAGATTCCACGGTTCTACGTATGTGACATGCTCGTCTAGGCCACATGAGCGAGCGGGGCATGGAGGTACTATCTGATTGTTGTTTGATTCCAGCTTTTAAAAATTTTGATTTAGATATATGTGAGCATTGTATATTTGGTAAATAATCTAGAATATTTTTTAAATCTGAAAAACATGTATGTAAGGGAGTGCGTGATTATGTGCACTCTGATGTATGGGGGCCATCGTCAGAAGTTTCCATTGGGGGGTCGTCATAGTTTGTTTCATTCATTGATGACTACTCCAAGAAAGTTTGGGTTTACTTTATGAAATATAAATTTGAAGTTTTCACCATATTCAAACAATGGAAGGCAATGGTGGAAAAACAGTCAAGGCAAAAAATAAAGGTTTTAAGGACTGACAATGGTGGAGAATTTACTTCCACTGAGTTTAATGGTTATTGCAAGGATGAAGGGATCATCAGGTACAATACGGTGCGCCACACGCCCAAACAAAATGGTGTGGCTGAGCGAATGAATCGGACTCTCCTAGAGAGGGCCAAATACATGTTAAGTAATGCTACATTGGGCAAGGACCTATGGACAGAGGCCGTTAACATGGCTTGTTATTTGGTGAACCGGTCTCCTTCAATAGTAATTGAATGTAAAATCCCAGAGAAAGTATGGAGTGATCAGAAAATCGACTACTCAGATCTACACATATTTGTTTGTGATGCTTACTCTCATGTACCATCAGTTGTGAGAGATAAGGTAAACCATAGAGCTAAAAAGTACATCTTTTTTTACTATGGCATTGGTGTGAAATGTTACAAGTTATTCGACAAGGTCATCACTAGCCATGACGTCAGATTCGATGAAAGATCATATTCTGCAAGTATGATCAGAAGGAGCAAGAGGAACTAGAAAGGTTGGTCGTAGACATCCAAATTGACACAGATGATACTCAGGTAGAGACAGATGTGAAGGCAGAGGTACAAGATCAGGTGGAACAGCCACCTGTGAGAAGGAACCCACCGCGTGATTGCAGGTTACCAGCAAGATACATGGACAACTCTAATATTGCATATGCCCTTGTTATAGATGAGGGGGACCCGTCTACTATTCAGTAGGCTCTTAGTGAGCCTGATGATGGAGAAAAGTGGAAGGTAACTATGAAGGATGAGATGGACTCATTGCACAAAAATCACACATGGGAGCTGGTGGAGCTTCAAGTGGGCCGAAAAACGATCAGATGCAAGTGGTCATTCAAAAGAAAACATGATAGATACAAAGCTAGATTGGTAGCGAAAGGCTATGCTCAGAGAGAAGAAATTGACTTCACAGAGATATTCACACTAGTGGTTAAGCAGGTGTTAACCACATTCGTATTGGCACTGGTTGCCCAATACGATCTTGAGCTAGAACAAATGAATGTTAAGACTGCATTCTTACACGGGGAGGTTGGAAGAGAGTATTTACATGAAGCAACAAAAGGGCTACAAAGTTAAAGGGACAGAGAAAAAAGTTTGCAGTTAATGAGGTCATTGTACGGCCTGAAATAGTCGTATAGGCAGTGGTATAAAAAATTTGATTCTTTCATGATGAGTCAGAAATTTACTCGGAGCGAATACGATCATTGTGTCTGTTACAAGACATTGAGTGATAACAGAGTCATCATCCTAGTACTGTATGTTGATGATATGTTGATTGCCAGTCATTATATGTCTGAAATCAATGTATTGAAGACTCAATTATCAGAGACATTCGAGATGAAAGATCTGGGGGCGGCAAAGAGGGTTCTCGATATAGATATTCATAGAGACATGAAGAGGATCAGGCTTTGGTTATCACAGACAGAATACCTTGAAAAGAAATTAATCAAGTATGGGATGGACCAGGCAAAGCCGGTGAGCGTTCCCCATGTGGTTTACTTCAAACTTTTCTCAGAACAATGTCCTAAATCAAATGAAGAAAAGTAAGTTATGTCTCATGTTACTTATTCGAATGCGGTTGGTAGTTTAATGTATGTCATGGTTTGTACGAGACTAGATATTTCATGGTAGTCGATGTTGTGAGCAGATATATGTCAAACCCCGGCAAGCAACATTGGGAAGCAGTGAAATGGCTACTTTGATACATTCAAGGTACAAAAGACCACGTCTTAACTTTTGAAAAGATAGGGGCAAAGTTGGTAGGGTATGTCGATTCAGATTATGCAGGCAGTATGGATTCTAAAAAGTCTACTTCAGGTTACTCGTTTGTACTAGTAGGTGGAGCAATCAGTTGGATGTTGAAGCTTCAGTCCGTGGTGACTCTTTCCACGACCGAAGCAGAATAGATTGCAGTAACGGAAGCATTTAAGGAAGGTGTTTGGTTAAGAAGCATGATAAATCCGTTGAAATTTCAGTAGGAGGTCGTGCCGGTTAACTGTGATAGCAAGAGCACTATCAATTTGGCTAAAAATTCTATTTATCACTCACGTACTAAACAAATTGATGTTCATCACCACTTTATCCGACAGGTTCTTGAGGAAGGAAGCATAACACTGGAGAAGATTCACACCAGTGTAAATCTAGCAGACATGCTCACCAAGGTCATTCTTACAAAGAAGTTCAAGTTTTGTACAACTTCTCTAGGCTTGGCGATGGCGTAAAAGAAGGACGGAGTGTGCACGAGAAGCATTGATTGAAGCAATGATGTAATGCAGAGATAAGAGAAGAGGCCAAAAAGCCACACGGTTGAAGATTAAAGACATGGTGTAGATTGTTGTAAAAAGAAATGCCTTAAATCTTCTGACCCGCTGCTCGACTAGTCAAAGCTCCCTTCGCGGGTTAAAGTCCGTTCGACTCGAAGTCCAGCAACAATGTATTTGGAGTTCAACGTTCTCCACCAGTCGAGGGACTGGCTCGACTAGTTAAGGGTCCCTTCAACTAGTTGAAGCCCTCCTTCGACTAGTAGAGGGTTATGCAGATGTTGCGCGGACTGCACAAATTTGAGGGGGTTTCAGAGAGGTGCATAAGTAGAGTTCCCTAAACTATAAATAGGGGTCCCTAGGGCCTTTATAATGTATTCTAAGGCTTCCTAAAGGTATTCCAAGTGTTTCTAAAAGGGTTTTAGGGTTATCAAAGGGTGTAGCAAGGGTAAGATTCGAGGTTGTTCAAATCGGGTAAGTCCTTTCTCTTTGTAATTTCTATTTTCATAGTGGATTTCTGTCGCTTTATGCCGTGGTTTTTTCCTGAAAGTGTTTTTCCATGTTAAATCTTTGTGTTCTCTTGTGATTGCTTGGTGCTCTTGGATTGCTATCCTAGATCCAGATCTGTGTGATTTCGCATACCAAATCCCAACACATAATTATGCACAATTAAATAATATTGGTCAAGACCTATGAATGAGGCCAACTTATTCTTACTCCGCTTTTTACAAGACAGATCCCATGATTAGAGTCAAATCAAAGTATTACTTTGGAATCATAATCAATACAAAGTGGGAACTACAACATTGACGTTCATGATAGTGATTGGGCTTATTTTGTTTGTCCACTTATTCTTGGTTGTTCATTAATTTTCCATGTTATTGATCAGACTTTAGGATCATTTGAGATCATTGGATTGGTGTATGAGTGTGGCAGCATGGCTTGTCCCTAATTGTACGAAAGCATGGAGGAGTTTAAATCAATGATTGAGTGCCCCATGTGTCATTTAAACAGTTAGTGGACATTTTGCACAACCTCCCTCTGTGTTTACACCTTGTGTGTTGTAAATTTAATTGTCCATAGGTGTGATGTAGGATTAGACATCAAATGATTTGAATGGATCTGATATAAGCATTACTATAGGCCCATAAAAAAATAAAATGTGGTGGGGTCAATCTTTTAGAAAATTAATAAAAATATACTCCAATTATGATATCATAAAGGCATTTTTTGTTTTAGCCATTATTATGATATAAGTATTACCTCGAAATCTAAAGCCAATATTGTTTTAGCCATTTGTGCATTTTTTGTATTTTTAGAGGATGAAAATGCCCCTTTGCAAGCCGTTCCCTCGTATGATGGTAGTTTGTCGTGGAAGTCGAGATGGCCTTTTGAGAATGGGGTGTCGGCCCCACTAAATTAACGATTGGGGCCACTCCTCAACCAATCTGGTTTGTTCACTTTAATATGATAGTTGTAAACTCCTAATAGGGTTATTTCAAAATTTTGTTAGAGTTGTTCGTGGCCCACAATTGCATGAGTGTTATGCGTTAATTTTAGATTGTTTCCACCGGTGTGGTCCATCCATGATGATTTTTCCCTCAAACTTTTTTTAATGGCCTGAAATTAAAACCCCTTTTCATGTGGATGACTTAGATATGATATAAGACTATTTAGTGGGCCCATGTAGGGTCTTATTTGTGGTTCAATTTGTGAGTCCCTTATGTGGGAAAGGTCGTTTGGTCTTTTACTGTTTCTCTTTCTTAGTTATTTTTCACAGGAGAGGACGACAATAAAGATCCGAAGCTCTCAACGACAATCCAGTGAGCTAAAATGTGGGATTGGTTCAAAAGGTGGGGCCCTTGACACAGAAGGCCAATTGACCTTCTTCAGTAGTTTTTCTTTTAAAGTGGACCACGCTAAGAGCCGAAGCTTCTTTAATTGTTGGTAGTTGTACGGAAGGACACTACATTATCCCGATGGTGTGGTGGTTCCATTCCTTCAAAGTTATTTATTTATTTACGAATGGTTAGAGTTTTTAAAATGGAATAGGATTTGGTGTTTGTATGAATGATGTGTGGTGGTCTTATATGGAAAGTGGAGGTTGTTTCTTTATTATTATTATTTTTTAATTTTTGTAAAAGGATGGGTAGTGAGGATCATCGATAAACACTGATTCGCATTGACTATCAGTGATCCACAATGTGTATCAGTGATCCACATTAAATGTCTGATATTTATTTGCATCATATGCTTTCTAACCATCAACCATTTTTTAATCCAATCCTTTCAACTTGCTAATATTGTTACGGAAGATAATCTCTTTTGTTGTGGCTCCCGATGCTGCTCGTCGTGACATTACTTTTGTGATTTCAATTTTTCAATTAGATTTGTTAAATCCGAGTCTTGCAGGAATGGATGAAGAGATTGCTGCATATCTCCAAAAACTCGTTCCATTTGAGACTATAGACACTTATGCATGTGAATTGGAGGCCATTTTACAACTGGTTCGAGCCATTCTTCAAGAATTTCGAGAGGCTTGATAATTTTACATTATGATAACACAACAACTTTATGCTCAACAAGTTTTTTAGGAATAGTTTAGAAAACTACGAGAAGACATTAATTGCATCCAAACCATCATAGATACCCACCGCATGGATTACAATAATAGCTGATACTTAGTTCGATAACTCGTTATGCTCATACACAGATAGAGACGTTAAATAAGAAGAGATGGCCACCTTGCAGAACTAGAAGGCCATCTTCATGAAATCTTTATGAAGTCAGATTTTGGCTGAATTAGTTGAAAGGTCTAAAGATATGTTAAACACGGGACAAAAGCTCTATGCATGCTTACTTACCCACTATGATCAAGAAGAGCTTGAAACAGTTTTGTAGATGAAGCAATTATCGCGGACTGATGTGGACTTGGCTGACTACAACTCTCAATATGAATTGATGCGAAATGTGAGAAATTAAAAGGTCTTTTTTTTTTGGACTCTTTTGACCATCCTTTTACATGTAGTAACTACACTTTGTATTTTATACCTTGGATTGCCTATATAGACTATGCATCACCGATACACACTATGAATAGCTGATACATAATTTGTATCACCGATAGTAACTATCGATCACCGATACACAATGGGCAACAGCGACCCAGAGTTATCATCGACGATCCACAGTGTGTATGTAAGTGTTGTGCACACTTTTATTTTGTTAAATTTCGATGAGACAAAACACCTTCAGGTGATGGAAAGTTCACCTTTAAGAACATACCATGAAGTGTGTATAGTGCAAGAACAAGTTCAAGACTTGGATAATGCAAGCTAAAGAATACTCAAGTTCTACTACTAGTAGAAGATCAAGCTCCACCTTCAAGTAGAAGATTTGTTCTATACATTTCAATGTCCAGATTTCTCAAGTATAAATGACCCTAGAAAGACCTTAGACTAAGGTTCTTTCAAATGCTAAACTTATATGGGGTTTTATACTTTTATTAGGCTTTAGTACGACTAGTATGAGAAATTGACTAAGTTCTTACTCAGTCACAACTTTATCATGGGTATCGTTGATAAAAATTTATTTGTTAAAAAATATAATGAACACATACTAATATTATATATCTACGTTGATGACATTAGCTATGGTTCTATAAGTACTAACTTGTCCATTAAGTTTGCAGAGCTTATGAAATCTAAGTTCGAAATGAATATGGTTGGAGAATTGAATTACTTTCTAGGTTTACAAGTAAAACAATAGAAAGATGGTATTTTCATTTCTCAAACCAAATATGCTATGAGTACAACTCTCAGACTTTCAAAGGATGAAACAGGCATAAGTATATACTCTCGCTTATATCGAAGCATGATTAGTAGTCTCTTATACTTGACTGGTAATAGACCAAATATTGCTTTCAGTGTAGGAATCTGTGCTAGATATCAATATGATCCAAAAGAATCTCATCTTATTGTTGTTAAACGTATAGTCAAATATGTAGCAAGCATAACTAATTTTGGTCTATGGTATCCGCACGATACAAATGTACAACTATCCGGATATACCTATGTCGATTGGGCAGGAAATATTGATGATATAAAATCTACTAGTGGTGGATATTTCTATGTTGAAAATTGTTTAGTTTCATGGTACAGCAAGAAACTAAGTTCTGTATCTTTATCCACAGCTGAAGTGGAATACATCGCAGCTGGTTTGGATGAAAAGAATGTTGGCTAATTATAGAATTGCACAAGATACAATGATCTTGTATTGTGATAACTCTAGTGCACGTTCCATTCGAGCGGTCACGGGATTTTTGGACAGTTACCAACGCGTTTCAGGCCAAAAGGTAAATGCCTAGAAAAGTGTGTTTATTCACCCAGAAAATATGGCTCTTGCGAGATGTTTGGCTATCCACAGGGAGCTCGCTATGGCGAGCTGAAAAGGCCAAGCTATATGTCCTAGAGGGGGGGGGGGGGGGGGGGGGTGAATAGGACTATGCCAAATTAAAATAAAATCAGCGGAAATAAAATAAACCAATAGCCTTACAACATGAATCAATTCACAAAGCTAAATTTAAATCACCTTGATAAATAGATATCGAGAGATTGATGCAAATTCAGTTCTAAGGACAACCTTACACCATAATCAACAAGGGCTTATGGTAGGAGAACCTTATTTCTAGAACCTCTTTTGGATCAAGGACTCAATATTAATATAAGTAAATGAAATAGCAAGGAATTGAATTTAAATGCAGAAGTAAGATCTAAATTATTACAACAATCCCCACACTTGCTTGAAATGTAAATAGTTACAACATTCACATCCACTTGTACATTCCACACAATCGAATGATAAAAGATATGACAATTAAGCAAGTATTCAAACCACAAGTCAAAGAGTTATAGTGGTTCGCTTGTGTGTACACCAACTGTTTTCCAACAGCCACACAAAAAGCTACTCCACTCCTAATATCCTCACACAGGGGATATTAGCGTTCACTAACAAATAGGTTTTCACAGGTTCACCAAAAACCTTTACAATTGTGTCTTTTTCACTCGGGCTTACACAATTCAAAAACCCCTCTTTTCTGAGTTTTCTGGTTTTTCTCAGACAACCAATACAATGAGATTTTTCTGGCTTAACCTCAAACAAAACCAAAAGTAAATGAATTTTACAGAATTGTAAAATACCTGGATTTCTCCTTTTTCGTAGCAGCCCGGTAGAACCAATCGGAGTAGATGATTTGAATGTCAAAGTTCAATTTCCAATACTCACATTCATAAGGTTCTAAGTTCTAATTGATTTTAGATTTAACTCGTTGGGCGTAGCTAAATTTGATTTTGATTCCAAGAAGAAGGAATAAGATAATTCCTCTTTTCAAATAAGATTGGAATATATAAACAAAATCAAATTAAATAAGTTAGCAAAAAGGAATATTAAATAAGCACAATCTAGCTTAAAATAAACACAGACTTATCTCAGAGTGATCACTTGAAAATTTCTTGAATTGAATAGCGTTGAAGTTATAAAAACTCTGAATTCTGTGTTCAATTTATAGAAGCAGAAATCGCTCCTACGACTGGTCTTAGAAACCTACGACTGGTCGTAGCTCTAACAGATTTTTGAAAAAATAAGCGCGATCTTTAAAAGCCGTTCTACGACTGGTCGTGAGTACCCTACGACTGGTCGTGGGTCACCTACGACTGGTTGTAGATTCCTACGACTGGTCGTAGGACCAGTGAATTCGTTGCTGGACTTTAAGTCGTAGCTCCACGACTGGTCGTGGACGAGTCGAAGCCACACCTACGACCGGTCGAAGGACCTCCAGGACTGGTCGTGGGCGTACCAAAAATTCCAAAAAATCTTCAACTACTTAGGACTGGTCGTGGAATTTCTTGAACTAGTCGAACCAATGCTAGGACTGGTCGAACAAGAGCTAGGACTGGTCGTAGAATAGACCAACCTTATGTAATTTAAATATTTGATTAATGTATCCAAAGTGACCTACTTAAAGGGTCAACCTAAGGTCATTCAAACCTGAACCATGTCGTATGGACATTGAACTTCAACCATTCAACGAATGTAGATAATTTGAATCATATCAGGCTTGAGATCTTGAATCATATCATGCTTGAGATCTTGAACCATATCATGCTTGAGATCTTCACCAACATAGAACTACTTCATGCGTTGTTTCTTTAGATTTGAACTTCAACATTGTAGCTTCTTGAGGCTTCAACATGTAGCTTCTTGAGGCTTCAACATGTAGCTTCTTGAGGTGTCTTGAATTCCAATAAATGATCATACAAGTACAGAACACCGATAGATGTTTTGGCACACAAAATTTGACAACCAAAGGAGCATGAGATCATAACACTTACAATCTCCCCCTTTGTCAAATTTGTGACAAAACACCCAAATTATAATACTTCAATTTGAAACGAAGTACTCACTACATATTCACAACAAGTTCAACAATAGAGAAGCATGCACAGATATATATGATAAGAAAGTTCAACAATAGAGAAGCATGCACAGATATATATGATAAGAAATAACTAGCATCATTCTCCCAAAACTACCCCTGAGAAGCTTAACTCCCCCTGAGTAATAGGTACCCCTGAGAAGCTTAACTCCCCCTGAGTAATAGATAATAGGAGCACATCTCCCAAAACTTCTCCCCCTTTTTGTCACAAAATAACAAAGAAAGAAGGGCAGCAATAATAATGAATATAGCAGTTAGTATATAGATTCAAGAGAGCTTTAGTGCATAATTCAAAAAGTCAGTGAGTATGTAAAGTTAAAAACAAATATTACAGACTTAGTAAAACATTCAGTCAGAACCAGAGGATGGAGCAGGATTAGAAGGATCAATTTTGTGTAAACCCTTAGCAATCCGCCTCATATATTTGCGAAGATAAGAGAATTGCGTATCTTGGGTAACACGAATTTGAGCCACTTGCTCTTGAAGGGAATTCAATCTCTCATCAAAATCAGAGGGCTGAAAATCAGGATCATCAGCCGAGTCTGACTCAAGTTCTTCAAATAAATCATCCATATTCACGTCTTCAGTAGGATCACCAGCTTGACCAGCATCTCTTGCTTCAGCACCACCGCCACCAGCATCCACTTGGCCATCAGCCAATTCTAAAGTCATCTTGTTAAGATTTGAATTATTAAAAGGGAGATGATGGATGGGTTTTTCTCTAGTAGGCATAGCAACAAGCATATGATTTGCCAGCATAGTCAACAAATAACCAAAGGGTATATCACTATGTCCAGGATGTTGACGAGACAGAATAATGGAATGACAAATTAAGGAAGGTAAACATATTTTTGCACCAGAGATGACAGAATGCAAAACACGAACCATAAAAGCAGTGAGTTCGGTTTTATTGCCAGCACGAGGATAAAGATTAGCGATGAAAATCCTATGTAGTACTCTATGTCTGGGTAACAAAAATCTTGAGGGAAGTGCATGACCTTTATGAGTCCAATTGTTCACTCCCCAAGTATAGGGTTGTGATGTAGTAATAATCTCGGTAAGACCGAGGTCGAATCCACAGGGACTGAAACCTGTACGTTATCTGAAAATAACCAGATCTAGAACTAGGCTAAGATAAAATATAAATCGGGTGAATCTTAGAAATAATGGTGGACTAGTAAACTAAAATATGTAGAATTCAAAAGGTAGGGAACTAGGGATTCAGAGGATCCACTTGTAGAGATCAGGGAGATCTACGGTCGATTCGTAAACTCAACTGGACTTCGAGTCCCATCTTCGTCCAGTTGGAAGATATAACTTGAAAATCGATTCTGAACTTCATTTAATCTAGTTTTCAGGAGATCAAACGGGTGTAAATCAGAATGGATTCCATCACATAACCATGCCGAGGAGACAAAGTAAACAACAGAATTAAACCAATTCACAGCCAATCTGAGTGATGTATGAATGTCAGGGAGAGTTCCATCATTCCACCATGTCCAAGGGGCGATGGTGAACAACAAGGCGTCCTGACTTCATAATCACAAGAAGGGAAAAGGAAATGCTCAAGCTATTGCAGATCTATTGTAATGTCAGTCACAAACAACCATTAAAAACTAATCGCATTCCTTAAAATCAAACCAAGATAAAAATCAATTCAGTTATGAATCCAGGCCATAAAATCACCCATCACGCTACAAGCTTCACCTCTTAGCCCTAGCTAAGAGATTCAGCCGATTATGGTCATGATCGGCTGATTCTAAAATAAAGAAAAAGAAAAAGAAAAAGAAAAAGAAAACTCTCAAAACTCTCTCTCTCACGTTCCAACCCGTCTCCACGGCTGCCCTAGCTTCCTCCCCCCTTCTCTCTTCACGTCTCTCTTTTTATACATGCCAGGGGCGGTGGAGAAGAAATCGATGTTGCTTTTCGCAGCCAGACATAGTGCAGAAGTCGTTTCAAAGTCGGACGCGCATGTAATTTCCGCACCAAAATCAGAGGCAGAAAACTCCCATCTTCCCTCACTTTCTGTTGAAAAGGAGAACGTCCCCTGGGACATTTTTGAGCACCTTACATGATGGACGGTGCAGATCAGCCATCAGATCCTTGATGGTGGCCCAAAAGAATCCGGAACGTCCGGTTTTTCCGGACGCGTGACAGAGCTTACGCGGATGGCTCTGGCAGTCGGTGGGTCCCATTTTCGGTTTTTTTCACAGAAATCCACGCCGTCCATTGGTTTAGTCTCAAGAAAACGATCTGAGATGGTCGGTTTTGAATTTCCTCTGACGTGGCCCATTGAGTTTTAACCCAGCCGTCCATCCTGCGTTTTTCATCGATCTTCGTTCGTACACATGCATGGGATTAAACGGACATCTAGGTGAGGGTTGTGACTGTCCCAGAAAATGAATCAACGGTCTGGATTGTCAGTTTGGACGATGGGTGGGGCCCACAACAGAAACCGATGCCACGACAGCGTTAACGCTGTTTGGAAATAAACGGAAATTTCCGTTTTTATAAAAGATACGGGTCAGCGCCTGCTGACCCGCCTCAGTCGATCCGAAGTTTCGCCAGCCTTCACGCGCTTTGTACACAAACTCCACAGTGCGGGGTCCACCGTGATGTTTTTCAGATATCCAATCCGTCCATCCTGTTCCTCATATTATTTCACCCGTCGAGACCAATTTTGAAGCGTATCCAGATATCATGTGGACCCCACTTAGTAAATTAAGGGCTGATCTGTCCATTGGACCACTTCTAGAGGTCTCCAATGGGTGAAAATTGACGTGTACGGTTAATTTATGCTCCTCAGTCCATGTATGAAGTTTCAGGCTGAACGGATGGTGGAAACCTCATGATCTTGCAATCTGGATTACTGTGTGGCCTCTTTAACGTGGACGGCTTGATTTTCTCTGATCCCGGGCATGTAAATTCATCATTCTTGGTCCCCTGGGGTCCGTACCTTGGTGTGGTGATTTCAGAGCATCAAATATACACTTTTAGCACCATTTTGTAGCCCATACTTGCAAATGTACCTTGCATCACAAACACGATTAAATTAGGCTTTTTAAACGGTGGCATGTTCATAAATCCGGTGATAAATGGGTCTAATATGCAATATTTGACCCTCAACACAACCCCCAACCAGCATTTTGCTAGTCCCGAGCAAAACATGCGAAAAATAAGTTGAGAATTTACAGGGTAATTTCCATGAAACCGAGTGATATTTTTGAAGAACGATTCAGATATAAGAAATTTAAGATTCATGAATGTTGGGCATAAATTTCTCCTGGAGGTAAGCGCATGGTAGACTTCATAATCAAGTTCAAATATTAATCCATTAACTAGAATAATTCTAAACATTGAGTTCCATGAGTGTATAAAGTAATCTCGGCTTATCATCATTAAAATTTACTTCTTTTATTTCAAGATATCATTAGTAACTAACAAGAGGATTCATGGCAACCAAATCCTGAACCAAAGCCTACCTCGTTATTTCCAACTCTTTCCTTCTTTTTCTTTTTTTTTTTTTTTTTTTTTTTTTTTTTTTTTTTTTTTTTTTTTTTAAGTAATGCCAAGTAGGGGAATTAAATCTTCACCTATAGGGAGCAAACCTATAGTAAAGACCATTCTCCTAGCCCTTTTTGATTGTCATTCTTGGGGAATTAAGTCCTCACCTATAGGGAGCAAACCTATGGTGAAGACCATTTGCCCAATCCTTTCAACTTCTCAGGTTGGTTCCTTTCAAGCTTAGTGGTCACCAAGTTAATCTTTTAATATCAAACTGGACCTTAATGTGCAAGCAAGATGTGTCTTGTGAAATCATGACTCAATCAATGTTTAAAACCTCTAATCATGGATTAATAATTCGAACTTAACTGTGAAATCTAACAGATAACGGAATCTAAGAGTCACAAATTACCAACATCACTTATCTTGTTATTCTAAATCAAAGATGGCTGTCAAAATCACCTTGAATTCACAAGAAATTTCAGAAAAAATTAAAAAAATTTCACAATTTTTGCTCAAGACGAAGAAAAACACTGATTAGGTTACCTAATCTCCCACCCCCACCCTAAAATCTACATTGTCCTCAATGTAAAAGATGTAAGCATGCAATGCACATGGGAGAACGACAGTATAGAAAAAGTGATGGGAAGATAGTACCTGGATAACGAATCGAGAGAGATTTTTCAAGAGATCACAACATGGAATCCAATCAGCACGAGGGAGAAATCAACACAAAAATAAAATCCTACCTATACCACTTTCGCAGGTGCTCTCGATTGCATTTAGCGTATGCAACAAGCCTTTAAACCCCTAGGTTGCCCCTAGTGGACGAGTTGTAGTCTCGTGAGGGTTTGCAGTGATGTTACCCACAAACATTGAACTAACTACTCATGCTGCAAGGTTCATCTTCTGGCCAGTATCTTGATAAGTTTCTCAGTAAGTTCCTCAACAAGATCATCCAAAAGCCCTTTTTGCAAAAGGGTTGGGTGCCCTGAAGCATGACTTTCCAGAGAGACTTATGTACCTTAGCAAAGATTTGTCGTTGATTCGCTTGAGGTATCCAAAGTATATATGATTCACCTATGTCAGAAAAAGTTTCAGAATTAGTATCCCATGGTGAATCAGAGACTACAGGTAGATAAAATTCAAAAGAATTCTCAGGAAGTAATGTAGTCTCAACACATTCCGAAGTTCCAGACTTCGGTTCAATTTTCAGCTCCTCTTCCTGTAATGGTAAACATTCAGGGTCTGGGGAAAGAGGGGCTTCAGAATGAGGGTGCTCTCGGTTAGTAACAACTACCGAGATAGTCTCTTGCAAGGCATCCACTATTTCTTTAATCATAGGATCATTCGAATCTGAAAAGTGTGCCACGCAATCGTCCAAAGAATTGGGAAATTCAGCTGAGAGTGACTCGTCTCCTGCATTAAAGTCTGTGATGATTTGTCCAAGGATTTCATCATCTTTTAAAGTGGATGGACGCATGCTCGCTTGCTCTTGCCCTTCAAAGACAGATAGACAATCAATAGGCGAAGAATTGATGTGGAGACTCTGGTCATTGAAGCTACTTAGTGGGGGCATTGAATCGTCTAAAGTGTGTAGCTCAGATTGTGGCCTCAACTGGGTAGTTTCAAATTCCAGAGTTATATCAAGCAAGTCATCCATCGCCCAAATCATATCATCATTCAATTCAGGACAGTAGTCCAAATATGCATCACAAGGGTTGGAAGGGTAAGTTGAAATTGGTTCATTCTCCATATTCAAATCAGTCATGTCAAGCAGGTGGAGTAGATCATTATGGTTGACAACTTCCTGAACCTCGTGATCATTGGCAGGGGCCACACTTGAGATTGAATCTCTATACTCATCATCGTCCAGTTCCGTGTAGTGTGCACTTGGGATGGGATCACATTCCTCACATTCTATTCCTAGACTAGGTTGAGGTTCGAATAAACTAACCTCTACCTCATCAGTGTAATCATGTGTGTCATGTGAGTGAAGTGTGTTACTATCATTATATTTGAAAGAGACCCACGTCTCTTGATCATTCCTTTGGACCGTCATCGAGATCGACTCATCGGGAAATTGAACCATTTGCTCTAATTCCTCATTCGTAATTTCAGTTTCTGCCACAAGCGAGTTATGATCATTTTCTTCGCAATGTGCTTCTAGATTGGGATGAAGCTGGGGTAACCTAGCTTCTTCCTTCTCCATAAGACGTGACTGAATTATTGGAATTGAGGATTTGAGCAATTCGCATGATTGTATGAAAAGTTGATTGAACTGCTCTTGTGCTTTCATGAGCTTCTGAAGTGAGTCCTCTTGGATTGTTTCTGATTGGGTTTCAAAAGTAGAGGACCCAAGAGAATTATCACTATGATATATAGCTGGTTCAGCTTCCCGACATTGATGTTTCCACTGGTTATAGTCATACGGATCATAGGTGGGAGAATCTGATGGTTGGTAATACTTATTATCACTCATAATATAATCACGCATTGTTTTCTTTTCTCAGATGGGTGATAATGATTCTCACTTCCATAGTTATGATAACCCCAACACTCGCGTACTGTTCGTGGGGTGGAATTGTTCTCCCGTATATGATTGCGTAAAGACTTCTTACCGATGGAGTGTTATGCTCAGGTCGGTTCTCAATGATTGGTTCAGGAAAATTCTGAGACATAGGTTGATGTTGATCGTAATCATCATACATCCCTTCACACTGTTTCGCATGTTCAAAAGCTATCTCAGCATATTGACGTTCCCATTCGTGCATGTACATGGTGAGACCCTTAATCTGAATCTAATCTTAAGAAAAATAAAAGAAAAGATCCTACAGCAGTATGGAAAGTAAGAGGAGGAGAAGTTAGAAGGAAGGTACCAAATAGAAGTTCCTATGTTAAGATCCTGCAAAAGAAACAAAAGAGATTAGTTTCTAAAATAGAAAGTCTAAAGTAGAAAGTTCCTACAATTGAAATAGAAAGTTAGTTTCTAAAAAGGAAAGTTCCCTAAACCTAGAAGCTAAGTTAGTTTCTAAAAAAGAATACCTAGAATAAGAAAGTTTCTAAAAAGAAAGATGAGTTAGTTTCTAAAGTTAGAAAGAGTTTCTAAAAAGGGAAACAACTAACCTAGTTTCTAAAAACAAAAGAGGAAAGTTCTTAAAAATAAATAAAATAAATTCTAAAAAAAAAATAATTAGGAAAGTTCTAAGCCTAAAGTTAGAAAATTCTAAATTAGAAATCCTAACCCTAAAATAGAAAGTAGAAATTAGAAAGTGCTTACCAAATTAGAAATTTCTATAAAGCCTACAAAACAGGAAAGTTAGTTTCTAAACAGAAGGTCTATAAATAGAAAATTTCTAAAAATTAAATAGGAAAGAAAGTTAGATTCTAAAAGAGTGAGAATTAGAAACTTGCTAAAAAGGAAGACAAATCCTAATCTAGAAAAATAGAAAGGAAGAAATTAAGAAAGGAATTACCAAATTAGAAGCCTATCTCAAAATCCTACAAAACGGGAAAGTTGGGTTAGTTTCAAAAAATAACTAAAAAATAAAAAAATAAAAAATAAAAAATAAAAAATAAAAAATAAAAAAATAAAATAAAATAAAATAAAATCCTAAACTTAAACTAATCCTAAAACTAGTTAATCTCAGAAAGCGTAACCGTCAATCCCCGGCAACGGCGCCAAAAACTTGTTCACTCCCCAAGTATAGGGTTGTGATGTAGTAATAATCTCGGTAAGAGCGAGGTCGAATCCACAGGGACTGAAACCTGTACGTTATCTGAAAATAACCAGATCTAGAACTAGGCTAAGATAAAATATAAATCGGGTGAATCTTAGAAATAATGGTGGACTAGTAAACTAAAATATGTAGAATTCAAAAGGTAGGGAACTAGGGATTCAGAGGATCCACTTGTAGAGATCAGGGAGATCTACGGTCGATTCATAAACTCAACTGGACTTCGAGTCCCATCTTCGTCCAGTTGGAAGATATAACTTGAAAATCGATTCTGAACTTCATTTAATCTAGTTTTCAGGAGATCAACGGGTGTAAATCAGAATGGATTCCATCACATAACCATGCCGAGGAGACAAAGTAAACAACAGAATTAAACCAATTCACAGCCAATCTGAGTGATGTATGAATGTCAGGGAGAGTTCCGTCATTCCACCATGTCCAAGGGGCGATGGTGAACAACAAGGCGTCCTGACTTCATAATCACAAGAAGGGAAAAGGAAATGCTCAAGCTATTGCAGATCTATTGTAATGTCAGTCACAAACAACCATTAAAAACTAATCGCATTCCTTAAAATCAAACCAAGATAAAAATCAATTCAGTTATGAATCCAGGCCATAAAAATCACCCATCACGCTACAAGCTTCACCTCTTAGCCCTAGCTAAGAGATTCAGCCGATTATGGTCATGATCGGCTGATTCTAAAATAAAGAAAAAGAAAAAGAAAAAGAAAAAGAAAACTCTCAAAACTCTCTCTCTCACGTTCCAACCCGTCTCCACGGCTGCCCTAGCTTCCTCCCCCCTTCTCTCTTCACGTCTCTCTTTTTATACATGCCAGGGGCGGTGGAGAAGAAATCGATGTTGCTTTTCGCAGCCAGACATAGTGCAGAAGTCGTTTCAAAGTCGGACGCGCATGTAATTTCCGCACCAAAATCAGAGGCAGAAAACTCCCATCTTCCCTCACTTTCTGTTAAAAAGGAGAACGTCCCCTGGGACATTTTTGAGCACCTTACATGATGGACAGTGCAGATCAGCCATCAGATCCTTGATGGTGGCCCAAAAGAATCCGGAACGTCCGGTTTTTCCGGACGCGTAACAGAGCTTACGCGGATGGCTCTGGCAGTCGGTGGGTCCCATTTTCGGTTTTTTTTCACAGAAATCCACGCCGTCCATTGGTTTAGTCTCAAGAAAACGATCTGAGATGGTCGGTTTTGAATTTCCTCTGACGTGGCCCATTGAGTTTTAACCCAGCCGTCCATCCTGCGTTTTTCATCGATCTTCGTTCGTACACATGCATGGGATTAAACGGACATCTAGGCGAGGTTGTGACTGTCCCCAGAAAATGAATCAACGGTCTGGATTGTCAGTTTGGACGATGGGTGGGGCCCACAACAGAAACCGATGCCACGACAGCGTTAACGCTGTTTGGAAATAAACGGAAATTTCCGTTTTTATAAAAGATACGGGTCAGCGCCTGCTGACCCGCCTCAGTCGATCCGAAGTTTCGCCAGCCTTCACGCGCTTTGTACACAAACTCCACAGTGCGGGGTCCACCGTGATGTTTTTCAGATATCCAATCCGTCCATCCTGTTCCTCATATTATTTTCACCCGTCGAGACCAATTTTGAAGCGTATCCAGATATCATGTGGACCCCACTTAGTAAATTAAGGGCTGATCTGTCCATTGGACCACTTCTAGAGGTCTCCAATGGGTGAAAATTGACGTGTACGGTTAATTTATACTCCTCAGTCCATGTATGAAGTTTCAGGCTGAACGGATGGTGGAAACCTCATGATCTTGCAATCTGGATTACTGTGTGCCTCTTTAACGTGGACGGCTTGATTTTCTCTGATCCCGGGCATGTAAATTCATCATTCTTGGTCCCCTGGGGTCCGTACCTTGGTGTGGTGATTTCAGAGCATCAAATATACACTTTTAGCACCATTTTGTAGCCCATACTTGCAAATGTACCTTGCATCACAAACACGATTAAATTAGGCTTTTTAAACGGTGGCATGTTCATAAATCCGGTGATAAATGGGGTCTAATATGCAATATTTGACCCTCAACACCAATGAACATCCAAATTACATAAATCTCTAGTAAGCATTCTACGTTCAGATTCAGAGAGACTGTCATGTAAAATATTAATTGGAATGCTCTCATCATTGACAGGTATTTCCATAATATCAGCAATCAAATGTCGATCCACTACAAACAATCCTTCTTGAGTATCAACTTTAAAAATTAAATTCTCAAGAGAAAAATCACAGATACATGCAAACATGGATTGGGCAATGGACTAGTGTGCAGGTCCACCCCAATGCAAGATGTTATCCCATCCCACAGATTCCAACAGAGGAGGGATACCAAATGAAGCAATGTGATTAACATTCACAGGACGCTCAACAATAATATTTCGCATACGCAAATCCAGAACATTTGGAGGATCATTTTTGGGAGACCGAAGATGACGTTGTACAATAAAAGTTGATCTAGAAGAAGAGGGACCTCTAGTAGTTTTCTTTTTACCTCTAGCATCCATTTTTAATGGAGGATTTCAATGAAACAACAAGATGCAAGATAGAAGAGATGAGGTTTTAATAGATCAGATTTTTCAAGATAAAACCCCAATCTTGCAATGAACGACCCAATAGATTCAACAAGAAAGTGATTTGAAACACTAATATCAAGAATCTATAATAAAAATGCAAAGGAACCACTAACCTTGAAGAACTAAGAAGGTGGGTTCGACCGGTCGTAGCTAGAGCCGTTGGTGGGAAAAAGAAATGAGGAAGAAGAGTCAAAATCCCAAAATAAAGTGAAATCCCGAGTTTCACGACCGGTCGTGTAAGTGTTCGACCGGTCGTGTATACTCACGACTGGTCGAGTACGACTCAAAATTTGCAAAATTTTCAAATAATTTTTAAATTTAAGCAAATAACTCATCAAACTTATGTACATTATGATACACCAAATCATGCAAATTCAATTTAATTGCACATACCGAGATCAAACTTTAATTTATTAAACCTGCTTTTGTCGAGCGGTTTAGTGAAAATGTCCGCAAGTTGAGTCTCAGTTGGAATGTAATCCAAATATATTACCTTTTCTTCCACTAATTCACGAATGTAATGAAATCTAATATCAATATGCTTGGTACGTGAATGCTGAACTGGATTTTTAGAGATATTTATTGCACTGGAATTATCACAAATAATATCATAGAATCCTGAGTAATTCCATAATCACTTAACATTCGTTTCATCCAAACAAGTTGAGTACATGCATTTCCAGCAGCAATGTATTCAGCCTCAGCAGTTGATAGCGATATAGAACTTTGCTTCTTACTAAACCAAGAAACAAGACAATTTCCAATGTAGAAACAACCACCACTGGTTGATTTCCTATCATCAATGTTTCCAGCCCAGTCAGCATCTGCATACCCGGCTAATTGAACATTAGTTTCATGTGGATACCAGAGACCAAGTTTAGTAGAACTTGCGACATATCGCATAATCCGCTTAACAGCAGTTAAGTGAGATTCTTTAGGATTTGATTGATAACGAGCACAAATACCAACACTCAGGGCGATATCTGGTCTACTAGCAGTCAGATAAAGTAAACTACCAATCAACCTACGATACAATTTAGGATCCACATCATTACCTGCAGAGTCTTTTGAGAGTCTCAAAGTTGTACTCATAGGAGTATCAAAATTTTTACCTTTCTCAAATCCAAATTTCTTGATTAAGCCCTGAGCATATTTGGTTTGAGAGATAAAAATTCCATCAGGTTGTTGTTTTACTTGCAACCCTAGGAATAGTTTAATTCACCAACCATGCTCATTTCGAATTTAGACTTCATCAAATCTGCAAACTCAACAGTCATATTAGTACAGGTTGATCCATAAATAATATCGTCAACATATATTTGAACCATTAGAATATCATCGTTATACTTCTTAACAAAGAGTGTCTTATCAACACATCCCATCTGAAAATTATGACTTAGTAAAAACTTAGTCAGTTTTTCGTACCATGCTCTGGGAGCTTGTTTCAGACCATAGAGAGCCTTCTTAAGACGATACACATGATCAGTAAATTTAGGATCTTTAAACCCTGTTGGTTGTTCAACATATACCTCTTCATGTAAATCACCATTCAGAAAGGCACTCTTTACATCCATTTGATAAATTTTAATCTTTCTAAAACATGCAATGGAGATAAAAAGTCTGATTGATTCAAGACGAGCTACAGGGGCAAATGTCTCATTATAATCAATACCTTCAATTTGCGTGTATCCCTGTACAACTAGTCTTACTTTATTTCGAATAATATTTTCAAGTTCATCAGATTTGTTTTTAAAAATCCATTTTGTTCCAATAATATGTTTATCTTTAGGTCTAGGAACAAGATACCAAACATCATTTCTGACAAACTGATTAAGCTCTTCTTGCATCGCAAGAATCCAGTTTTCATCCGAAAGTGCTTCTTTTACGTTAACTGGTTCAATCTGGGATGTAAAGCATACGTAGTTACATATGTCCTCTAATTATCTACGAGTGCGCACACCAGTGAGAGGGTTTCCAAGTATTAGAGAAGTTGGATGATCTTTAACAGTCCTTAATTCAGAATTAGGTTCACTTGATGAAGTTTCTTGTTTTTCAAGTATAAGCACTTCATCATTATCCGAACTAGGAATGGGTGTATTCAAAAGATCGTCAATCACAACATTTATTGACTCTTGAATCACACCGGTCCTGTTGTTCAGAACACGATATGCACGACTGTTTAACGAATATCCTAAAAAGATCCCTTCATCACTTTTAGTGTCGAATTTTCCCAAATTTTCACGGTCACACAAAATATAGCACTTGCTGCCAAAAACTCGAAAGTATTTGACAGAAGGCTTTTTCTCTAACCACATTTCATAAGCCGTTTTATTATTAGATTTACAGATATAAACACGGTTAATAATGTAGTAGGCTGTATTCACTGCTTCAGCCCATAGATTCCTAGGGAGCTTCATGCTATTTAACATAACATTTCCCATTTCTTGAAGCACTCTATTCTTCCTCTCGACAATTCCATTTTGTTGAGGAGTTTGAGGTGCAGAAAATTCATGCGATATTCCCTGATCGCTACAGAATTTCTCAAAACCGTTATTTTCGAATTCAGATCCATGATCACTACGGATCTTAATGACTTGAGAACATTTTTCAGTTTGAATCCGTTTTATAATCTTTTTCACTTCATCAAGGGTTTCTGATTTGTCTCTCAAGAATGAAACCCAAGTGAATCTTGTATAATCATCTACAATAACTAAGATGTATTTTTTGCCACCTCGACTTTCCGTTCTTGTTGGTCCTATAAGATCCATGTGGAGAAGCTCGAGTGGTCTTGTGGTGGTATTGGAGTTCATCTTTTTGTGAGAGCTCCTAGTTTGTTTACCATACTGGCATTCACCACAAATCTTGTCTACTTTTTGTATCTTAGGTAGACCTCTAATTAGTTCACCTTTGCTCAATCTGTATAAGTTTCGATAGTGTACATGTCCGAGGCGTTTATGCCATAATTCTGTCTCATTGGTATGGACCATGTAACACTTTTGTTTAGATGAGCTACTTTCACTTACTATATAGCAGTTTTCAGAAGTTCTGCGACCAGTTAATATTACAGAACCCTTTTCATTTATTATTTCACAACCTTGATTAGAAAATTTAACATTATGGTTGTTATCGCATATTTGAGATATGCTCAACAGGTTGTGTTTTAAACCCTCAACATATAAAACATTTTTAAATAAGGGAAGGTTATAGAGTTGGACCGTACCTTTGCCAATTATCTTGCAGTTGCTACCATCACCAAATGTAACTGACCCATCAGCCATATCTTTAAGATCGGTGAATAGTGCTTTGTCGCCTGTCATATGTCTGGAGCATCCACTGTCTAGGTACCATTTCGAATGGCTTGTAGCTTTGAAAGCAGTGTGAGCAACCAAACAGGCAACCTTAGGAACCCATTTCAGTACAGTTTTAGGTTTAGGAGAATAATTGGTCTTCTTATGTTTATAGTTGTAGGAGTGACCTACAGAATTAGATTTTAATAGCTCCTTAAGTAAATCAATAATTTTTTCAGCTAGTGGGTTTCGAATCTGATTTTTAAAATAGTTGCTTTTGGGTTTAGGAAAAGTTTTTGTATTTTTAGAAAAAACTTGACTAGTACCTTTTCCTTTTGAGTTAGAAGTCTCTCCTTTCACAAAATTGGAAGGAGTATTCTTCTGTTTAGGAGATGTGTTTTTATCATAACCCAACCCAGATCGATCGCCACATTTTCTTGATCCGGATAACAATTTTTCTAATTTTGGATCACCTTGGGCATATCTCCATGTGTCCTTCAAACTCAGAAGAGAAGATACTTCATTTTTAAGTTTCTCATTTTCAGATTTCAAATTTTCAATTAGGGAGGTTTTGAATTCTAGATCACACTTAGACTTTTCAAAACTATCTGAAATATGAGATTTTTCTAAAATAAGAGTTTAAAACATTCTTTAAGTTATAAAACTTTTCTTTTTGAAGTTTAAGTTTGACAGCAATTTTACAACTTTCTTTATATAAGGCATTGTAAGCATCTTGAAGATCTTCATCAAATTCATGATCACTATCCAAATTCTCTTCACTAGTTGAATCATCGTGATCGGAAAAGGTAAACTTGGCTAGAGTCATAAGGGCCTTAAGATCACTGCCGACTCGGTTTCTGAAATTTCTGATTCAGAAGTGGCTTCAGAATCAGACGATTCATCCCAAGTAGCCAACATACCCTTCCTTTTGGATCTGTCCTTTTTAGGACATTTGTTTGCTAAATGCCCATATTCTTGACAGTTGTAGCATTGACTATCTTTCAATGATTTCCAAGTTTTAGATTTAGGTTTGGAGTGTTTCTTTTCATTTCCCTTTTGAAAATCGACTCTTTTCTTACTTTTGAAAATCTTATAAAACTTTTTCGCCAAAAGGGCCATATCATCTTCAGACTTTTCTGAATCTGAATTTTCTTGAGTAATACTTTTAGATGACTTTAAAGCAATAGATTTACCTTTAGGAGCTTTAAAACTTAATTCATAGGTTTGTAAAGAACCAACTAATTCTTCTACCTTCATATTATCCGTATCACGAAGTTCCTGGATTGCGGTTACCTTAGAATTGAACCGTTCAGGAAGAGAGCGTAGTATTTTTGCACACACTTTACTTTCTGGAATCTTATCACCAAGACCCCACATTGAGTTTACAATGTCATTCAATCTAGTGTAAAAGTCCATAAACATTTCATTTTCCTCCATATGAATTTCTTCAAATTTAGTTGTGAGGAGTTGGACTTTAGATTTCTTGACAATTGATGTACCTTCGTGTGTCATTTCTAAAATATCCCAAGCTTGCTTTGCAGTATCACAGGATATGATTCTTTTGAACTCATCCGGTGATAGTGCGCAAGTGATTGCATTTAGTGCTTTAGCATTAGCACTACTCTCATTTTTCTGAAGTGTGGTCCATTGGTAATACGGTGTAATTTTCATAGATTTTGAACCATCAACACCAGTTACTTCCATGATAGGAGGTTTCCATTCAGTCACTGTGGCTTGCCACACACTTTCATCCATTGATTTGAGGAAGATCCTCATTCTGGCTTTCCAATAGGCATAGTTGGAGCCATCAAAGGGAGGAGGTCTAGTAACTGAAAGGCTATCAAAATTTGACATCTTTTTATATAGCTTAGATCGTTAGCTCAGGAAATAAATCCAAATAAAAAGCAACAAATATGAGCTATTAGGCTTTGATACCACTTGAAAAGGCCAAGCTATATGTCTTAGAGGGGGGGTGAATAGGACTATGCCAAATTAAAATAAAATCAGCGGAAATAAAATAAACCAATAGCCTTACAACATGAATCAATTTACAAAGCTAAATTTAAATCACCTTGATAAATAGATATCGAGAGATTGATGCAAATTCAGTTCTAAGGACAACCTTACACCATAATCAACAAGGGCTTATGGTAGGAGAACCTTATTTCTAAAACCTCTTTTGGATCAAGGACTCAATATTAATATAAGTAAATGAAATAGCAAGGAATTGAATTTAAATGCAGAAGTAAGATCTAAATTATTACAACAATCCCCACACTTGCTTGAAATGTAAATAGTTACAACATTCACATCCACTTGTACATTCCACACAATCGAATGATAAAAGATATGACAATTAAGCAAGTATTCAAACCACAAGTCAAAGAGTTATAGTGGTTCGCTTGTGTGTACACCAACTGTTTTCCAACAGCCACACAAAAAGCTACTCCACTCCTAATATCCTCACACAGGGGATATTAGCGTTCACTAACAAATAGGTTTTCACAGGTTCACCAAAAACCTTTACAATTGTGTCTTTTTCACTTGGGCTTACACAATTCAAAAACCCCTCTTTTCTGAGTTTTCTGGTTTTCCTCAGACAACCAATACAATGAGATTTTTCTGGCTTAACCTCAAACAAAACCAAAAGTAAATGAATTTTACAGAATTGTAAAATACCTGGATTTCTCCTTTTTCGTAGCAGCCCGGTAGAACCAATCGGAGTAGATGATTTGAATGTCAAAGTTCAATTTCCAATACTCACATTCATAAGGTTCTAAGTTCTAATTGATTTTAGATTTAACTCGTTGGGCGTAGCTAAATTTGATTTTGATTCCAAGAAGAAGGAATAAGATAATTCCTCTTTTCAAATAAGATTGGAATATAGAAACAAAATCAAATTAAATAAGCTAGCAAAAAGGAATATTAAATAAGCACAATCTAGCTTAAAATAAACACAGACTTATCTCAGAGTGATCACTTGAAAATTTCTTGAATTGAATAGCGTTGAAGTTATAAAAACTCTGAATTCCGTGTTCAATTTATAGAAGCAGAAATCGCTCCTACGACTGGTCTTAGAAACCTACGACTGGTCGTAGCTCTAACAGATTTTTGAAAAAATAAGCGCGATCTTTAAAAGCCATTCTACGACTGGTCGTGAGTACCCTACGACTGGTCGTGGGTCACCTACGACTGGTCGTAGGACCAGTGAATTCGTTGCTGGACTTTAAGTCGTAGCTCCACGACTGGTCGTGGACGAGTCGAAGGACCTCCAGGACTGGTCGTGGGCGTACCAAAAATTCTGAAAAATCTTCAACTACTTAGGACTGGTCGTGGAATTTCTTGGACTAGTCGAACCAATGCTAGGACTGGTCGAACAAGAGCTAGGACTGGTCGTTGAATAGACCAACCTTATGTAATTTAAATATTTGATTAATGTATCCAAAGTGACCTACTTAAAGGGTCAACCTAAGGTCATTCAAACCTGAACCATGTCGTATGGACATTGAACTTCAACCATTCAACGAATGTAGATAATTTGAATCATATCAGGCTTGAGATCTTGAATCATATCATGCTTGAGATCTTGAACCATATCATGCTTGAGATCTTCATCAACATAGAACTACTTCATGCGTTGTTTCTTTAGATTTGAACTTCAACATTGTAGCTTCTTGAGGCTTCAACATGTAGCTTCTTGAGGCTTCAACTTGTAGCTTCTTGAGGCTTCAACATGTAGCTTCTTGAGGCTTCAACATGTAGCTTCTTGAGGTGTCTTGAATTCCAATAAATGATCATACAAGTACAGAACACCGATAGATGTTTTGGCACACAAAATTTGACAACCAAAGGAGCATGAGATCATAACACTTACACGAGCTCAGTGGAAGGCTTCTCCTACCTGGGGGTTCCGATCTCAGTGGGCCGAAGAAAAAGGGATGCTTTCCTTTCTATTCTCAACAAAGTAGAAAGATGCATCACAGGTTGGAAGGCAAGGTTCCTATCTATGGCGGGCAGAGCCACTCTCATTAACCACATCCTGTCAAGTATCCCCATTCACACAATGGCTGCTACGCACGTCCCCGTGGCTGTCCTCCAGACGTTGGAAAGGCTATTTGCTGATTTTTTGTGGGGTTGGGCGGAAGGCAAAAAGAAACTGCATTGGCGAAGCTGGAAAGAGATCTGTCGGCCCAAAGAGGAGGGCGGTCTGGGGATCAGACGGTTAAAGGACGTCATGACCGCTTTCCGTATGAAGATGGCTTGGAACATATCTCGTAAAGAGGTAAAGGGTCTATGGGGACTTTTTATGACAGATAGATATGACATCGATGTTCAGAGTATGGGTTCGGTCATTTCCTCGCCAGCGATCTCTCCGCTATGGAAGCGGATTCGAACGCTGCTTCCGTTTATTCATGCCACAACCCAATGGTACGTGGGAGAGGGCCTTTTGAACCTTTGGTCGACTAATTGGTCTGGGCTCGGCCCGTTGTCTTTCAGAGCTCCAGATGGCGTGCCTTCTCCCTTGTCTTCTCTCCAAGTGCGGGACTTCCTCAGGACCATGGGATCACTGCCTCCTTCGGCGGTCTTCAATCATCTATCTCAGTAAGACATAAACACCATATTCCATGGGGGCTACTGCATTTCTGCTTCGAAAGACGCTCCGTTCTGGCCTCTCTCGCAGAACAGGGAATTTACTGTTTCTACGGCTTGGGAGCTTTGTCGTACGCAGGGTCCTCGAACCAGTTGGGGTGGGAAGATCTGGAGTTTGAAAATTCCCCCTAAGATCTCCCTCCTCCTGTGACACATCTTCAGGAAGGCGATGCCAGTGGATGAAGCTGTTAAAGCTCGTGGGATTCAGCTAACATCCCGGTGTAGCTGCTGCGTCGATGACCAGGGTTGCAGGCCCTCCATTGAAACAGTGGAGCATATCTTCCTCCATAGCGCTTGCACAACAACTGTTTGGAATCACTTTGCTTCAATTTATGACTCTCTTCTATCCAACAGGGATTCTATGCTCGATCGCCTAACCTGTTGGTGGGAGAGTCCTTCTGTTTCCTCTCAAACTGCTCCTTTTAGAAACATAGTTCCATGTTTTATTATCTGGGAACTTTGGGTGGCTAGAAATGCTTCGAGATTCAACAACTTCAAGCAGAGACCGACAACTATTATCGTGCGAATCATCGCCTGGATGAATTGGATTGCTAGGAGATGGGATAAGCCGTCTGACGATGTCAGCAACAGCATGTCCCTATCCTCTATGGGCATCCCTGGCCCCTCTCGCCTCTTGGCCTAGTACTCAGGTGGTGTTCTGGAACTGTCCGCCTCCTGGTTGGGTCAAACTCAACGTGGATGGTTCTTCCCGGCATCTGGGGCTGGCTGGTGGTGGGGAGTGTGCAAAGGAGAGAAGGGGGAATTTTGCTTTGTGTTTTGTGCAGGATATGGGCTGGCCTCGAATACAAGAGTCGAGTTGCGGGCTATTCATGATGACCTTTTCTTTTGTCTCCAACAAGGCCTGACTAACATCCAGGTTGAATCGGATTCTCAGATGGTGATAAAGTTCCTTCATCATTCTTCTAAACTAGGTTGGAGGTAGCATTATTGGATAACTAGAATCCATAATTTATCTAGGATGGGGCAGATTGTTTTCACTCACGTTTACAGAGAAGGCAATGGGCCAGCGGACGACTTGGCTAATCTAGGCAGCATCAAGCAATTAGGGTTCATTTTCTACACCCTTTCTGATCTTTCTCAGGAGATTAGGGGCCTCCTTTTCCTCAATAGAGTTGGGCTAGGTACGATCAGGAATCGCTGCCGTAGGTAGTTTTTGTTCAGGCTTCATGTCCGTAAGGGGCGTCATCTTGTTTCAGTTGGGGTGCCTTCAGGTTTTCTCTTGTAAAAATCAGGGTTGGGGCGTCTTTGTAAATCATATGATAGGTGGCATCAGGCTTCTTTTCTGTTCTGATGGCAGCCCGAAGTGTCCTTGTACAGTGTCCTTTCCATGAAATGAAGCCTCTGTTTTTTTTTTTCAAACTCTAGGGCAATTAATATTTCAAAAAATCCTATTCAACATTATTGGACGAAACATATAGATATTAGATATCATTATATTTGAGAATTGGTTGAGGATAAAAGCATTTCATTGGAATATATCCAGACCGAAAATCAGTTTACTGACATTATGACTAAACCACTTGGGAGGAATAGATATTTCAAATTAAAACATGATTTGGTATGTGTATTTCTAATTAATTAAATCATGTTGTGTATTTATAGTTTTTCTTCCATATAAATAAAACTTGCAAAATATTTGAAAAATAATAAAAAATTGAAATTTTTTTCATTTGCTTGATGAGGTCGAGTATGTTCTTGACCAGTCGACCACTCGACGAGTCAAGGACAACACTCAACCGGTCGAGGACTGCAGGCTGACTTATTAAAAGAGGGTAAAAACCCATTTCACCCCATTTGCTCTCTTCTTTATCGACGGGTCGTGACTCCATTCCAAAACCCATCTTCATAGAGTCCATGTAAGTGCTTTATTTTTTATTTCCTTCTACATTTGGGTTTATTGTTGCTCATTAATCATTCCTTTGGGTTTTATTTTGAGTTTTTCTCATTCTTTTTAGTGGGTTTTATTTAAAAATATGATCCTTGTCAAACCCATCTTCTTTTTGTGATTTTCTCTATTGCAATCACTAAATGGAACATCGAATTAAGAGGAAAGTAACTCATGACTCATCCTCTAGGTTGACCCTAATTAGGGTTAGAACCCTAAGGGCTCCCCGAAGAAGATCTCGGCATGTTAGGGATCTTCGCAATTGAGAAATCATCATAGAAAGGACAGTCAATGTTGACCATATAGCTCCATTTCCAACTTCTTCCTATCCTTACCTCTGTTGGTTGGGAAAACATTTTAAATTGGGGCGGAACGACATACCGTTCTATTGCACAAGGTATGTATGTGTCTATAGGTGAAGCGTCCCTAGATGATCTGACATTCACTATTAATTTTAGAAAAGGGACATTCCCTATTGATAGACATCTTATTTCAGGTCTAATGGACATAAATGTCAATGATGAAGGTATTTCAATACCTACATTAGCTCAAAGAATGACTAAAAGTGAACGACAGAAAATTACCAGTAAATTGTGTCAGTTTAATGCGAATGGAGTTCGGGTAATGCCATCCCTGTCAATCAAATGTTACCCAAATACAGAATTTTCACCGTTTTTTTTTTTACTTCTAATGTCTATCCTAAGTATGGGAATAAGTCTGAGCTTATTCCCTTTATGTGTCATGTTCTTCATGCTATTGTGTCCGTATTCCTATTTGTCTTCCTTCACTGATTTGTTACATAACGATTTAATTTCGTATCCATCCTGGCCATGTGTCTGTTCCTTTTGCTTATCTTATGACTAGCCTTGCAATTCATTGTAATGTTGTCATTCCTCCTACTGAGGCACCTATAGCAGTCCTTCCATTTGATAACTCCAACATTCACAAGATAAATTTGGACTATCCACCTAGCCAACGAGATAAGGATGATGTTGAAGAAGAGGAAGCACCCTTGCCTGTAGACACGACTATGGATACATATTTGATGAGATAGAATCAGACGATGAAGCTGATCTTGATTTTCATCCTTCTCAGGTTGAAGAGTTGCTTCGTTCCTTAGAGGAGTAGGTTGTTGAATTAAAGGTATCCCAAGACAATCTGGCAAAAATTCATAGATCCTCTTTCAAGTATATGCGTAAATACTTCCATCGCACTACTAAAGGACTACACCAGATTGACCCATCGATACCTCCTCCATCCTCCTCTAGTTCTGATTAGTCTGATTTGATCATGTTTCATTTTGGGGTTGTATAACTTTTATTTTTGTTGGGGTGTTTAAATTGTTACACTTTTAGAACATACTCTCTTTTATGCTTTGGTTATATGCCGCACTTGTTGAACTTTATTATAATATCTATATCATAGTTCAGTTATATTTATCTAGTTCCTATTCTGCTAATTCAGTCATATATTTGTTTACATCGATACTCTTTCCTTTGTCAATTTGTGACAAAAGGGGGGAGAATTTAGCATTTTGATAGTATAGTTTGGTATCGTATCTTTTAAACAAGATATTTGTTGGAATTGGAATTGGAATTGTGCATTGCATTGGGAGTATATATATATATATGTTCTAATACAGGTAAAATACAAAAAGTAGCTCTCATAGAGGGGGAGTAGCAGAGTACCAATGGAAGAAAGTGGAAAGATATTTTAGCTATTCAGCTACATTATTTTTGTGATTGATGTACAAAAGTGTTTTGTCACAAATTTGACAAAGGGGGAGATTTTAAGTGTTGTGCACACTTTTGTGATTGTAAGTGTTGTGCACACTTTTATTTTTTCAAATTTTGATGAGGCAAAATACCTTCAAGTGATGGAAAGTTTACCTTCAAGTGATGAAAAGTTCACCTTCAAGTGATGGAAACTTCAACTTCAAGTGATGGGTTCACCTTCAAGAACAAACCATGAAGTGTGTATATTGCAAGAACAAGTTCAAGACTTGGATAATGCAAGCTAAAGAATACTTAAGTTCTACTACTAGTACTAGAAGATCAAGCTCCACCTTCAAGTAGAAGATTTGTTCTATACACTTTAATGTCCAGATTTCTTAAGTATAAATGACCCTAGAAAGACCTTAGACTTAGGTTCTTTCAAATGCTAAACTTAGATGGGGTTTTATACTGTTATTAGGCTTTAGTTCGACTAATCTAAGCCTTAGTTCGACTAGTCTAAGCCTTGGTTCGACTAGTCCAAGTTTCAAACTTAAAAAATGGATATTTTTGATATGGTTTCTCGACCAATCGAAGGGTGCTCGACTCAAAATCCAGCGATTGATTTTTAGCACCCTCGACCAATCGAAGGCAGTACTCGACCAATCGAACAAGGCCTTCGACCAGTCGAATAATGGTTTTATCCGATCGCGCTGAAAATTTGAAATTTTATTGGATCTTAGACAAGTCAAAGGAGACCTTAGACGAGTTGAAGCAATCAAATTTCGCCTTATAAATAGAGGCCTTCTCTCATTCTAAATTTATGAATCCAAGCTAAGAAAAGCCTCCATTTAGAAATAGAGAAGTCCCTACTATCATCAAGCTATTGTACGGTATTTTAAATTTCTGTTAATATAGCTTTTGTTTTGATTATTTAATCTTTAGTTTATGAATTTTATATTTTAAAAGAGAGTAAGCACTCTTCTTTTTAAGATCTAAAGGATTAAAACAAGTTGCCTGAAGTTTGAACTAATTTAAAATCAATTGGAACCTAGAGCCCTTAATTGTATTATTGTACATTGAACGTTCTACATCAAACGAAGCGGTTCTACGAGCTACATTAAGAACGTCTTAAAAAAGGAAGATAAGTATTGTTCTGTACTTTTGTTTTTGCTTTCTTTTTGATATCCAGAAAATCTCATGTATTGGTTTTGACTGAGATTGCCAGAAAATCTCAGCGCGGGGTTTTATTTGTGATAACCCATCTGAAAACACAACTGTATAGGTTTTAAGGTGAACATGTGAAAACCTTGGTTATTAGTGAATGCCAATATCATGTGGGTTGTGAATATTGGGAGTGGAGTAGGTATGGTTGTTTGAGAACAGTTGGTGTTCACACCAAACCACTATAACTTCTGGTGTTTGTGGTGAATGGTTTAAATTTCTGTATATGTGGTGAATGATTGTAATTTAGTTATATGGTAAATGCTTGTAATAGATAGCTCTCTCTTGCTTAGTTTGCGATCTTGATCCTTACTACGTTCATGAAATCAGGTTGTTCTACCTAAAACATTTGTTTTTGGTGTAAGGTTGTCATTTGAACAAAGTTTGAATCCATTTCTCAAAATTACTGCTATTGAGATCAGTGATTTTTTCTGATTTATTTATTATTTTTGTACTTTGAAATTCCACCCCCCCCCCCCCCCAGCCTCTAGGACTGTTTGCTCATCTCTTACAAGTAGCATCAGGGCCTTGTTGGTCATTTATTTGGATTAAGTTCCTTGAGTTTAAAGGTCTAGTAGAGCTTACATTATGTCAAATTTTGATAACTTGTCTATTACCAGGCCACCACCCTTTGATGGCCCTAACAATGCATATTGGAAAGCCAGAATGAGGATTTTCTTAAAATCCTTAGATGAAAGCGTGTGGCAAGCCACTGTAACCAAATGAAAACCACTCGTGTCTGAAGTTCTAGGCAGTGATGGAACCAAGTCCCTGAATGAAACTCCATTTTATTTATGGATTTTACCCTAGAAAAATGAAAGCAGTGCAAATGATAAGGTCTTAAATGCAATTATATGTGCTTTATGGCCTGATAAATTTAAAAGAATCATTTCATGTGATACATCTAAACAAGCCTGGGATATTCTTGAAATGACACATGAAGGAACTACTATTGTCAAGAAATCTAAAGTTCAAATCCTCACTACAAATTTTGAGGAAATTCATATAGAAGAAAATGAAACCTTCATGGACTTCTATACGAAATTAAATGACATAGTAAATTCCATATGAGGTATAGGAGATGGAATCCTAGAAAGCAAGGTCTGTGCTAAAATACTGCTATCTCTTCTTAAGAGGTTTAATTCCAAAGTAACTGTCATTAAGGAACTAAGAGACACTGATCAAATGAAAGTTGAAGAGTTAGTTAGTTCTCTCCAAATTCGTTAAATTTTAAAGCTCCTAAAGGTAAGTCCATTTCTCTTAAGTCATCCAAATCTATTTCAAAAGACAACAATATTAATTCTGATATTGAAGATACAGAGGATGATATGGCTTTACTTGCTAAGAAGTTTTACAGGATTTTCAAAAATAAGAAAAGATCTGATTTTTAAAAACCTTCTGATAAAAAGACAATCAATGTTTCAACTGCCATGAATACGGGCATTTGCGAATAAATGTCCCAAAAAGGGATAAATATAAAAGAAAGGGCATGATTGCTACTTAGGATGAATCATCCGGCTCTGAAAGTTCCTCTGAGTCAGATGATTCAGAACAAGAAATCTCAAATGAAGTAAAAGCCCTGATGACTATAGCCTGAGTCACCTCCTCAGATAGCTATAATTTATCTGATTATGAGAATCTCAGGAGTGACCCTGAAAATGAGAATGAAGATGATCTTCAAGACGCCTATGATGCCATATATAGGGAAAGTTGCAAAATATTTGTCAAACTAAAAATTCAGAAGGAAAAATATCTTAAACTAAAAGAAGAACTTGAAAATAATGTCTTGGAAAAATCCCATCTTTCTGATTGTTTTGAAAAAGCAAAACTTGATTTAAATTTCAAAACCTCTAAATTAGAAAAACTCATAATCGAAAATGAGAATTGAAAACTCGAAGTCTCTTCTCTTTTAAGTTCTAAGGATACTTGGAGATATGCTCATGGAGACCTTAAGCTGGAAAAACTATTAACCGCATCCAGAAAATGTGGTGATAAATCGGGTCTGGGCTATATCAAAGATAGTTTAATGAAAAACAAAAATGCATCTCCTATATCTGCAAAAGGAGAATCCTCAAACTCAAAATGTAAGAATTTGAGAAATTATTTCAAAAATCCAAAACCTTTTCAAGCTTCTAAAGTTAATTCAAATAACATCAACTATAAAAATCAAAGATATAATCCTTTAGCCGAAAAAATAGTGGACTTATTCCAAGAGCTTCTCAAATCTAACTCTAATGATGTCAGAGTTAATAGACAGAGAAATTCCAACTCTCTTAAACAGGGAAAAAATAATAGAACTCCTAAATCCAGAACTGTAATGAAATGAGTTCCAAAAATTAATTGCCTTATTGCCCACACTGCCTTCAAAGCTTCTAGCCATTCAAAATGGTACCTCGACAGTGGATGTTCAAGAAATATGACAGGTGACAAAAAGATATTCACTAACCTCCAAGAGATGAATGATGGTTTAGTTACTTTTGGTAATGGAAGCAACTACAGATTATTGGCCAAGGTACTGTTCAACTTTCTAACCTTCATCCTTTTGCAAATGTTTTATATGTTGAAGGACTTAAACACAATCTTCTAAGTATATATCAAATCTGCGATAACAAACGCAACGTGAAATTTACAAATCACGGATGTAAGATAACAAATGAGAAAGGTTGTGTGATATTAAATGGTTACAGGACTTTTGAAAATTGCTATATTATCAATGAATCATGCTCTTCTAATTTTTCCCGTTACATGGTCCAAATAGACGAAATGGAATTATAGCATAAACGTCTTGGACATGTTAACTACTGAAATCTTTATATATTGAGCAAAATAGATCTTATTCGAGGTCTACCCAAATTAAAAAGGTTGATAAAATATGTGGTGCATGCCAAATTAGTAAACAAACAAGGAGTTAAATAAGAAAATAAACTCATTCGCCACAACCAAACCTCTTGAACTTCTCCATATGGACTTAGTTGGACCAACAAGAATGGAGAGTAGAGGTGGAAAGAAGTACTTTCTACTTATCGTTGATGACTTTACCAGATTTACTTGGGTAGCCTTTATGAGAGAAAAATCTGAGACTCTCGATGAAGTCAAAAGAATATTGAAACGAATTCAGACTGAAAAAGAAGTAAACATAATCAAGATCAGAAGTGATCATGATACTGAATTCGAAAATAGCAATTTTGAGAAATTCTGTATAGATCATGGTATATCACATGAGTTCTCTGCTCCTAAAACACCTCAACAGAATGGGGTTGTTGAAAGGAAGAATAGATTTCTACAAGAAATGGCCAATGTTATATTAAATAACATGAATTTACCAAAGAACTTGTGGTTTGAAGCTGTGAATACTGCATGTTACATAATAAATCGTGTGTATGTAAGAAAATCAAAAGATAAAATATTCTATATGTTATGGTTCAATAAGAAACCAACTGTCAAATACTTTCAAATTTTTGGAAGTAAGTGCTTCATATTACGTGACCGGAAAATTTTAGGAAAATTTGAAGCTAAGAGTGATGAAGGGATATTCTTAGGTTATGCTCTGAATAGTCAAGCATATCGTGTTTTTAATAAAAGAAATGAGTGATCCAAGAATCTATTAATGTTGTAATTGACGATCATTTGATCACTCCCACATCAAGTCTAGATGATGATGAAGTTAACTTTATTGAGAAACCAGACTCTTCATTTAATCCAGTTAATACTGAACTAAGATCAATCAAAGATTATCCTACTGATTTGTGAGAAATGATGTTTGGTATTTGGTTCCAAGACCATCTGATAAATATATAATTGGAACTAAATGAATTTTTAAAAACAAGTCTGATGAAATGAAAAATATAATTAGAAACAAGGCTAAATTGGTTGTAGAAGGATACACTCAGATAGAAGGAATCGATTATGATGAAACCTTTGCACCAGTAGCTCGCTTTGAATCCATCAAATTGTTTATATCAATTGCATGCTTTAAAAAATTCAAGATATACCAAATGGATACTAAAAGTGCATTTTTAAACAGTGATTTACATGAAGAGGTTTATATTGAACAACCTAAGGGTTTTGAGGACCCTAAGCTCTCAGATCATGTATATCATCTTAAAAAGACACTTTATGGTTTAAAACAAACTCTCAGGGCATGGTATGAGAAATTGACTAAGTTCTTACTCAGTCACAACTTTATCATGGGTAGTGTTGATAAAAATTTATTTGTTAAAAAATATAATGAACACATACTAATATTACATATCTACGTTGATGACATTATCTATGGTTCTACAAGTACTAACTTGTCCATTGAGTTTGCAGAGCTTATAAAATCTAAGTTCGAAATGAGTATGATTGGAGAATTGAATTACTTTATAGGTTTACAAGTAAAACAACGGAAAGATGGTATTTTCATTTCTCAAACCAAATATGCTATGAGTACAACTCTCAAACTTTCAAAGGTTGAAACCGGTATAAGTATATACTCTCGCTTATATCGAAGCATGATTGGTAGTCTCTTATACTTGACTGGTAATAGACCAAATATTGCTTTCAGTGTAAGAATCTATGCTAGATATCAATCTGATCCAAACAAATCTCATCTTATTGTTGTTAAAAGTATAGTCAGATATGTAGCAAGTATAGCTACATTTGGTTTATGGTATCCACATGATACAAATGTACAACTTGCCAGATATACCTATGCCGATTGGGAAGGAAACATTGATGATAGAAAATCTACTAGTGGTGGATATTTCTATGTTGAAAATTGTTTAGTTTCCTGGCACAACAAGAAACAAAATTCTATATCTTTATCCACAGCTGAAGCATAATACATCGCAGCTGGTTTGGATGAAAAGAATGTTGGCTGATTATAGAATTGCCCAAGATACAATGATCTTATATTGTGATAACTCTAGCACAATTAATATTTCAAAAAATCCTATTCAACATTCTCGCACGAAACATATAGATATTAGATATCATTATATTTGAGAATTGGTTGAGGATAAAAGCATTTCATTGGAATATATCCAGACTAAAAATGAGCTTACCGACATTATGACTAAACCACTTGAGAGGAAAAGATATTTCAAATTAAAACATGATATTGGTATGTGATTTCTAATTAATTAAATCATGTTGTGTATTTATAATTTTTCTTCCATATAAATAAAACTTGCAAAACAATATTTGAAAATTAATAAAAAATTAATTTTTTTTTCATTTGCACGATGGGGTCGAGTACGTTCTCGACCAATCGACCACTCGATGAGTTAAGGACAACACTCAACCAGTCGAGGACCGCGGGCTGACTTATTAAAAGAGGGTAAAAACCCATTTCACCCCATTTGCTCTCTTCTTCTTCGAAGGGTCGTGACTCCATTCCAAAACTCATCTTCATAGAGTCCATGTAAGTGATTTATTTTTTATTTCCTTCTACATTTGGGTTTATTGTTGCTCATTAATCATTCCTTTGGGTTTTATTTTAAGTTTTTCTCCTTCTTTTTAGTGGGTTTTATTCAAAAATCTGATCCTTGTCAAACCCATCTTCTTTTTGTGATTTTCTCTATTGCAATCACTAAATGGAACATTGAATTAAGAGGAAAGTAACTCATGGCTCATCCTCTAGGTCGACCCCTGTTAGGGTTAGAACACTAAGGGCTCCTGAAGAAGATCCCGAGCATGTTATGGATCTTCGCAATCGAGAAATCATCATAGAAAGGACGGTCAATGTTGACCATATAGCTCCATTTCTAGGTTCTTCCTATCCTTACCTCTGTTGGTTGGGAAAACATTTTAAATTGGGGCGGAACAACATACCGCTCTATTGCATAAGATATGTATATGTCTATAGGTGAAGCGTCCTTAGATGATCTGACATTCTCTGTTAATTTTAGAGAAGGGACATTCCCTATTGATAGACATCTTCTTTCAGGTCTAATGGACATAAATGTCAATGATGAAGGTATTTCAATACCTACATTAGCTGAAAGAATGACTGAAACTGAACTGCAGAAAATTACCAGTAAATTGTGTCAGTTTAATGCCGAATGGAGTTCGGGTAATGCCATCCGTGCCAATCAAATGTTACCCAAATACATAATTCTTCACTGTATTTTCACTTCTAATGTCTATCCTAAGTGTGGGAATAAGTCTGAGCTTACTCCCTTTATGTGTCATGTTCTTCATGTTGTTGTGTCCGGTATTCCTATCTGTCTTCCTTCACTGATTTGTTACATAACGATTCAATTTCATATCCATCTTGGCCATGGGTCTGTTCCTTTTGCTTATCTTATGACTAGCCTTGCAATTTATTATAATGTTATGATTCCTCCTACTGAGGCACCTATAGCAGTACTTCCATTTGATAACTCCAACATTCACAAGATAAATTTGGACTATCTGCCTGGCCAACGAGATATGGATGATGTTGAAGAAGAGGAAGCACCTTTGCCTATAGAGATGACTATGGATGACATATTTGATGAGATAGAATTAGACAATGACGTTGATCCTAATTTTCAGCCTTCTCAGGTTGAAGAGCTGCTTCATTCCTTAGAGGAGAAGGTTGTTGAATTAAAGGTATCCTAGGACAATCTGGAAAAGATTCATAGATCTATGCGTAAATACTTCCATCGCACTACTAAAGGACTACACCAGATTGACCCATCGATACCCCCTCCATCCCCTCTAATTCTAATTAGTCTGGGTTCTGATTAGTCTGATTTGATCATATCATTTTGGGGTTGTATAACTTTTATTTTTGTTGGGGTGTTTAAATTGTTACACTTTTAGAACATACTCTCTTTTATGCTTTGGTTTTATGCCGCACTTGTTGAACTTTATTATAATATCTATCTCATAGTTCAGTTATATTTATGTAGCTCCTATTCTGCTAATTTAGCCATATATTTATTTACATTGATACTCTTTCCTTTGTCAATTTGTGACAAAAAGGGGGAGAATTTAGTATTTTGATAGTATAGTTTGGTATGGTATCTATTAAGCAAGATATTTGTTGGAATTGGAATTGTGCATTGCAATGGGAGTGTGTGTGTGTGTGTGTGTGTGTGTGTGTGTGTGTGTGTGTGTGTGTGTGTGTGTGTGTGTGTGTGTGTATATATATATATATATATGTTCTAATACAAGTAAAATACAAAAAGTAGCTCTCATTGAGGGGGAGTAGCAGAGTGCTAATGGAAGAAAGTGGAAAGATATTTTAGCTATTCAGCTGCATTATTTTTGTGATTGATGTACAAAAGTGTTTTGTCACGAATTTGACAAAGGGGGAGATTGTAAGTGTTGTGCACACTTTTATTTTTTCAAATTTTGATGAGACAAAATACCTTCGAGTGTTGGAAAGTTCACCTTCAAGTGATGAAAAGTTGACCTTCAAGTGATGGAAACTTGAACTTCAAGTGATGAAAAGTTCACCTTCAAGAACAAACCATGAACTGTGTATAGTGCAAGAATAAGTTCAAGACTTAGATAATGCAAGCTAAAGAATACTCAAGTTCTACTATTAGTAGTAGAAGATCAAGCTCCACCTTCAAGTAGAAGATTTGTTCTATACACTTTAATGTCCAACTTTCTCATGTATAAATGACCATAGAAAGACCTTAGACTTAGGTTCTTTCAAATGCTAAACGTATATGGGGTTTTATACTTTTATTAGGCTTTAGTTCGACTAGTTTAAGCCTTAATTCGACTAGTCCAAGCCTTAGTTCGACCAATCCAAGAAAAACTTTGACCAGTCCAAGATTCAAACTTAAAAAACGGATATTTCTTATGGCTTCTCGACTAGTCGAGCAGGGTGCTCAACCAGTCGAAGGAACACCTTCGACTAGTCGAAGGGTGCTCGACTCAAAGTCCAGCGGCTGATTTTTGACACCCTCGACTAGTCGAACAGGGCCGTCGACCAATTGAGCAGGGCCTTTGACTAGTCAAGGAAGGGTTTTATCCATTCGCACCGAAAATTTGAAAATTTGTTGGATCTTAGACGAGTTGAAAGAGACCTTAGACAAATCGAAGCAACTAAATTTCAGCCTAATAATAGAGGCCTTCTGTAACACCCCGTACTTTTCAATATTCGAGTGTTACCATGTAACCTATTTTAGTATAAATGCAAACCTAGGTTTAGCAAATGTTCATGTTCATTCTAGTCTAAATCCGACCATTGGAAGAAATCCTCATTCTTAAATCAAGCGATCTGTAACACCCTACATCTTTAATACATGGGTGTTACTATTAAACTTTGCTAAGATACCAAGGAGTCAAAATTTTGAGTAAATCTAACATAAACCTAGACAAAAAACAGACCATCAACACTAGAGTCTCTTAGGAAAAGGGCGTACACGTTAAGGGTGTTCAATAGACTAAGAAAATGGGGCCTGGACACGCCTATGACCCTAGGACTCCTTTCAAACCACTGACACTCGAACCTGGGGCAATTTGACCCTCAAATCAATGGGAATACATAAGGGGACATTGCAATCACATCTAATGGGCCACTCGAATGTGGATCGTCTTGATTTTTTGCCCGCCCCCTCAAATGAGACCTCCAAGGAGGATGAATGACATGGATTGCAAGATCCCATCACGATGGGGTCCATGTCAGCGTGCACGTGCACCACAAATGGTGTGTACGCAATGCACCGGACCAACTAAACGGTCAATCGGGCGCTGACCTGGAAGTTAAAAAAAAAACATGGGAGTCCCTCCCGTTTTCCCACTGCTGCAAGTGGGACCGAGCGACGTCCGTTTAGAAGAGACGTGGCCCCCGTTCAGCCACCATCTACGAAATTCACGTCGTCCATCAGGTAGGAGAGCCCGGTATGACTAGGTCCATGTCGTCCAAGTCCCCCCATGTAAATGTGCATGTGCACGTGTTGTGGGCAGTCGTGAATGGGCAACAACGCTTTCTGAAAAACAGGCATTTGCAAAGTTTTCCACGTGGACAATCCGCGTCAACCACTCTCCCTTCATCCTAGCTGTCCTTCCAAGTCTCAATCCACGCCCTCCTTTCACTGTCGAGAATGGGCAGGCAGCAGTCTATAGCAAGGAAAGGCGTGAGGGAACATTTCCCCTTCGGGAAACAAGCGCTGCCGCGATCCGGACCTCTCACCAGGTTCCGTGGATCGATCCTATCTGCTCCCTCCAGGGCAACAACGTCCTTGTTGGAAGAGGTACCTCATCTCATGAGAAAACGTGGAGGGCGGATGTTCTCGCGAGGTGTAAACAAACAGCTGTGAATGGGGGAAAAAGTGGGCCCTATGATGATCAGTGATCCCATCCGACCTGTTCAAATGGATCAGATCATCCCGACAGACCATGGATGAAAATCCACCATTGCTACCCATGTCGTCTTCTACATTAAACCAAAATACGCATCGTGATGGGTGGGTCTTACTAGGGGAAGAAAAATGCTTTTTCGCTGGGACCTAGTAGCAGGAATCCATCCCTCGTGATGGATGGCCCCCATGTATGCGAGGATCTAAGGAAAATGTGGGAGAAAAACCATCGGATCTCGGCCGGTGGATGGGTAGCCCCATCGCGCCTCTTAACCTATAAATTTGGAACGGCTGCCTCGGATCTTCACTCTAAATGCCGAGAGAAAAGGAGCTGAGAGAGTGGGAGAGAGTGAGGAAAACAAAAGAGAGACTCGAGGAGACCGAACTTGGTGCCACACGGAGTCGACCTGATCTGTGCGGATTGAGTTGAATCAATGCAGACCAGTAACACTCCAAGATATAGTGAGAGAGAGAGAGAGGATTAAGAAAGAGAGTGAGAAAAAGAATGGAGAAAGGGAGGAACAAACACATAAAGGCTAAGCTGGTACTGCACTGCACCGAGTCCACCCGTTTAACTCGGATTGAGCCGGATTAGTGTGGGCTAGGGGCAACCAAAGAGAAGGGCCGTAGGTTGTTTCTCCCAGCTATTGACCCGCCGATTATTGTAGCCCATTAACACAACTCGACCAACTCTGTGTGCACCGTGTAGCCACTCAGGGCTCGAGCGGTTTGGTCATGGAGGTCGAGTAACTGGCTCAAGAGCACCTAGAGTCACCCAGGTAATGTCTCAACACTTCACTCCTGTAAAAGGGAGAAACATTAAGCTCCATTTAATGGCCTGAGTTTACCGAAAGTTGAAAACTAGGAGTAAACCTATCGCCGGGCCAAGGCTTGGTCGAGGCTGTAAAAGCAGCTCAGGGACACCGGAATCATGGTCGGAATGCAGTTGAATTTGTTTGACCAACTTGGTAAGGGTTGGATGGTCTGAAAATGACACCGTTTCATCATCGAGAGGGCAACTCATTCATCCAGTAGTTCTGGGCTGAGTCGAGTTTGAACTCAGCCCATAAAGTTCAGCAATGGGCCGAGTTTGAGCTAGGTCTTAGCCACCAGACTGGGCTAAGATGTGGGCTGAGTGTAGCCTCTAATTTGGGCTATGGTTTGGACCAAGCCTAGCCACACGATCTGGGCCGAATCCAACTGGACTTAGCCACACGATCTGGGCTGACTCTAACTGGACTCAGCCACACGATCTAGGCCGAATCCAACTGGACTCAACCACACGATCTGGGCCTAGTCTGGATTGGGCCCCAACCACAAAGCAGACCATTAGGTTTGGGCCGTGATTTGGTTTAGAAACAGCCTTCAACTGGGCCGCATAGCTAGGCTAGGCCAATCAGCTAAGCCACAATTGTGGGTCACGCCTGAGCAAGGCTCAGTGGGCCGCATAGCTGGGACTAGCCAATCAATCCAGTCGCATTTCGGGCCGCAGGTTGCTGGGCTGAATCAGTTGGATTTGGGCCCAATTTTCATGGGTTTAGGCCCAATTTTCAAGGGTTGGCTATGTGTGATGTCTGTATCCTAGACCGTATCTTTCTGTAGGCTTCCGCAGTCCTCCCTGTCGAATTCCGGCAACCCACGATGCGTAGGTAGCATTTGCGTGCAACCCTGAGTCGTATCCCGTATTCCAGAGTCGGCCCGACCCGAGACTTGTACCCTTGCGACCGCGCCATTGCTGCGATTCCAATGCTGCGTTTCGCGCGGTAAGGCGATGCCTGGGCCAGGAGATGTGGGCACATGTTCAATTTGAGAAAACACCGTGCATTTGCTAAACACAAGAGAACATGTCCCATCAATCCCATCAATCAAGTACATGTCGTATCCCTTAAAGTAACCCCTAAAGTCAACTCTCTCTCTCTCTCCACCCATACATGTCAAGTACACACCTATCACTCACCCATCACTCCCCATCACTCCATCACTTCTCCTTACAACCCTCTCTCTCTCTCTCTCATTTCTTCTTTTTCAATCAAGCTCCTAAGAGAAACGTCCAAGCTCCATGGGAGAGAGCTAGTGTGGTCCGCCTTCCTACCACCTGATCCCACCATCTAAAGTCCATCTCAACCATTGAATCATGTTTCATTGAAGCTCTAGGATGCATTGGAAGAAGAAGGAAGAGGAGATCCAACAGTGGGTGTTCATAGCATTTGGTTTTGATGGTTTGAGGGCCCACTTATGGTGGAATCCATCTCAATGTATGCATTGTATAGGGAGGGCCTATAGTGACGGGGTCCCTCCCCTTCTCTCTCTCTCTCTCTCTCTCTCTCTCTCTCTCTCCCTCCCTCTCTTTCATTTCTTTGGTGGTGATGTGGCCGTGTGGCCCACCCAGATGGATCCCACCATGATGAATGTATTTTATCCATGCCGTCTGCCGAGTGGGCCCACCTGGCGGTCCGTTTGGACGGGCCTGATTGAAGGGAAAACATGAATATCAACTGATCCAAAACAATGGGCCAAGCTGATGTGGACCCACCTGATGTATTTATTATATCTGCACCGTCAAACAGATCTAGACGATAGCCACACCTTGATGTAAGTGTTTTGTACCCACATTGTCCGTCTATTTTGCCAGTGTGGGGCCCACCTTAATGACCTGCTACACCCAGTACGTGGGCCCCACCATGATGTACTCTATCTACGTTGTCCCAAACTAGCAATCTAGGACGCTGCTAGACATCATCCAGCAGCTACAGGGCCCACCGTGGAGTGTCTCATCCTCACCGTCCAGCAGGCCTGGACGGTGGGAGGATACAATATCAGCTTGATTTAAATCAAGGGCTACATGTATGTGGGACCCACTAATGTATGCTTTCATCCACGTTGATGTGGAGCCCACCTTAATGTATATGTTGCTCCACCACCGTCCATCAGGTGGACACTGCTGGACAGTTGTCCAGCAACCGTGGGACCACATGACATATGTGTTTCATCCTTATTGTCCATCAGTGGGCCCCAGTGACATCATTAAGTTCTGTGCACCCCACGTAGCATGTAGCTGCAGCAGGATGTCAGCAGGTTTTGTGGGCCACACATTTGATGTATTTGTTTCATCCACACCATCTAGACCACTTGGACGATGCTGAAGTGTTTTGGACAGTGCACAGCTGCCACACCATGATGTATGTCTTCCATCCACACCGTCCAATGCTTTGGACGGTATTAGACGCCGTCTGGAAGGTGCTGATGTGGACCCCACCTTAATGCAGGTGCCGTATATCCCTACTGTTCATCTGTTCGGATGTCAGCATCAGGGTCTGATCATGAGGTATTGTTATATCCAACCATCCATCACACGTGTGGTCCATCCACATGGGACCCACCTTTAAATGCATATATTCTATATTTGCACCATCCATCTAGACGATGCCATGTGGGGCCGGGCCTGCTGTAATGTATGTGGTGCATCCGCACTGTCCACTGCTTGGGACGATGGGAACCACACCGTTGATGTATGGGTCTTATCCACACCGTCCAGATGGCTGGACGGTGGGACCCACCTTAGATGTATGTGTTCTATCCAAGCCATCCACCTGTTTTGCCAGCGTGGGACGCCAACCATGATGTATGTATTTTATACACACTGTCCATCCATAGTGTCTAGATGGTTGGATGGTAGGACAGCCCATTGTGTATATGTTACATCCAAACCGTCCATCTTGGGATGGTGTTGCATGAGGCGCACCATGACGTATGTGCCTTGCATCCATACTGTCCACCTGTTTTACATCCACGCCGTTCATCTATTTTACATCTCAACTATCCATCTGTTTGACCAACAGCCCAATTAGGTGGGTTTGATCATCGAGTATGTGTTTTATCCAACCATTCATCTACTTGGGACCCACGTGCTATAAGTGTTTTACCCACACGTGTGGGTCCTGCCTTGATGTGTTGCATGTATCCACACCGTCCACTATGTGGGACGGTGTGACCCACTGTGATATATGTGTTTTATCTCCACCGTCCAGTGATTTGGACGGTGGACACCATCGAGATGTATTTATTTCATCCAGACCATCCAGATTGTGCTAGACGGTGCTGGACAATGTTTGGACAGTGCTAATTTACATAAACAATGTTTAAACAGTGTTGATTACATGGACAATGTTTGGACAGTGCTGATTTAAATGGACAATGTTTGGACGGTGTTGTGGGCTCCACTGCGATGTATGTTGTACCCACGCTTCCCATCTGGTGGGACCCATTTGCTGTGTTTGTGAGGCCCACCTGTTATATATATTAGGCCCATGTGATGGGGCCCACCTTGGTGTACGTATTCTATATTCACACTGTCCACCTTTGGACGGTGCTGCATGGGGCCTACCATTAATGCATGTTTTGTATATCTATACCATTCATTTGTGCAGCCTACCATGATGTGTGTGTTGCATGCACACGGTTCATCCACTTCTTTAGGCCCATTGGTACGACCCACTTGATGTATATAAGGCCCATTGGTGTGGCCCACTTGATGTATATGAGGCCCATTGGTGCAGCCCATTGATGCATCCCACTTGATGTATATGAGGCACATTGGTACGACCGATTGATGCGGCCTTCTTGATGTATATGAGGTCCATTGGTGCGGCCCATGTCATGCTGCCCATTGTGATGTGTATTAGGCCCATGTCATTCGGCCCATTATGATGTGTATTATGCCCATGTCATGCGGCCCATTGTGATCTATGTTAGGCCCATGTCATGCGGCCCATTGTGATGTGTATTAGGCCCATGTCATTCGGCCCATTGTGATGTGTATTAGGCCCATGTCATGCGGCCTATTGTGATATATGTTAGGCCCATGTCATGCAGCCCATTGTGATGTGTATTAGGCCCATGTCATGCAGCCCATTGTGATGTATTTGTGGCCCATTTGATAAGGCCCATTGTGATGTATTTATGGCCCGTATGGTGAGGCCCGATGTGGTGTATATGTGGCCCTTAAGTGAGGCCCAATGTGATGAATGTGTAGATCGATGTAATGTGTGATTTCACTACAATGTATGTAATGATGTTTATGTGGGCCACTGCTTGGGAGCGATGTTGGTTAAATGTCTACATTGATGGTCAATGATGGTTAGATGTCCACATTGTGACCTTCCCTTGGGCCCATTATGAGGCCCATTCTTGTTATGAGTAGGCCATCTAGGCCCATCCTTGATACAAGGAGAGTACACCATCATCTTATAACATGCTTAGTATAGCTTCATGTTCACTCCCCAAGTATAGGGTTGTGATGTAGTAATAAACTCGGTGAGACCGAGGTCGAATCCATAGGGACTGAAATCTGTACGTAACCTGAAACAAAGTAGTACTAGAACTAGACTAAGATAAAATTTAAATCAATTGTAATTTAGGGAAGAATGGTGAAATATTAATCTAAAACTTAAAGAATTCAGGGAAAGGAAACTAGGGATTCAGAGGATCCACTTGTAGAGATTAGAGAGATCTTATGCCTGCTTCAAGAACTCAACTAGACTTATAGTTCCATCATGAAAATCAAGCTGAATTCCTTTGCTATAGTTTTCAAGAGATGAAAGGTATACGAATTAGAATGGATTCCATCACCAAACCATGCCCAGGAGACAAAGTAAACAACATAATTAAACTAATTACCAACCACTCAACAATGTATGAAGGTTAGGAAGGGTACCGTCATCCGACCATGCCGAGGAGACGACAGTGAACAACAGGGCTTCCTGATGTCATAAACGTAAAAAGGAAAGGAACATGCTCAAAGCTATCGCAGACCCATTGTAATTTTAGTCACAACAGACCATTAAAAACTAAAAACATTTTCTTAGTCAAACTAATATCAAGTTCAATTCAGTGTAAATAAAAAGCACAAGCAAAAAGTTCCCTCTTCACATTACAAGCTTCACCTCTTAGCCCTAGCTAAGAGGTTTAGCCTAGCAACATGATTAGGCTAAATCCCAAATATTCATTAAAAAAAATAAAAAAACAAAATCTCTAAACTCTCTTCCAAACGTCCCAGCTTCAAAGATAAGATGCCTTTCTCTCTCGTCTCTTCTTTCCTTTATAGCAGCAGGAAGACAGTGGCTTGGAGTCGGCTTCATGCGTGAATCACAATCCAACCGGGAGTCGGATTTCGTTCCAGCGCACCCTATTTTTACACAGGGACGATTGGATGTTGATAGTTGTCCGCTACATTACTTCCGATCCCATCTGTCAACGTGAGGACAGGCGCAATCCCCTTCCCTATCATCTGGATGGTCGGGATCATGGCCCCAATCTGGGCCTTGAACGCACAACAGTTCGCAGTGACCCGTGCGACGTCTGTGAAGTGACCTTCGCAATTCTTATGCTATGATGGTTTGTGGGCCCATGATCGGAGATGGCGACAAAATCCAGTCCGTTCATTAGTTTCCTCTCGAAAAACCTGTCAGGAATATACGATTTTTTTATTGGTTTTGGTGTGGTCCACGGACTATTTCATTGCACCGTTTATTTTCCGTTTAGACGATTGGAAATCCTCCTTCATTGCCTTCTGGGATTTTGACACCTATGCTGTGATCATAGGGCCCTTTAAAATCTCATGGACGATCTCAATCATCAGTACAATTGATTATGGTGGCCCACGAAAACCTGTCCACAATCTCTCAGCGGCGGTAAAATAGGAAGTTAAATTCCTTTTAGGAAAATCGGTCAAAGCTTCTATTGACCGATTCCTTAGGTGCAGTACTCATCCAGTGCACGTGTACTGTGCACACGCACACCTTGATGTATATAAGAAATCCGCTCCGACCATTCATTTTTCCACCTTAGTTAAGAGGTTGAAACCAAAATTGAAGTGTATCCACTTATCAGGTGGGCCGCAAATCAAAGTATTATGGGCTAATCTATCCATTAGGCCACTTGCACAAGGATTCGAGGGGTGAAATTCGACGTGTACGGTTAATTTATGGTTCTTAGACCCGATATAAACTTTCAAGCTGAACGGATGGTGGGAACCCAGTGATCTTGCATTCTTGACGATTTTGGGCCACTTGAGCTTTAGTTTCTAGATTTTCTCAGATCTCTAACGTGTAAATCCATGAATCTTGGTCCCCTGGGGTCCGTCCCTTGCCTTTGGTGTCATCAGAGTGTTAAATTCATGCTTTAAGTACCCTGTTTCAGTCTAAGCTCGTAAATACACCTTGCATCACAAACACGATTAAATTGGGCCATTAAATAGTACTATATTCGTAAAATTAGGCAATAAATAGGATCTAATATGCAATATTTGACCCTCAACACAACCCCCAACCAACATTTTGCTAGTCCCGAGCAAAGTAAGAGAACAATAAGTTGAGAAATATAGGACAAATTTTATGAACTCGAGTAATTTTGAAAAACAATCCAGATACTAGAATTCTAAGATTCATGAATGTTGGCATTACTCTCTCCTAGACTCACGCGCACGGTAAAGTTCATAGTCACATTGAGTATAGTGTAATCCTGGCTTACCATCATTAAGAGATCCAATTGTCAATTTTCATGATAACATTGATGATCTAAAGAGCATTCAGGACAACTAAAACCTAAACCAGAACTTGCCTTACAGTTCTTATTTTCATTCTTCTAGCTTTTGATTTTTTCATCGAGGGGGAGGGGAATCGAATCCTCACTTATAGGGAGCAAACCTATGGTGAAGACCATACACCCAACTCTTTTAACATATCACTCATGGGGAATTAAATCTACACCTATAGGGAGCAAAAAACTATGGTGAAGATTAGTCACCCAATCCTTTCCAAAAGTATCTGTTTTTTTTTTTTTAAAAAAAAAAAAATTAGCTCGGTATTTTCTTTTTCTTCAATTGATCATGACAGGAAAATTGTCCAGGCTAGTTCCTTACATGCTTAGTGATTACCAAGTTAACCCTTCAATATCAAACTGAAACCTTAATGTGAAAGCGAGATGTGACATGTGAAATCATGACTCAATCAATGTTACAACTTCTAATTCTAGATTAACAATTCAAACTTAATTGTGAAATGTAATAGATAACTGAATCCAAGAGTCATAAATCCAACATCACGTATCTTGAAATTCTAAGTGTCCTAGATGGCCATCAAAATTACTTCGAATGCACAAGAAATTTCAGAAAAATTAAAAATTCGCATAACTTTTGCTCAAAACTAAGAAAACACTGATTAGGAAACCTAATCTCCCACCCCCAACCTAAAATCTCACTGTCCTCAATGTAAAAGATATGAGCATGTAATGCACAAGGGACAACGAAAATGAATGAGAAGTGATGGGAAGATAGTACCTGGACGAAGGAATCGAGAAAGATGTCTCCACAATGATCACAGCATGCCGGTCAACACGAGAGTGAAGACACAAAAGAAAACTGTCGTAAAATAATGCAGGAAGCAAACTAACCTAATGACATAAAACCGTCTATCATAAAACAGCATAAAGAAAACTGCTCTAGTCTTATGAAAGCAGGGAAAAACTACTCGATCATGCTGCAAGGCTCCTCTTCCGGCCAATATCTTGATAAGTTTCTCAATAAGTTTCTCAACAGAATCATTCAAAAGCCCTTTTTGCAATAGGCTTGAATGCCCTGGAGCATGACTTTCTAAAGAAACTTATATACCTCATAAGAAATTTTTCGTTGAATTGCTTGAGGTATCCAGAGTATATACGATTCACCTGTGACAGAAGTAGTTTCAATGTTAGTATCCCATGGTGAATTAGAGACTACAAGTAGATAAAGTTTAAAAAATTTCTCAGGAAGTGATGTAGTCTCAATACATTTTAAAGTGCCAGACTTCAGTTCCATTATCAGCTCCTCCTCCTTTAATGGTAAACATTCAGGATCTGGGGAAGGAGGTACTTTAGAATAAGGGTTCTCTTGGTCTGTGACAACTACCGAGGTATTGTCTTGTAAGGCATCCACTATTTTTTGTATCATGAGATCGTTTGAATCTGCAAAGTATGCCAAGCAATCCTCCAAAGAGTCGAAACATTCAGTTGAAAGGAGTTCATTCATCCTATCGAGATCTGTGACGATATGTCCAATAACTCTTTTATCTTCTTCGAGAGTAGAAATGAGCATACTCTCTTGTTTGTTCTCAAGGTGAGATGAAGTCACCACTGGGTATGTCTCTTCTTGACCTAAATAAGCATATTCTAAATCAGAGGGTAAAGATTTTAAGTCAAGCTTTGGCAGCTTGAGGTTAGACGATAGAGGCATGACGCCAGTTTGGGGTAATTCTTCAAATTATGGCCTCCACTAGTTAACTTTAAGTACCGTCGCAGTATTAAGTAAGGTACACATCTCTAGAAGGTCAGAGGATAAGGTCAGAGGTGTCGTATCTTCCACGAAAGAGTCCATCATGTTAATGTCGTGGAAATTTTCATCATCCTCTAAGTTTTTGTCGTTATTGAAAAAGATGTTTGACTCCAATGTCATATTCCCAAAAGACATAATCATAACACCATTCCTGCAATTGATAATTGCGTTTGAAGTAACAAGGAATGGGCGACCAAGAATGACAGGAATCTGAGTGCTTATGTTACTGATGGGTTCGGTGCCCAGGATGATAAAATCTACAGGGTAGTAAAATCTATCGACTTAGACCAATTCATCCTCAATTACCCCTCTTGGTACATGAATAGAGCTATCAGAAAGTTATACTGTGGTTAGGGTGGGTTTTAATTCACCCAAACCTAGCTGTTTGTATACCGAGTAGGGAATTAGATTGACGCTCGCTCTTAAGTCAAGAAGTACATGATCAATTTGATAGTCCCCGATTACACATGATATGGTTGGGTTATCGGGATCTTTGAATTTATGCAGCACATCTTGATTTAGGATGGCACTCACTTTCTCAGTCAAAAAGACTTTCTTTTGAATATTCCATCGTCTTTTGGTCGTACATAAGTCTTTTAGGAATTTGGCATATGAAGGTATTTGTTTTACGGCATCAAGTAGAGGAATGTTGACTTTCACTTGTTTCAACACCTCTAAAATATCCTGAGAGTTAGAGAGAGGTTTCGGTGCAACCAACCATTGGGGAAATGGAGCAACTGGCTTCTCAAGAAGTTCCAGTTATAATTTTTGTGGGGCATCACTAGATCCATCATTGTTATCCTCTTCTGATTCTTGAGGCTTTTCGGGCCTAACCGGAAGGATTTTATCAATAATCTTCTCACTCCTAAGAGTGGTGATGGATTTAGTGTGCTCCATCTAATTTAAAGAGCTTGGGTTGCCAACTTCATATTACAGCTTTGGATTGGGAAGAGGTTGAGCTGGGAGGCTCCCCTTATTCCTAGTCATATTTTTAGCCTTAAGTACTTGTAATGTTTTGTTAAGGTCTTGCAAGGTTTGTAGCATACCCTGATTGAAAAGATCTTGCTTTTCAAAATGTTTAAAAATGGATCCTCTTGAAGCTTCTCGTGTTGTTGTTGTGAAGTTTGATTAAAGAAACCTTGAGGGGTAGCAGTTTGTCCATTCCTCCAACTAAAATTTGGATGATTTTTCCAACCAAGATTGTACATATTAGAGGTAGGTCCATTGAAAGGTCTTTAATAGTTATTTACGGCATTGGCTTGTTCATTCAACACTTCTCGAAAGGCAGGTATTGTAGGACAATTTTCAGTTGTGTAAATGTTGCGATCACAGATGCCGCAAATAATTTCATTAACCTTATCCTTCTTTCCTTCCATGGCCTCGAATTTTCTTATGAGATTAGTCACTTTAGAATTGAGATCATCATCCTCTTTCAGATGGTATACTCCACCCATGTCCTTTGATTGAGTAAGCCTAGAAGTGGTATTTGATTTTGGGTATGTGTCCCATGCTTGTGTGTTTTCAGCAAGTCTATTCACGTAATCTCACACATCATCGACATTTTTATTCATAAATTCTCCATTGCACAATGTCTCGACCAATTGACACATGAAAGATGTCAGTCCATCATAGAGAAAGTATGTAATGTGCCACATTTCAAATCTGTGTTGTGGGCATGAGCTGATAAGATCCTTGAACCACTCCCAAATTTGGAAGAATGTTTCATCCTCCTTTTGGGCAAAGTTCATGATTGACTTTCTGAGGGTGTTCGTTTTGTGATATGAAAAAAATTTCTTTATGAACTCCCTTGTCATGTCATTCCATGTGCTAATAGATCGGGGGTGTAGTGAATGTAACCACGTCTTAGCTTTCTCTTTCAAAGAAAAGGTAAAGAGTTTCAGCCTGACCGTGTCCTCAAACACGTTAGAAAAGTTTAAAGTGGCTATGATTTCATCAAACTCTTTAAGTGTAGATACAGATTTTCAGATTCAAGCCCATGAAACTTTGGAAGGAGTTGGATCACCCCTGGCTTAATATTCATGTGTCCCGTATTTTCTGAAAAAATCATGCATGAGGGCATACTCACCCCCGCCTGTTGCAAATAATCTCAAAAAGTACGAGGCAGGGGGGCTTGATGCACCTCATTCTCATCCTAGATGTCCTCCACCCTAGGTTGGGGTAGAAGAGGTTAATTTGCAGCCATAACCTCAATTAACTATGAGGATCTTAAGTGGTGTCTAATCTTGTGATGGATAAATAACCCCTCAACCAATCCTCCTTGAGACGTAGAGCATTGTCACGAACACACTTGGGCATGAAACACTCGCAGCCCTCAATTCAAATTCTAAACCTATACCTAAGAGAAAGGAAGAAATACAAATCTAGAAAATAAGAGAAAAGAGTTGGAAGGAAGTTACGAAATTAGAAGTCCTAAATTAAGAACCAATTTAGAATGTGTATGTCAAGGTCCTACAAAATAGGAAAACAGAAATCAAATAGAACAAAAAACCTAAAACTAAAGTTTGTAAAAATCTTAAACCAATTCTAAAACCAATTAATTTCAGAAAATCGTAGCCGTTAGTCCCCGGCAACAACGGTAAAAACTTTTTCACTCCCCAAGTATAGGGTTTTGATGTAGTAATAAACTCGGTGAGACTGAGGTTGAATCCACGGGGACTGAAATCTGTACGTAATCTGAAATGAAGTAGTACTAGAACTAGACTAAGTTGAAATTTAAATCGATTGTAATTTAGGGAATAATGGTGAAATATTAATCTAAAACTTAAAGAATTCAGGAAAAGGAAACTAGGGATTCAAAGGATCCACTTGTAGAGATCAGGGAGATCTAATACCTGCTTCAAGAACTCAACTAGACTTAGAGTTCCATCATGAAAATCAAACTGAACTTCCTTTGATATAGTTTTCAAGAGATGGAAGGTATATGAAGTAAAATGGATTCCATCACCAAACCATGCCCAGGAGACAAAGTAAACAACATAATTAAACTAATTACCAACCACTCAACAATGTATGAAGGTTAGGAAGGGTACCGTCATCCGATCATGCCCAGGAGACGATGGTGAACAACAGGGCTTCCTGACGTCATAAACATAAAAAGGAAAGGAAATGCTCAAAGCTATCGTAGACCCATTGTAATTTTAGTCACAACAGACCATTAAAAACTAAAAACATTCCCTTAATCAAACTAATATCAAGGTCAATTCAGTGTAAATAAAAAGCACAAGCAAAAAGTTCCCCCATCACATTACAAGCTTCACCTCTTAGCCCTAGCTAAGAGGTTTAGCCTAGCAAGATGATTAGGCTAAATCCCAAATATTCATAAAAAAAAAAACAAAAAAAAAACGCTAAACTCTCTTCCAGACGTCCCAGCTTCAAAGATAAGATGCCTTTCTCTCTCGTCTCTTCTTTCCTTTATAGCAGCAGGAAGACAGTGGCTTGGAGTCGACTTCATGCGTGAATCACAATCCGACCAGGAGTCGAAATTCGTTCCAGCACACCCTATTTTTACACAGGGACGATCAGACGCTGATTGTTGTCCACAGCATTACTTTCGATCCCATCTGTCAATGTGAGGATAGGCACAATCTCCTTCCCTATCATTTGAATGGTCGGGATCATGGCCCCGATCTAGGCCTTGATCGCACAACAGTTCACAGTGGCCCGTGCGACGTCTGCGAAGTGCCCGGCGCAATTCTTACCCTGTGATGGTTAGTGGGCCCATGATCGGAGATGGCGACGAAATCCAGTTTGTTCATTAGTGTAACACCCTGGAAATCGGGGGTCGGGCATACACTCGACTCTAGATTTCCTGGGATCACTTATAACCAATTTTCATTATTATGCGTTTAATCAGGTTTAAATGCACAACTCGGAATTTCCTGGAACATGAAACACACCCACACAAGTCTACTGAAATGAAAGCGATCTAATATATATACAGGTCTAAAAGAATATAAATGGGTCGCCCATGGCGCTGCCCAACAAAATCACCAAAAACAATAGTATGTCCAAAGAATGGGCTGAGTCCACTACTCAGCGATCCAATGCTCCATCTACGGATCCGAAGAAGACCTGCTCATTAGCTAAAAGTAGGAGAATCATCCTCCTCGTTAAGGCTCATGCCGTCAGGCTCCTCGAATTCATCGCTACCTGCAGCTATTGAAGAGTCTGCTTGGTGTTTTAAAACACCGTCCCAGAGTGGGAGTGAGTGATCAACTCAGTGGGTGCTATTAGTCTCAAGTTGTAATAAGTATCAGTTATAATATGAATTTAATGAAAAGCAATCAATCATAAACACTTAACTAATCTTATTAATGCGAATGCATGATGAATGATATGATGCATGCCCTCGTCACAACACTCCCTCGAGCGACTCCATCTAACAATCGTGCATGACCAACACTCCCTCAGAACGACCTCGATTACCGAGTCACCACCCTAACTACTGCAATGCAATGTGATCGTGTTATTCGAGTTCTTAGTTAAGTCCATTTATCCAGCAGGTTAGGGAATCTGATCCACCCTACGCATCAATGCCCTGAGCTGGTTGCGAGGCCAAGACCCCCCAATGTGCGAGGCCAAGACCCCGCGATCCTTGATCCCGTCGGGTTCTCCATCCCCGACTTCAAGCACATGGGGAGTGCTGAGGACTGGGATCGCTCACGGTCACTATGGGGAGGTGCGTCACCCCAGCATAGGCCGACAGCTTGGACACAGTGTCTCATTCCACAATACCCGGCTCACGAGGCGGTGGATCAGTTTCAATTTGGTTATCGATGGGCGATTACAGTTATAGGGTGTTCCAAGTTTCATACATATGTGAGCAAACAGGGTTAACGAACAAGGTTAGTTAGTAAGTAGGCTAGACCACACGAGTCAGGCGAGCACGTGACGAGTGACATCGGGTATAAGGGACCCATGTAATCGAACTACTGTCACCTGTACACACCCGCTCAAACCCACGGGTCTAGCCCTAGTATAGTCCTACCGATAGGACTACCGTCTCTCCTCATGTTCCTGACCAACCCCAAGGGCTTGAAGGCGATTCATAACATGCCAACCATCAAGGTTATCAACTAGCATAACTGTATCATGTCTGCATACATCTTTTCATATAATTTTAAATACTCCTAACAAGCAAGTTATATCATCATGAATAAGGTGCATGTGAGTGGTGTGGATTAGGGAGGAAGTTAGGCACTTCTTACACCTCAAGGGATCAAATACCTAAGGGTAATGAATCATACACACTATGAAGCAACACATATGAGAAAAATCAACAAACATGAGCATGTAATCATCCATATACTAAATCATGTGAAAGGCAAAATCAACATCAAATGATAACTAAATATGCAAATCCATACATTTCCAATCATACATATCGTTCCTGGGTTTCCTATAGATTCTTCAATACATCCCAACAAACAAAATCATTAAACTCCTACTACAATTGGTGCTAGGCCACCTAAGGATAATAGTCTGAACCTATGGATCATTGGAGGCTTGAAAAACGACCCACGAATGAGGACTTTAAGGTCGATCAACTGGAATCCCTAAACCAAGCACTTGCATGTTAGAGATCCATGCCAAACCCTTCTCAACACATGGGTTTCAAGAAGAATTGATGAGGGATTTACCTAAGCGACCAATGGGACAAATGGACAGTCGTGGTGGAGGGTTTTCTTCTTGGAGAAGAGGTAGCGAGATGCAAGATCGGTTTCCTTGGTCCCCACCTTGATCTAGGGTCCACCTTGCTCACTTACACACTCTCTTTCTTCTCCTTTACTCTCTCACTCCCCCTTTTTCTCTTGCTAGTTGTGGTAAGTGAGAGAGTTATGAGAGAAGCTAGGGTTTATTTCCTAGACTTGGGTCTTTTAGCCTTAAGTTTCAATAACTTCCCAAATTAGCCCTCTAGGACTCCCTATTGGTGTTGGGGTGGCCCTAACACCCCTCCGACCACCAAATTCAGTGTAAGCGTCTCATGGCCCAATGAGGGGTTATACAAAGTTTGGGAACAAATGGATAAATGAGTATGGGGTTTGATCATATGGTTCCGATCTTTAAATGGCCCTATGGGGTCCATTCCAGTGATTGGAGCGGTTCTGGTGGCCCTCTGGCTATGAAACTTACAGGATAGGTGATCCATGGCCCGATAAAGGGCCATGCAAAATTTAGGAACGATCGGATATGGGGTTTGGTCATACGAGTCTGATATGCGATCAACGTTCACCGTTTACTGGGTCCGTGGTCCGCAATGGACCACAAGCCCAGTGAGATCTATGCTTCCCTAAATTTTTATAATTTTCTGACCTTCTCGCTTCGCGGTATAGCCCGCATGGGCAGCTGCTAAGTGTAAACTCCATCTAGCTTAGAGACCCGCACTAGGTCCTATCATGACCCTCTGGTCTACTCAATTTGGCTAATCCTAGATTAATTTATTTGCAGTACCTCACCATGAGTAGTTTAAACGAATGGTCCTACAGTAATTCCTACATGGATGCCATAGGACATTGTACTGGTTGGACGGGATGTTACAATCTACCCCCCTTATAAATAAATTTCGTCTTCAAAATTTGTACATGTTTGTATTGTTGAAGAAGGCTTGGGTAATGCTTGCAGACCTCTGCTTCCGTCTCCCAAGTGGCCTCATCTTCATCGTGATGGGTTCATAGTACCTTGACCAATGGAATGACCTTGTTGCGCAGGACCTGCTCCTTCCTATCCAGTATTCGAGTGGGTTGGAGAATGTATGTGGTATTTTCCTTGAGTTCCACATACTCCCACTTGATGATATACGAAGGATCGGGGACATACTTCTTTAACATTGATACATGGAAGACGTTATAAACTCCGGCGAGAAGCGTGAGTAGGGCCAAGCGATAGGTAACCACACCAACTCGGTCCAAAATCTGGAAGGGCCCGATGAATTGTGGCGCGAGATTTCCCTTCTTGTCGAACCGTAAAACACCATTCATATGAGAGATTTTAAGAAATACGTGGTCCCCAGCTTCAAATTCCAAGTCCCTCTGTCTTGTGTCGGCATTGCTCTTCTGTCTGCTTTGAGCTGTCAAGAGGCGGCGCCGGATAATCCCAATCTTCTCTGTCGTGACTCGCACCAAATCCGGCCTTATCAAACTCTTCTCGCCAATCTCCTCCCAACAATGCGGGGCTCGGCATGAAGGCCCATACAAAGCCTTGTAAGGCACCATACCGATGCTAGCCTGAAAGCTATTGTTATTGGCGAACTCAAAAAATGGGAGATAGTCATCTCAACTCTCCTGAAAGTCCAGTACTCAAGCTCACAACATGTCTTCCAATATCTGGTTCACCCGCTTAGTTTTTCCATCTGTCTGCGGGTGGAAGGCGGTGCTAAACTTCAACTTCACTCCCATGTCTTCTTGTATGTGAGTCCAGAAGATCGACGTGAATCATGTGTCCTGGTCTGACAATTTTCAACGGGACGCCATGGAGTCGCACTATCTCCTTGATATATAACTTGGCCAAATCATCAGTGGAGTTAGAAATCTTTATCGGTCGAAAATGGACTGATTTGGTTAGCCGGTCTACGATCACCCATATTGAGTCATGCACTTTCCTAGTCTTGGGCAACCCGGAAATAAAATCCATTAATATAAAGTCTCATTTCCATTCTTCTATGGGCATTGGTTGCAAAAGGCCCGGTGGTAGGCGGTGTTCAGCCTTGACTTGTTGGTAAGTGAGGCATCGGGACACATACTCTGTTATTTTCTTCTTCATGTTGTCCCACCAATAGTTCCGCTTTAAATCCCAGTACATCTTTGTACTACCAGGGTGCATCGCCAACTTGGAGTTGTGAGCTGCATTCAGGACTTCTTCTCATAGTCTCTGAAGGTTTGGAACACAACGGCGGCCTCGGCACCACAATGCCCCATCAGTACCGATCCTCCACTCAGACCCCACATCATTCTTTGTTTTCTCCTTCATCTTCTTCAACAACCCATCGCCCTCTTGGGCATCAATGATTTTGCTGTCAATCATTAGCTGGGCTTGAATATGGGCTATGACCTCGTACGACGCCTCCACGGTTAGCTTCATGTCAAAGTCCCGAACAAATTCCACCATGTCCCACTCTCTCACCATTAGCGGGGCCCAAATTCAATTGTCTTTTTGCGACTCAAGGCGTCCGCCACCAAATTGGCCTTGTAAGGGTGATATGAGACATCGAACTTGAAGTCCTTCGACGTTTCCATCCAGTGACGCTGTCTCATGTTCAGATCCTTTTTGGGTGAAGATATATTTGAGGCTCTTATGATCAGAAAAGAGCTCAAACTATTCACCATAGAGATAGTATCTCCATATCTTCAAAACGAATACTACAGCCGCGAGTTCGAGGTTATGGGTGGGGTAGTTCTCCTCATGCTTCCTTAGCTGTCGAGATGCATAAGCAATTGCCCTATCTTTTTTGTATGAGTATACATAACTCAAGCCCACTCGAGAGACGTCCGTATAGATAGTGTACTTGACCCCTTGCTCAGGCAGCACAAGCACAGGTGCCGACGTCAGTTTATCCATCAACTCTTAGAAGGCCGCCTCCGCCTTCTCATTCCAGGCGAATTTAAGGTCCTTTCTTGTCAGCTGGGATAGCGGTCAAGCTATTTTTGAGGAGGAAGTCTAGGTATGGCCTTAAACACATCGACAAAATGACTACAGGAGTGCATGTGAGTGAGGGTCCGTCATAACCCTCCTCCAATGAAGCATAACACAAAAATTTTTGTTCATGGCTGACCTGGACTCGGAATGTGAAAGGAACGTCATCGCCCTCGTATATATTCACTGTCATTGTTTCACAATCGATTTCTGCCTTCATCACTGTCAACCAGGCCATGCCCAGGATGACGTCATAATGGAAAATCTTAGTTGAGATCAGATCTACGAGCACCACCTTGCCCCCCAAATCTATGGGGCAGTCGCAACACATCCTCGTCACTTCAGAAAAAGTCCTAGTGGCGACAATGATTTTCACTCTTACAATAGGAGTGAGGCGTGCCCTAGGCACTTGAAGGTTGCATGCGATATGAAAGAAGTAGTGGATCCAATGTCCACCAAAAGAAAGATGGGAGTACCTTGTATGTGGGCTGTCACCTCGAAGGCCGTAGGAGTGGGGGTGACTGCATCCTGGCCCTCGGCCGCTAAGAGATGTACTTGGGCCTGCTGTGGAAGGTTCGGTCGTTGTATAGGCCATTGTGGCGGCCTAACTTGAGGTAGTGGTGGACGATGAAATTGCTGGCTAGGCCCCATCGTCCGTAGGCGCGGAATCTGCAATGCCTGCTGAGGGGGTCAGTTGTTGCGCTGAGGCGGCGTGAAGCCAAGATCCCTCATCCTTGCTAAGCAATACGACTCCGAGTGGCCAGTCCTCCTACAATAACTGCACAACTGGGTAAATAGTGTAAGAGGGGATGGTGTGGCAGCTAGCCTGGGCGAAGAGTTTGGGCGTGGCCTTTTCTCGGCAAAGGAAGAGGATGGTCCTTCCATCCTGTTTCGTTGCCCAAGCTGTGAGCGGGTCCGTGAGACTCGCTCCTCATCCTGCTTCGCCCGAATGGACATCTCGACGAGCTCGGCATAGGTTCGGATGCTCGCACAACACATCTTCGAGCGGATGCCGCTCCTTAGCCCCGTAGTGAATCGCCTCATCTTAATCGCCTCGTTGGCCATCATCTCGGAAGCGTAGCGCGATAATTCTGTAAATCGATTTTCATATTGCGTTACGGTCATTCCCCCTTACTGGAGGCGGAGGAATTCATTTTTCCTCTCATGCTGGTATGTCTGAGGGAGATACTTCTCATTGAAGTGGCCTTCAAACTCCTCTCACGTCCACACGTGGTCCTCGGGGATGGAGCGGAGGACGCTCTCCCACCATAAGTCTGCCTCTTTCTCAAAGAGGTAGGAAATGAGCTCAACGTTCTCTGCTTCTGAATAGTGGAGGGGCCAAAGCAGTTTGGTGACTCAATTGAGTTAGTATTCCGCTTTCTTGGGGTGGTGGGTACTAGCAAAAGTAGGCAGCCTATAACGCTGGAACCGCTCAAATAGATTTCTTATGTTGTTCGCGGGCGCGGCCATGGCGGGTGGTTCTGGTTGTTGCATGCCCAAACTCTGGGCTATGGCCCCCATCATAGTGGCCATCATTTGATGTTGTTGTTGTATATTAGTGACCATCATTTGCTGTTGTTGTTGCTGCATAAGACACAACATTTGGCCCATTTGATCCATGGCCAGTGTCGGGGGAGGTGCGGGTGTCGCGGCTTGAGGTGGCGATCCACTCAGGGCCCCCTCCTGGGTCGTGCTACCCATATTTTGGGAACCGGTCGCCCCTTGGGGGCCTTATTGATCGTCGAGGATTTGGCCCCTCTCAACCAAACCGCCATGAGGGAGGTGGATGTGTTGACCCTCCACTCGCGGAGGCATTTCCTGTAAAGAAATCCTTAGAGTGTTAGTCACTAGAGCATCGCGTACACCAGGCATACGAGACCCATAGCTTTCAATTTATGACTATAAACCCATGCAGGCAAGGCATGCTCAACAAGGAGACTTCAAATCAATCCATACATTCACATTGATTTCAAAATGCCATTAACATGGCCAGTTACATGTTACAACATGGATTACAGCATCATTAAACATGCTAAACATAAAGGAAATACGATCTAACTAAGCAGCAGTCCTAATCATCCTTCAGTACATGCCTTAGACCTAACCGCATTAAACAAACTACTAGTCATCAATAAGGTTGTGGGGCTACTCGTCTGAGTCAGGCGAAAGTGGGGGTGCTGTTTCCCCCTTGTTGCAACAGATCAGAGCCTTTATAGCTCGGTACATCTTATTCCACCTCTCTTGCTTCGCTTGGTGCTTCGCTTGGTTCTCCTTGATCTCTGCTACCTCGACCTTGAGTGCATCCAAGCACTCACGTACATCTGGGATGGTAAGTGGTGCTCTTCCAACTTCTTTGATTTCCTCAGCTCTTTCCACCCCTTTAACTTCATCCTCATTCTCATCCTCGTCTTCGTCACTTCCATCGTCTTCCTCTTCCTCTTCGCCGACATCCCCGTACTGGTCGATGTGGGCCTGTCGCTGCTTGAGGCCTATTTTCATATTGTTCAACCTATCATCGCCCAATATTTGGGTCAGTATAAAATTTCCATCCAATCCGCCCACACCATATTGTCGAGCCAACCGACAGACTAGACGACCAAATGGGAGGCATACGTCCTTCCAAGTCGCCCTTGCGGCCCTTACAATCTGGTGGAGTACTTTGCTGGGGAGGCATAATCTGCTCCCTGACCTATCTGATATAAGAACTCCACTATATAGCGAGAGCGCTCGGTATGGTTTTTCAGCCTCGGATAGACATTGTGAGTGCAGATGCGGTGAAGCGCATGGTATTGTGAGTGCAGATGCGGTGAAGCGCATGGTACTCTGGGGTGAAGTTGGACAAGTTCAGGACCACCTCACGCCTCCATTGGGCAACATGTCCACACAAAAAGTGAGTTCGATCGTTGTGGGCTCGACTCGTATCCAAATTTCCTTCCTCAATCTGCACCTCCCCTAACGGCACCCCGAGTATGCTCGAAATGTCCGCCACCTCGAATGAGAACCTCTTACTTCCCACCACAAGATCAAAACCTAAGGGCTTGAATTGAGGGTTTCTGATCTGCACGTAGAAGGCCCTAGCTTGTCCTTCATCTGCCTGGGAATCTCCATAGAATATTTGACCCCATCCCTTTTTCATGAACCGACCGAGTAGGGCGATATCATTAAACAGATGCTCCTCTACGGAGGCTTAGATGCGTATGCGAAAATTCCTAACGTCTTCAATGGGTGGTTGGGATGCTTGAATTGTAAGAGCCTTTTGAGAGTTGTTTCTTCGCTTGGATCGAACCTCCGAGCTCGGCTTCCCCATCGGATTGGCCTTCTTCTTACTGCGCCTTTCTTGGCTCGGTCCCGGCTCGGCAGGAGCCGGTCTCTTCAACCTCATGAGGGAAAGAATCGTCGTAATGGAGAAGAGAGATGACGGTTGTTAGGAAGGGCATTTCCCATGGCTAGGATGGATTTGGGGGTGAAAGAGGGATTAGAATGGGATTTGGTGAAGTAGGAGGTGGGTTTTGTGAATGGGCCTCGAGAATGGGTGTAGGAGTGGATTTGGAAAGGATGGGTTGAAAAATAAAATGTGGAAATGGTTTTATATGAATGGAGCTAGGGGATGGAAGTTGAGAATGGGGATTGAGATGTATTTGTTGGAATGGGAAGGAGGAAGGTATTTGGAGATGGAAAATGTGAGGGAGAAGAAGATGGGAAGGGAGGAAGAGTGAAGGGGGAACTTGGTGGATGGGCTTGAGAATGGGATGGGTTTTGGAAATGAGGATGGAATGGGTTTGATGGGTTTTGGGAAGTGAGAGTGATGAGTGGATGGATTCTTGAGTGGGTTTTGAAGGAGATATGGGTGATGAGAGGGAATGAGAAATGTGAGAAAGAAAAGAAATGGGAAATGTGGAAGAGAGGGGAAGGTGTGTTGAGGTTTAGAAAGGGGGTGGAGGGAGAGCTCTCTCTCTCTCTAGGGATTTTAGAAGCAATGGAGGGGAGTGAGATGGGAAGGAGGAGGGATTTTGGGTCTTTGAAATACATTAGGAATGGGCCCCACTCGAAATTTCATGGCACAAATGGGGAGGAGCCCGTTTTTTGGTTTGGGCGGGGTCCAGCGGACGTTCTGGCAAGCTGGGTGGGGGCCACGCGTGGTGGACGGGGTCTCGCGTGGACACCGGAGAGGTAGGCGGGGTCGCCTGCGCGGGCAGGTGCAAGCAGACATGTGGGGTCGGCGGGCGGGGTCTCGCCGGCCAACTACACCCCAGGTGGGGTCCACTTTTCCGGTGCTTCCCCGGGCGCCGGTGGGGTCCCTTGGGACTTGCCATATATAATTTTGGGGTAGAAAGAGCTGATCTACGCAATGGGAATATCCATTCCATGCGATTCTTCCCAATTAGGGGCTAAAATCCTGTTTTTCTCTGGTTTCACTATTTTTGGTAAAATCTCGCTCACCCCTAAGTCTCTATCTCCGAATGGACTGGAACTATCAATCTCAGCTTGATATTTACTCGTTCGGCCTAAGAAAATGATCTTGACCATCCAATTATTCAATCTCCGGCTCGTTTGTCTCAATGGGTTGAGGTCCCGTACGACTCCCAGACCTATTCTCTAGCATTACTACCTTCCCTTGATACCCATCACTAACTCCTTGGAAGCCCTACGCTCCATCTACGATTACTGGTCTAGGGTCTGGGACGGCTCCTAGCGTTTTAAGTCCCTATCGCATTTTCCATTATGTATCCTCTCAAGTCAGCGGACGTGTTAGTGAGTTCATGACCCATGGCCCAAGGGATTTCAAACTATTACTTTGATACCAACTTGTAATGCCTTGGAAATCGGGGGTCGTGCATACACTCGACTCCCGAGTTCCCGGGGTCACTTATAACCGATTTTCATTATTATGCATTTAATCAGGTTTAAATGCGCAGCTCAGAATTTCCTTGAACATGAAACACAACCATACAAGTCTACTGAAATGAAAGCGATCTAATATATATATATATATATATATATAAAAGTCCAAAAGGATATAAATGGGTCGCTCATGGCGCTGCCTAACAAAATCACCAAAAAGAATAGTATGTCCAAAAGAATGGGCTGAGTCCACTACTCAGCGATCCAATGCTCCATCTACAGATCCAAAGAAGACCCGCTTATCAGCTGAAAGTAAGAGAACTCATCCACTTCCTCATCAAGGCTCGCACCGTCAGGCTCCTCGAACTTATCGCTACCTGCAGTTATTAAAGATTCTGGTTGGTGTTTTAAAATACAGTCCCAGAGTGGGAGTGAGTGATCAACTCAGTGGGTGCTATTAGTCTCAAGTTGTAACAAGCATCAATTATAATATGAATTTAATGAAAAATAATCAATCATAAATCTTATTAATGCGAATGCATGATGGATGATATGATGCATACCCTCGCCATAACACTCCCTCGAGCGACTTCATCTAACGATCGCGCATGACCAACACTCCCTCAGAGCGACCTTGACTGCTGAGTCGCCACCCTAACTATTGCGATGCAATGTGATCATGTTAGTCGAGTTCTTAGTTAAGTCCATTCATCCATCAGGTTGAAGAATCTGATACACCCCACGCATCAATGCCCTAAGCTAGTTGCGAGGCTAAGACCCCCAACGTGTGAGGCTAAGACCTTATGATCCTTAATCCCGTCGGGTTCCCCATCCCCGACTTCAAGCACATGGGGAGTGCTGAGGATTAAGATCACTCGTGGTTACTATAGAGAGGCGCGTCACCCTAGCGTAGGCCGACAGCTCGGACACAGTGTCTCATTCCACCATACCCGGCTCACGAGGCGGTGGATCAATTTCAAGTTGGTTATTGATGGGCGACTATGGTTGTAGGGTGTTCCAGGTTTCATACATATGTGAGTAAACATGGTTAACAAACAAGGCTGGTCAGTAAGTAGGTTATACCGCACTAGTCAGGCGAGCACGCGACGAGCGACATCGGGTACAAGGGACCCATGTAGTCGAACTACTGCCACCCGTACACACCCGCCCAAACCCACGGGTCTAGCCCTAGCATAGTCCTACCGATGGGACTACCGTCTCTCCTCATGTTCCTGACCAACCCCAAGGGCTTGAAAATGATTCATAACATGCCAACCATCAAGGTTATCAATTAGCATAACCGTATCATGTCTGCATACATCTTTTCATATGATTTCAAATACTCCTAACAAGCAAGGTACATCATCATGAAGAAGGTGCTTGTGAGTGGTGTGGATTAGGGAGGAAGTTAGGCACTTCCTAAACCTCAAGGGATCAAATACCTAAGGGTAATGAATCATACACACTATGAAGCAACACATATAAGAAAAATTAACAAACATGAGCATGTAATCATCTATATACTAAATATGTGAAAGGAAAAATCAACATCAAATGAGAACTAAATATGCAAATCCATACATTTCCAATTATACATATCGTTCCTAGGATTCCTCTAGATTCTTCAATACAACATCCCGACAAACAAAATCATTAAACTCCTACTATAATTGGTGCTAGGCCACCTAAGGATAATAGTTCGCACCTATGGATCGTTGGAGGCTTGGAAAATGACCTAGGAATGAGGGATTTGAGGTCGATTGGCCAGAATCCCTAAAGCAAGCACTTACATGTTAGAGATCCATGTCAAACCCTTTTCAACACATGAGTTTCAAGAAGAATGGATGAGAGATTTACCTAAGCAACCAACAGGACAAATGGGTGGTCGTGGTGGAGGGTTTTCTTCTTGGAGAGGAGGTAGGGAGATGCAAGATCGGTTTCCTTAAGCCTCACCTTGATCTAGCGTCCACCTTGCTCACCTTCACACTCTCTTTCTTCTCCTTTACTCTCTTACTCCCCCTTTTGCTCTTAGTAGTTGTGGTAAATGAGAGAGTTATGAGAAAAGTTAGGGTTTCTTTCCTAGACTTGGGTCTTTTGGCCTTAAGTTTTAACAACTTCCCAAAATAGCCCTCTAGGACTCCCTATTGGTGTTGGGGCGGCCCTAACACCCATCCGGCCACCAAATTCAGTGTGTAAGTGTCTCATAACCCGATGAAGGGTCATGCAAAGTTTGAGAACAAACGGATAAACGAGTATGGGGTATTGATCATACGGTTCCGATCTTTAAATGGCTCTATGGGGTCCATTTCGATGATTGGAGCGGTTCTGGAGGCCCTCTGGCCATGAAGCTTATAGGATAGGTGATCTATGGCCCAATGAGGGGCCATGCAAAATTTGGGAATGCTCGGATATAGGGTTTGGTCGTACAGGTCTGATCTGCGATCAACGGTCACTATTTCACGATCGGGTCCTAGATTTCGTGGACGGGTGTAGAAAAATGCATTAAACCTCCACCATAAATATAGAAGAATTTCGATGGCTGAAATGTCTTATATCTTAGTTTCAATTAGGAGTGCTAGATTCTGAGACTAGTGGGCTGGGACAGCGTGAATAATTGACTTCTGGACGTTTACTGGGATGGCGTGAATAATTGACTTCTGGACGTTTACTGGGTCTGTGGTCCGTGATGGACCACAAGCCCAGTGAGACTATGCTTCCCTAAATTTTTATAATTTTCTGATCTTCCAGCGTCGCGATATAGCCCGCATGGGCGGTTGTTAAGTGTTAACGACCTTCTGGCTTGGCGGCCAGCACTAGGTCCTATCATGACCCGTCTGGTCTTCTCAATTGGGCTAATCCTAGATTATTTACTTACGGTACCTCACCACGAGTAGTTTAAACGAATGGTCTGCCTGGGTAATTCCTACGTGAACGCCACAGGACACTGTACTGGTTGGACGAGACATTACAATTAATTTCCTCTCGAAAAACCTGTCGGGAATATACGGTTTTTATTAGTTTTGGTGTGGCCCATGGACTATTTCATTGCACCGTTTATCTTCCGTTTAGACGTTTGGAAATCTTCCTTCATTGCCTTATGGGATTCTGACACTTATGCCGTCATCATAGGGCCCTTTAAAATCTCATGGACAGTCTTGATCATCCGTACAATTGATCATGGTGGCCCACGAAAACCCGTCCGCAATCTCTGTTTAACGGCGGCAAAACAGGAATTTAAATTCCTCTTAGGAAAGATCGGTCAAAGCTTCTGTTGACCGATTCCTTAGGCGCGGTATTCATCTAGTGCACGTGTACTGTGCACACGCACCTTGTAAGGTGGGTCCCACCTTAATGTATATAAGAAATCTGTTCTAATCATTCATTTTTCCACCTTGGTTAAGAGGTTGAAACCAAAATTGAAGTGTATCCAGATATCAGGTGGGCCGCAAATCAAAGTATTGTGGGCAAATCTATCCATTAGGCCACTTCCACAAGGATTTGAGGGGTGAAATTCGACGTGTACGGTTAATTTATGGTTCTCAAACCAGATATAAACTTTCAAGTTGAATGGATGGTGGGAACCCTGTGATCTTGCATTCTGGATTATTTTGGGCCACTTGAGCTTCACTTTCTAGATTTTCTCGGATCTCTAGCGTGTAAATCAGTCGATCTTAGTCCCATGGGGTCCGTCCCTTGCCTTTGGTGTCATCAGAGTGTTAAATTCATGTTTTAAGCACCCTATTTCTGTCTAAGCTCGTAAATACACTTTGCATCACAAACACGATTAAATTGGGCCGTTAAATAGTACCATATTCATAAATCCAGGCAATAAGTAGGGTCTAATATGCAATATTTGACCCTCAACACTTCATGATTCATGCCCATGTACATCATATGTATGCTTGATATAAGGAGTGATTGATCTTAGCACATGTCATTGGGCAGATTATTATGGGACTCCATGATAGGAGGAGTTGTCCACATGAGCACGCGGTACGCACAGGATTGCTGCATGACTGGATAGTGTGGCTCATACATCAGGGTCGTAGCCTCCAAAGTCATATCATGGATAGCTAGATGGGACATCAAAAATCTTTTCCACATGAGGTGCTATAGATATCCCTGGGTGAAAGTCCCTAAAGCCTCTTGGTTCCAGAGGTTGCTCCAATGTCAAGACTGAGTGGATTTATGAGCACATGAAGGCTGTATACCGTTAGGCAGCGTCTCCCACTGTGCCATGGTCGGTTGGAAGGGGGTGTGGCCCTAATTGCCCGAGAGGAGGGGCAAAGTTAGGCTGAGTTTAACCAGCTCGAGGAATGTGTCCACTATCGACGAGCAGGGCCCGATATTGGCAGGCAGATAATGAGGTCTCTTCTACTTACATTGTTGCGCGCGATGGGGCGACAATCTGGTTTGGACTGTACTGGTGATGATCCTAGAGATGTATGGTATGATATATGGACTTATTGAGCAGGAGTTGTATACTCAGCATGTTACTCATTCATTCATTCATTCACTATCTATTCGGGTTGGTGGTGCGCAACTAATTTGATATGTGTACCTTCGCAATGGCTAGGAATTTCGTTAGGCGTGCGATTAACCTGAGATCAGGAGTCTACCAGATTGAGTCTATTTATCCAAATCTAGGTATGGGATTGGTTTGGATATAAGTCTCTTGTGATGGACCTCATAGCTTGTAATACAACGTACTATCATCCCGACTTCACACTCCAGCTTGGTCATTTCATTCGCACTGCATATCACATACTGCATCTGCAACATACAACATTTTGGGTTACTATGTTTCTGCATTAATATGGCCTAGATATGGCTGGCGATATTCGTGAACTCATCAGGAATTGTATATTTCATTGCATCCTTGGCATCTGATATTTGACTCTTTATGACTCCTCATTTACATAGCTGATCTGTATTGTGTACTCTGATATTGTATGACTCATGAACTTGTTAGTATTTTCGCTTACTCTGATATCGTATGATTATGATCTTGCCAGTATTTCCAATATTGTATGATTATGGCATTGTATTGAATACTTGATACTTACCTTGTGCACGCACTTACACTACCCTCTAAGCTTTTTATAAGCTTATGCAAATAGATGTGTGAAGGTAGCGTTAGGTCGCAGCAGCGTTGAGCTTGGAGCGTGCAGCCGTCTTCTAGAGCTTTGATTTTTGATATACGTATTTCCCTTTCAGCACTGTATTCAACTGTTTATATTAGTAGATATGATGATGATATTGCCTTTATGATTTGGGTAAACTTGTGGTTATGTTTATTACGAGTTAAATGTACATTAAAAAATTCTCCTAGTAAGAGCCCAGGATCGGAATTGGCATATGGGCGCTGGGAGCCAAAAATGGGGTACTAAGGAGACTGTCGGCACCGGATTCGGCAATTAAAAATTTTGTGAGTATAATTTTCGAGTTTGGGGTGTGACAGTATGTCCCTACAATCCCCACATTTGTGGTGGCCAAGAAACGTGGTGGGCCATTCAAAGATAGGAATAAAGGTGACGTCCACATAGGATGTATGGAAACGGGCCTCATCATCACTATATGAAGGAAAACCTAAACTAAATCAGGCCTAGGTAGCTAGGAGTTGTGAAAATCATCCATCAAATTCAATTATTAATCTCTTGTTGGGAATGACCCTAGGTGCTTAACGGGTGACATTGAATCGGGGGTTGATCGCCAAAAAAGAATGTAACGTCTCGGAAAAATCCGTACGAAGACCTAAGTACCACCTTAGGCAGAAATCACTAAGGACCAAATTCTGTGAAAATTAGACGAAAATTAATTAAGTACTAAACTAAATAATCAGTGGAATTAGCTTGAACCACTATCTATACGAATTGCAAAACCCAAAACCACTAAAATCGTTAACTCAACATTACCCAAGAACCTAGGAGCAATCTCAAAACCCAGATGCTCTCGGGAGCGCATTGAAACTCCGTATCGGACCTGGACTGCGTGTCGAAAGTCCGATAACTGCGAAACTATAAGGTTATGACCACCTTACTAGGTTATGGTTTTCAAGGCTTTTAATGTTAGCTAATGGTTTATGTCTGACTTGTTTGCTACCATATGATCTTAGTTAGGATGTATTCGATAAATATACATGTGTGTGAACTATGTGAATATAATGCATTCCATGTGTTTGTTGAAACGTTTGAAAGAAATTACTATCATGATTTGTACTTGTCATGACTATTAATCTAGCATACATGTTTTTCGTATGTATGACAACTCATTTACGAAAGGATTTGCTATAATATATGCTATAACTAAGTTAAGGGCATGTCTGTAGTAATGTGTAGGCTAAGTGTTTGATAAAATGTCTGAATGAGCAATTGTTTAATGAATTGTAATTATTAAGGGTGTTGAGATAGGATTCTCAACTGCCTTATCTATATGTATAAATTCCTTCATGTAACATTAATTTCACATATGTGATTTATGTATAAAAATGCCTATGTATAGTAACATGCTTTATGTGTTTGATAAAATGCTCAAATGATTATTGTAATTGAATTGTTTGCCAAATGCTGTTATGATTATTACATGTGACTACCTATTGCATTGAGTATGATTGGGACTACTACGTAGTCCAGGGAATCGGTAATGGTTTCTGATCGAGTGGCCGAATTAGTTTCCCCACAATGGATACGTTCGATGAATCTGAGTCGTATGGTGATTATCAACAGTGGTTAGGCCACGAGGAGTGTGTATGCACTCCATGTCGATTAATTTAGCATGCACTCGTACCAATCGAAACCCCGATTGGCTTATTGTATGTTTATCATGTATGGATGCTCTTGCTTGAATCTAATGTACCACTTACCAATGTAAAGCCCGTTTCAACCTTGGTACCACGATTTGCTAAGACTCATGAGCCGGGCATGGTGGTATGAGACACCGTGGTCGAGCAGTCAGCCTATGCTATGGTGACGAGCTTCCCTGTAGTGACCAGTGAGCAACCCAAATTCATGAGCCGAATACGGTGGTATGGGACACTGTATTCGAGCTATCGGCCTAGATCAGGTGACGAGCATCTCGTAGTAACCTCAAATATAAATTAGGCCTACGCTGAGGTGACAAGCCTCTCGTAGTGACTTTAAGTGTAAACTCGTGAACTTGCCTATCCATTGCTTTTAAATTAGGGGTGATGTTGCCCTATATGATTAACTAGGATTGACGACCCTAGATGGATCATTGTTTGTGTAAATGATATAAAGGGAGGTACCTTGGCTTCATGAATTTGCTGTATGAATAAGCCTAATAATTACTTGGCTAACATGACCATGCATCGCATTGCATATGCTTTGGCGAGGAAAGCTGGTTTAGGGAGTGCCATGCGCGACCATGAGATGATGTCGCTGAGGGAGTGCAGGTGAGGGCATGCATCATTATACATTCCATTTTTGCATTAACAAGAGTACTTAAGACATGACTGTTGTACTGCTTTATCATTACTGCTTAACTGAATTGATAACATGTTAACCTTTGCCTTATAGCTCTACTGAGTTGATCACTCACTCCCACTCTGGGACAGTGTTTTAAAACACTAACTAGACTCTGTTTAGCTGCAGATGATGGCAAGGCTTATGTGACGGAGTCAGACTTTTATGACGAGGAGGAGGAGTTCTCCTACGTTCAGCTCTTAGGCGGGTCTACATAGACCTCGCGCTGCTTCAATGGGATTACAGGGATACATGGATTAGTTGGACATTTACATTTTGGTATTTTATAACTTTTGAAACAATACATGTATAAATTTTAGCCCCTTATATGATCATACTCTGGAGGTTGTGAAACACGTATATACCTTATATATCTATCTTAGTCTTCCGCTTGCTTAATTTAATTATCTTTGGAGTATGATATGTTGTTTTAGTGTAATCTCACTCATGTTTAAGATACTAATATGGATAACATTTAATCATCATTATCTATGTTACATAAGTGATGCGATGGATCTTAGGAGTTTAGCTTTACTCGACCCTTAATTTTTGGGGCGTTACAAGGAAGAACTACTTACGAAATCCAACCCGGAAGGTGATGACTTTTCCCCTTAAGCTTTCCATTTCCAAATTAGTTTAAGTAATAGTCTTTATTAGAATCATAGATGTTATCTCATAGCATGCGATCTTTTATAATTCTTAAGGAATGACTTATACTTGAATTATAGTTGACAGTTATGAATTATGATTTCATATAATAACTACTTACATGATGGTTTTTATTTAAATTTCAATTGATGGTTCTTATCATGAATTATTGCGATTGTTATAAAGCAACTTATGTCTAGCATGTCATAACTATATGCTTTCTCATGGATTGTTGTGAGTCGCTTATGGATCTCTATTCACTACACTTATTAGTGGGCAAGCCCTCTTGTGTATGTGAACCCATTCTTAAGATGTAACAAGATGGAGTGTGGTAAGAAATGGACCCTCGATTTAGAGGTTATATGGGACATGGAATATTAATGTGGGATTTACCATCCATAGGTCATACGGCTTGAGTGGCTTAGAAATGACCGCTTTAACCGTTCTGATTTAACCTTACCTGACCCCTTTACCATCTCGATTTAATGTTCCAAGCATCCTTTTACCGCTGCGATTTAATATTTGTCCCAGGTTTTGATGATTGTCTTGCATGCTTTCGATGGCCTATAACCATGCAATGGTAATCCCTACTTATTGAATTTGATTGGCCACTGGTCGACGGACATCCATTAAACATCATAAGATGGAAGAACCTCATGAGTCGAGGATGGTGGTCATGGGATACTATGCCCGAGCTGTCGGCCTACGCTGGACGACGAGCCCCCTGTGACTTTTGAGTTTACTTAAATTGGCTGGTTGTAAATGGAATAATAATGGTTTGGCTAATCATGCATTCATAGCATATTGGTGATGACGAGTGACTAATTCTGGATGTGTAGCACGTACCCTTAGGCTTAGCGGGGTATCATTTCAGCTAGCTCATAGACCATCGACTATCGACCTACGTACGTGATATGTATGATGACTTGTTCACTATGCTGTATGAGATATGCTACGTTGGTGACCAGTCTTATGCATGAGTGATAGCCCTAGTCCGACTGGATGAACATCCGCAGGTCGATGTGCATTTACGCATTCATGCATTTAAAAAGACTACATCATGTATTATTTTGATTCTTGTTGTTTTTAATTATACTTAGCTAAGGCGGTGTTGCGTAATCTTGAGAGGAATTCACATTGAGTTGGCCACTCATCCATCAAATATATAACCATGCAGGTAATACAAGTGGCTTGAAAGATATTCATGTCCAAATTGATAAAGAGTAGGGTACGATTATCAAGGATGCATGACTATCTGCCAAGAGAAGCTGTGTGATCTTGCGGCTCAAGTTTATATGCATTTTATTAATTATCTGTAATTGTGTAAATTTTATATTTGTTATTATAGACATTAGTTTATATAAGTCATTATGGGTAGCTGCTCGTATATTCTAAATGTAAATGTAAATTTTCCTTTATGTTTGATTTGTCAATCTTTCGCTAAACTGCTAACTCTGAAAGGAAAAGAAAAAAAATACCTGAATTTGACTATCTTTAAAGGTTAACACTCGGGTTTTTAGAGAACGAGTCATATACTCGGGTTCTGAAAACTCGGGTCGTTACAGTTGGTATCAGAGCATAGTTTGGACAAACCAGGCCTTGAAAAAATGATCTTATACAAACCTTAAATGTCTCAATTAGGATGTTTGAAATTAAAATTTTGAACTTAGGTGAATTTCCCTTAAGCTTTGAAGATTGAGTGAGAATGTAGAAACTTAAACTTAGGTCTCTTAGAATTGCTAAGATAATCATTTGAATTGATGTAGAATCTCCTTAAAAGTATGAGGTATTAAGAATATAGAAACCCAAAATCTTAGACCCCTTAGAAATTAGAAAATTGCTTGGTTGACCTTAGAACTTAGAAATGAATTTAGGCCCCTTTAAAACATCTAAGATTAGTCATTTGAACCTAGAAACAGAGACTTTAGTTCCCTTGAAAGATTGTTTGAACTTAGCAATTAAACTCTTGTATCGTGGGAGGACAATACTCACTATGATTTAATGGGACCAAGTAGGAACATTCCTTGAACTGACACTCAATAAACAACCCTTAGAAATCTAGAATTTGAATTTTCCTAACAGCATTGTCGTAACATTTGACAAGTAAACGAGACTTAGGCATCATAGGAATTTTTTCTTAACCACCATGATTTTCATTATATTACACATAAGCACTTCTTAAACCTGAGGAATCGTACTAAGAATTGTAATTTCAACT
>JAJHSJ010000008.1:17100683-17175345 GCA_021015155.1 Magnolia officinalis
TCTCTCATTTCTTCTTTTTCAATCAAGCTCCTAAGAGAAACGTCCAAGCTCCATGGGGAGAGAGCTAGTGTGGTCCGCCTTCCTACCACCCGATCCCACATCTAAAGTCCATCTCAACATTGAATCATGTTTCATTGAAGCTCTAGGATGCATTGGAAGAAGAAGGAAGAGGAGATCTAACAGTGGGTGTTCATAGCATTTGGTTTTGATGGTTTGAGGGCCCACTTATGGTGGAATCCATCTCAATGTATGCATTGTATAGGGAGGGCCTATAGTGGCGGGGTGTCCTCTCCTCTCTTCTCTCCTCTCTCTCTCTCTCTCTCTCTCTCTCTCTCTCCTCTCCTCTCCCTCTCTTTCATTTCTTTGGTGGTGTTGTGGCTGTGTGGCCCACCCGAGATGGATCCCACCATGATGAATGTATTTTATCCATGCTGTCTGCCGAGTGGGCCCACCTGATGGTCCGTTTGGACAGGCCTGATTGAAGGGAAAACATGAATATCAACTGATCCAAAACGTGGGCCAAGCTGATGTGACCCACCTGATGTATTTATTATATCTGCACCTCCAACAGATCTAGACGATAGCCACACCTTGATGTAAGGTTTTGTACCCACATTGTCCGTCTATTTTGCCAGTGTGGGGCCCCCTTAATGACGTTCTACACCCAGTACGTGGGCCCCACCATGAGTACTCTATCTACGTTGTCCCGGACTAGCAATCTAGGACGCTGCTAGACATCATCCAGCAGCTCAGGCCCACCGTGGAGTGTCTCATCCTCACCGTCCAGCAGGCCTGGACGGTGGGAGGATACAATATCAGCTTGATTTAAATCAAGGGCCACATGTATGTGGGACCCACTGATGTATGCTTTCATCCACATTGATGTGGAGCCCACCTTAATGTATATGTTGCTCCACCACCGTCCATCAGGTGGACACTGCTGGACAGTTGTCCAGCAACCGTGGGACCACATGACATATGTGTTTCATCCTTACCGTCCATCAGTGGGCCCCAGTGACATCATCAAGTTCTGTGCACCCCACGTAGCATGTAGCTGCAGCAGGATGTCAGCAGGTTTTGTGGGCCACACATGTGATGTATTTGTTTCACCCACACCATCTAGACCACTTGGACGATGCTGAAGTGTTTTGGACAGTGCACAGCTGCCACACCATGATGTATGTCTTCCATCCACACCGTCCAATGCTTTGGACGGTATTAGACGCCGTCTGGAAGGTGCTGATGTGGACCCCACCTTAATGCAGGTGCCGTATATCCCTACCGTCCATCTGTTCGGATGTCAGCATCAAGGTCTGATCATGAGGTATTGTTATATCCAACCATCCATCACACGTGTGGTCCATCCACATGGGACCCACCTTTAAATGCATATATTCTATATTTGCACCGTCCATCTAGACGATGCCATGTGGGGCCGGGCCTGCTGTAATGTAGGTGGTGCATCCGCACTGTCCACTGCTTGGGACGATGGGAACCACACCATTGATGTATGGGTCTTATCCACACCGTCCAGATGGCTGGACGGTGGGACCCACCTCAGATGTATGTGTTCTATCCAAGCCTTCCACCTGTTTTGCCAGCGTGGGACGCCAACCATGATGTATGTATTTTATACACATTGTCCATCCATAGTGTCTAGATGGTTGGATGGTAGGACAACCCATTGTGTATATGTTACATCCAAACCGTCCATCTTGGGATGGTGTTGCATGAGGCGCACCATGACGTATGTGCCTTGCATCCATACTGTCCACCTGTTTTACATCCATGCCGTTCATCTATTTTACATCTCAACCATCCATCTGTTTGACCAACAGCCCAATTAGGTGGGTTTGATCATCGAGTATGTGTTTTATCCAACCATTCATCTACTTGGGACCCACGTGCTACAAGTGTTTTACCCACACGTGTGGGTCCTGCCTTGATGTGTTGCATGTATCCACACCGTCCACTATGTGGGACGGTGTGACCCACTGTGATATATGTGTTTTATCTCCACCGTCCAGTGATCTGGACGGTGGACACCATCGGGATGTATTTATTTCATCCAGATCATCCAGATTGTGCTAGACGGTGCTGGACAATGTTTGGACAATGCTAATTTACATAGACAATGTTCAAACAGTGCTGATTACATGGACAATGTTTGGACAGTGCTGATTTAAATGGACAATGTTTGGACGGTGTCGTGGGCTCCACTGCGATGTATGTTGTACCCACGCTTCCCATCTGGTGGGACCCATTTGTTGTGTATGCGAGGCCCACCTGTTATATATATTAGGCCCCTGTGATGGGGCCCACCTTGGTGTACGTATTCTATATTCACACTGTCCACCTTTGGACGGTGCTGCATGGGGCCTACCATTAATGCATGTATTGTATATCTATACCATTCATTTGTGCGGCCTACCATGATGTGTGTGTTGCATGCACACGGTTCATCCACTTTTTTAGGCCCATTGGTACGACCCACTTGATGTATATAAGGCCCATTGGTGTGGCCCACTTGATGTATATGAGGCCATTGGTGCAGCCCATTGATGCAGCCCACTTGATGTATATGAGGCACATTGGTACGACCCGTTGATGCGGCCTTCTTGATGTATATGAGGTCCATTAGTGCGGCCCATGTCATGCTGCCCATTGTGATGTGTATTAGGCCCATGTCATTCGGCCCATTATGATGTGTATTAGGCCCATGTCATGCGGCCTATTGTGATCTATGTTAGGCCCATGTCATGCGGCCCATTGTGATGTGTATTAGGCCCATGTCATTCGGCCCATTGTGATGTGTATTAGGCCCATGTCATGCGCCCATTGTGATGTGCATTAGGCCCATGTCATGCAGCCCATTGTGATGTGTATTAAGCCCATGTCCTGCAGCCCATTGTGATGTATTTGTGGCCCATTTGATAAGGCCCATTATGATGTATTTATGGCCCGTATGGTGAGGCCTGATGTGGTGTATATGTGGCCCTTAAGTTAGGCCCAATGTGATGAATGTGTAGATCGATGTAATGTGTGATTTCACTACAATGTATGTAATGATGTTTATGTGGGCCACTGCTTGGGAGCGATGTTGGTTAAATGTCCACATTGATGGTCAATGATGGTTAGATGTCCACATTGTGACCTTCCCTTGGGCCCATTATGAGGCCCATTCTTGTTATGAGTAGGCCATCTAGGCCCATCCTTGATACAAGGAGAGTACACCATCATCTTATAACATGCTTAGTATAGCTTCATGTTCACTCCCCAAGTATAGGGTTGTGATGTAGTAATAAACTCGATGAGACCGAGGTTGAATCCACAGGGACTGAAATCTGTACGTAATCTGAAACAAAGTAGTACTAGAACTAGACTAAGATGAAATTTAAATCGATTGTAATTTGGGGAAGAATGGTGAAATATTAATCTAAAACTTAAAGATCCACTTGTAGAGATCAGGGAGATCTTATGCCTGCTTCAAGAACTCAACTAGACTTATAGTTCCATCATGAAAATCAAACTGAATTCCTTTGCTATAGTTTTCAAGAGATGAAAGGTATATGAATTAGAATGGATTCCATCACCAACCATGCCCAGGAGACAAAGTAAACAACATAATTAAACTAATTACCAACCACTCAACAATGTATGAAGTTTAGGAAGGGTATCGTCATTCGACCATGCCCAGGAGACGACAGTGAACAACAGGGCTTCCTGATGTCATAAACGTAAAAAGGAAAGGAACATGCTCAAAGCTATCGTAGACCCATTGTAATTTTAGTCACAACAGACCATTAAAAACTAAAAACATTTTCTTAGTCAAACTAATATCAAGTTCAATTCAGTGTAAATAAAAAGCACAAGCAAAAGTTTTCCTCTTCACATTACAAGCTTCACCTCTTAGCCCTAGCTAAGAGGTTTAGCCTAGCAACATGATTAGGCTAAATCCCAAATATTCATTAAAAAAATAAAAAAACAAATCTCTAAACTCTCTTCCAGACGTCCGAGCTTCAAAGATAAGATGCCTTTCTCTCGTCTCTTCTCTTCTTCCTTATAGCAGCAGGAAGACAGTGGCTTGGAGTCGGCTTCATGTGTGAATCACAATCCAACGGGAGTCGGATTTCGTTCCACCATCCAGCGCACCCTATTTTTACACAGGGACGATTGGATGTTGATAGTTGTCCGCTACATTACTTCTGATCCCATCTGTCAACGTGAGGACAGGCGCAATCCCCTTCCCTATCATCTGGATGGTCGGGATCATGGCCCCAATCTGGGCCTTGATCGCACAACAGTTCGCAGTGACCCATGCGACGTCTGTGAAGTGCCCTTCGCAATTCTTATGCTATGATGGTTTATGGGCCCATGATCGGAGATGGCGACAAAATCCAGTCCGTTCATTAGTTTCCTCTCTAAAAACCTGTCAGGAATATACGATTTTTTTATTGGTTTTGGTGTGGTCCACGGACTATTTCATTGCACCGTTTATTTTCCGTTTAGACGATTGGAAATCCTCCTTCATTGCCTTCTGGGATTCTGACACCTATACTGTGATCATAGGGCCCTTTAAAATCTCATGGACGATCTCAATCATCCGTACAATTGATCATGGTGGCCCATGAAAACCTGTCCACAATCTCTGTTCAGCGGCGGTAAAATAGGAAGTTAAATTCCTTTTAGGAAAATCGGTCAAAGCTTCTATTGACCGATTCCTTAGGTGCAGTATTCATCCAGTGCACGTGTACTGTGCACACGCACACCTTGATGTATATAAGAAATCCGCTCCGACCATTCATTTTTCCACCTTAGTTAAGAGGTTGAAACCAAAATTGAAGTGTATCCACTTATCAGGTGGGCCGCAAATCAAAGTATTATGGGCTAATCTATCCATTAGGCCACTTGCACAAGAATTCGAGGGGTGAAATTCGACGTGTACGGTTAATTTATGGTTCTCAGACCCGATATAAACTTTCAAGCTGAACGGATGGTGGGAACCCAGTGATCTTGCATTCTTGACGATTTTGGGCCACTTGAGCTTTAGTTTCTAGATTTCTCAGATCTCTAACGTGTAAATTCATGAATCTTGGTCCCCTGGGGTCCGTCCCTTGCCTTTAGTGTCATCAGAGTGTTAAATTCATGCTTTAAGCACCCTGTTTCAGTCTAAGCTCGTAAATACACCTTGCATCACAAACACGATTAAATTGGGCCATTAAATAGTACTATATTCGTAAAATCAGGCAATAACTAGGGTCTAATATGCAATATTTGACCCTCAACACAACCCCCAACCAACATTTTGCTAGTCCCGAGCAAAGTAAGAGAACAATAAGTTGAGAAACATAGGACAAATTTTATGAACTCGAGTAATTTTGAAAAACAATCCAGATACTAGAATTCTAAGATTCATGAATGTTGGCATTACTCTCTCCTAGACTCACGCGCACGGTAAAGTTCATAATCAAGTTCAAGATATTAATCCATCAATTAGAAAAATTCTAGACATTGAGTATAGTGTAATCCTGGCTTACCATCATTAAGAGATCCAATTGTCAATTTTCATGATAACATTGATGATCCAAAGAGCATTCAGGACAACTAAAACCTAAACCAGAACTTGCCTTACAGTTCTTATTTTCATTCTTCTAGCTTTTAATTTTTTCATCGAGGGGGAGGGGAATCGAATCCTCACTTATAGGGAGCAAACCTATGGTGAAGACCATACACCCAACTCTTTTACCATATCACTCATGGGGAATTAAATCTACACCTATAGGGAGCAAAACTATGGTGAAGATTAGTCACCCAATCCTTTCCAAAAGTATTTGTTTTTTTTTTTTTTTAAAAAAAAAAAAAATTAGCTCGGTATTTTCTTTTTCTTCAATTGATCATGACAGGAAAATTGTCCAGGCTAGTTCCTTACATGCATAGTGATTACCAAGTTAACCCTTCAATATCAAACTGAAACCTTAATGTGAAAGCGAGATGTGACATGTGAAATCATGACTCAATCAATGTTACAACTTCTAATTCTAGATTAACAATTCAAACTTAATTGTGAAATGTAATAGATAACTGAATCCAAGAGTCATAAATCCAACATCACGTATCTTGAAATTCTAAGTGTCCTAGATGGCCATCAAAATTACTTCGAATGCACAAGAAATTTCAGAAAAATTAAAAATTTGCATAACTTTTGCTTAAAACCAAGAAAACACTGATTAGGAAACCTAATCTCTCACCCCCAACCTAAAATCTCACTGTCCTCAATGTAAAAGATATGAGCATGCAATGCACAAGGGACAACGAAAATGAATGAGAAGTGATGGGAAGATAGTACCTGGACGAAGGAATCGAGAAAGATGTCTCCACAATGATCATAGCATGCCGGTCAGCACGAGAGTGAAGACACGAAAGAAAACTATCGTAAAATAATGCGGGAAGCAAACTAACCTAATGACATAAAACCGTCTATCCTAGAACAGCATAAAGAAAACTGTTCTAGTCTTATGAAAGCAGGGAAAAACTACTCGATCATGCTGCAAGGCTCCTCTTCCGGCCAATATCTTGATAAGTTTCTCAGTAAGTTCCTCAACGGGATCATTTAAAAGCCCTTTTTGCAATAGGCTTGAATGCCCTAGAGCATGACTTTTTAAGAAACTTATATACCTCATAAGAAATTTTTCGTTGAATTGCTTGAGGTATCCAGAGTATATACGATTCACCTGTGACAGAAGCAGTTTCAATGTTAGTATCCCATGGTGAATTAGAGACTACAAGTAGATAAAGTTTAAAAAATTTCTCAGGAAGTGATGTAGTCTCAATACATTTTGAAGTGCCAGACTTCAGTTCCATTATTAGCTCCTCCTCCTTTAATGGTAAACATTCAGGATCTGAGGAAGGAGGTACTTCAGAATAAGAGTTCTCTCGGTCTGTGACAACTACCGAGGTATTGTCTTGCAAGGTATCCACTATTTTTTGTATCATGAGATCGTTTGAATCTGCAAAGTGTGCCAAGCAATCCTCCAAAGAGTCGAAACATTCAGTTGAAAGGAGTTCATTCATCCTATCGAGATCTGTGACGATATGTCCAATAACTCTTTTATCTTCTTCGAGAGTAGAAATGAGCATACTCTCTTGTTTATTCTCAAGGTGAGATGAAATCACCACTGGGTATGTCTCTTCTTGACCTAAATAAGCATATTCTAAATCAGAGGGTAAAGATTTTAAGTCAAGCTTTGGCAGCTTGAGGTTAGACGATAGAGGCACGACATCAATTTGGGGTAATTCTTCAAATTATGGCCTCCACTAGTTAACTTTAAGTACCGTCGCAGTATTAAGTAAGGTACACATCTCTAGAAGGTCAGAGGATAAGGTCAGAGGTGTCGTATCTTCCACGAAAGAGTCAATCATGTTAATGTCGTGGAAATTTTCATCATCCTCTAAGTTTTTGTCGTTATTGAAAAAGATGTTTGACTCCAATGTCATATTCCCAAAAGACATAGTCATGACACCATTCCTGCAATTGATAATTACGTTTGAAGTAGCAAGGAATGGGCGACCAAGAATGACAGGAATCTGAGTGCTTATGTTACTGATGGGTTCGGTGCCCAGGATGATAAAATCTACAAGGTAGTAAAATCTATCGACTTGGACCAATTTATCCTCAATTACCCCTCTTGGTACATGAATAGAGCGATCAGAAAGTTATACTGTGGTTAGAGTGAGTTTTAATTCACCCAAACCTAGCTGTTTGTATACCGAGTAGGGAATTAGATTGACGCTCGCTCTTAAGTCAAGAAGTACATGATCAATTCGATAGTCCCCGATTACACATGATATGGTTGGGTAATCGGGATCTTTGAATTTATGCGGCACATCTTGATTTAGGATGGCACTCACTTTCTCAGTCAAAAAGTTTCTTTCTTTATATTCCATCGTCTTTTGGTTGTACATAAGTCTTTTAGGAATTTGGCATATGAAGGTATTTGTTTTACGGCATCAAGTAGAGGAATGTTGACTTTCACTTGTTTCAACACCTCTAAAATATCCTGAGAGTTAGAGAGAGGTTTTGGTGCAACCAACCATTGGGGAAATGGAGCAACCGGCTTCTCAAGAAGTTCCAGTTATAATTTTTGTGGGGCATCACTAGATCCATCATTGTTATCCTTTTCTGATTCTTGAGGCTTTTCGGGCCTAACCGGAAGGATTTTATCAATAATCTTCTCACTCCTAAGAGTGGTGATGGATTTAGTGTGCTCCATCTAATTTAAAGAGCTTGGGTTGCCAACTTCATATTACAGCTTTGGATTGGGAAGAGGTTGAGCTGGGAGGCTCCCCTTATTCCCAGTCATATTTTCAGCCTTAAGTACTTGTAATGTTTTGTTAAGGTCTTGCAAGGTTTGTAGCATACCCTGATTGAAAAGATCTTGCTTTTCAAAATGTTTAAAAACGCATCCTCTTGAGGCTTCTCGTGTTGTTGTTGTGAAGTTTGATTAAAGAAACCTTGAGGGGTAGCAGTTTGTCCATTCCTCCAACTAAAATTTGGATGACTTTTCCAACCAAGATTGTACATATTAGAGGTAGGTCCATTGAAAGGTCTTTAATAGTTATTTACGGCATTGGCTTGTTCATTCCACACTTCTCGAAAGGCAGGTATTGTAGGACAATTTTCAGTTGTGTAAATGTTGCGATCACAGATGCCGCAAATAATTTCATTAACCTTATCCTTCTTTCCTTCCATGGCCTCGAATTTTCTTATGAGATTAGTCACTTTAGAATTGAGATCATCATCCTCTTTCAGATGGTATACTCCGCCCATGATCTTTGATTGAGTAGGCCTAGAAGTGGTATTTGATTTTGGGTATGTGTCCCATGCTTGTGTGTTTTCAGCAAGTCTATTCACATAATCTCACACATTATCGACATTTTTATACATAAATTCTCCATTGCACAATGTCTCGACCAATTGGCACATGAAAGATGTCAGTCCATCATAGAGAAAGTGTGTAATGTGCCACATTTCAAATCCGTGTTGTGGGCATGAGCTGACAAGATCCTTGAACCACTCCCAAATTTGGAAGAATGTTTCATCCTCCTTTTGGGCAAAGTTCATGATTGACTTTCTGAGGGTGTTCGTTTTGTGATATGAAAAAAATTTCTTTATGAACTCCCTTGTCATGTCATTCCATGTGCTAATAGATCGGGGGTGTAGTGAATGTAACCACGTCTTAGCTTTCTCTTTCAAAGAAAGGGAAAGAGTTTCAGCCTGACCGTGTCCTCAAACACGTTAGAAAAGTTTAAAGTGGCTATGATTTCATCAAACTCTTTAAGTGTAGATACAGATTTTCAGATTCAAGCCCATGAAACTTTGGAAGGAGTTGGATCACCCCTGGCTTAATATTCATGTGTCCCGTATTTTCTGAAAAAATCATGCATGAGGACATACTCACCCCCGCCTGTTGTAAATAATCTCATAAAGTACGAGGCAGGGGGGCTTAATGCACCTCATTCTCATCCTAGATGTCCTCCACCCTAGGTTGGGGTAGAAGAGGTTAATTTGCAGCCATAACCTCAATTAACTATGAGAATCTTAAGTGGTGTCTAATCCTGTGATGGATAAATAACCCCTCAACCAATCCTCCTTGAGACGTAGAGCGTTGTCACGAACACACTTGGGCATGAAACACTCGCAACCCTCAATTCAAATTCTAAACCTATACCTAAGAGAAAGGAAGAAATACAAATCTAGAAAATAAGAGAAAAGAGTTGGAAGGAAGTTACAAAATTAGAAGTCCTAAATTAAGAACCAATTTAGAATGTGTATGTCAAGGTCCTACAAAATAGGAAAACAGGTTAGTTTCTAGAAATCAAATAGAACGAAAATCCTAAAACTAAAGTTTGTAAAAATCTTAAACCAATTCTAAAACCAATTAATTTCAGAAAATCGTAGCCGTTAGTCCCCGACAACAACGCTAAAAACTTGTTCACTCCCCAAGTATAGGGTTTTGATGTAGTAATAAACTCGGTGAGACCGAGGTCGAATCCACGGGGACTGAAATCTGTACGTAATCTGAAATGAAGTAGTACTAGAACTAGACTAAGTTGAAATTAAATCGATTGTAATTTAGGGAATAATGGTGAAATATTAATCTAAAACTTAAACAATTCAGGAAAAGGAAACTAGGGATTCAAAGGATCCACTTGTAGAGATCAGGGAGATCTAATACCTACTTCAAGAACTCAACTAGACTTAGAGTTCCATCATGAAAATCAAACTGAACTTCCTTTGATATAGTTTTCAAGAGATGAAATGTATATGAAGTAAAATGGATTCCATCACCAAACCATGCCAGGGAGACAAAGTAAACAACATAATTAAACTAATTACCAACCACTCAACAATGTATGAAGGTTAGGAAGGGTACCGTCATCCGATCATGCCCAGGAGACGATGGTGAACAACAGGGCTTCCTGACGTCATAAACATAAAAAGGAAAGGAAATGCTCAAAGCTATCGTAGACCCATTGTAATTTTAGTCACAACAGACCATTAAAAACTAAAAACATTCCCTTAATCAAACTAATATCAGGTCATTCAGTGTAAATAAAAAGCACAAGCAAAAAGTTCCCCCATCACTTACAAGCTTCACCTCTTAGCCCTAGCTAAGAGGTTTAGCCTAGCAAGATGATTAGGCTAAATCCCAAATATTCATAAAATAAAATAAAAAAATAAAAAAAAAAAAAACTCTAAACTCTCTTCCAGACGTCCCAGCTTCAAAGATAAGATGCCTTTCTCTCTCGTCTCTTCTTTCCTTTATAGCAGTAGGAAGACAGTGGCTTGGAGTCGACTTCATGCGTGAATCACAATCCGACCAGGAGTCGGAATTCGTTCCAGCGCACCCTATTTTTACACAAGGACGATCAGACGCTGATTGTTGTTCGCAGCATTACTTTCGATCCTATCTGTCAATGTGAGGATAGGCACAATCTCCTTCCCTATCATTTGGATGGTCGGGATCGCACAACAGTTCACAGTGGCCTTGATCGCACAACAGTTCACAGTGGCACGTGCGACGTCTGCGAAGTGCCCGACGCAATTCTTACCCTGTGATGGTTAGTGGGCCCATGATCGGAGATGGCGACGAAATCCAGTTTGTTCATTAGTGTAACACCCTGGAAATCGGGGGTCGGGCATACACTCGACTCCAGATTTTCCGGGGTCACTTATAACCAATTTTCATTATTATGCGTTTAATCAGGTTTAAATGCGCAACTCGGAATTTCCTGGAACATGAAACACACCCACACAAGTCTACTGAAATGAAAGCGATCTAATATATATACAGGTCTAAAAGAATATAAATGGGTCGCCCATGGCGCTGCCCAATAAAATCACCAAAAAGAATAGTATGTCCAAAGAATGGGCTGAGTCCACTACTCAGCGATCCAACGCTCCATCTACGGATCCGAAGAAGACCTGCTCATCAGCTAAAAGTAGGAGAATCATCCTCCTCCTCGTTAAGGCTCATGCCGTCAGGCTCCTCGAATTCATCGCTACCTGCAGCTATTGAAGAGTCTGCTTGGTGTTTTAAAACACCGTCCCAGAGTGGGAGTGAGTGATCAACTCAGTGGGTGCTATTAGTCTCAAGTTGTAATAAGCATCAGTTATAATATGAATTTAATGAAAAGTAATCAATCATAAACACCTAACTAATCTTATTAATGCGAATGCATGATGAATGATATGATGCATGCCCTCGTCACAACACTCCCTCGAGCGACTCCATCTAACGATCGCGCATGACCAACACTCCCTCAGAGCGACCTCGATTACCGAGTCGCCACCCTAACTACTGCAATGCAATGTGATCGTGTTATTCGAGTTTTTAGTTAAGTCCATTTATCCAGTAGGTTTGGGAATCTGATCCACCCTACGCTTCAATGCCCTGAGCTGGTTGCGAGGCCAAGACCCCCTAATGTGTGAGGCCAAGACCCCGCGATCCTTGATCCCGTCGGGTTCTCCATCCCCGACTTCAAGCACATGGGGAGTGCTGAGGACTGGGATCGCTCACGGTCACTATGGGGAGGCGCGTCACCCCAGCATAGGCCGACAGCTCGGACACAGTGTCTCATTCCACAATACCCGGCTCACGAGGCGATGGATCGGTTTCAATTTGGTTATCAATGGGCGATTACAGTTATAGGGTGTTCCAAGTTTCATACATATGTGAGCAAACAGGGTTAACGAACAAGGTTAGTCAGTAAGTAGGCTAGACCACACGAGTCAGGCGAGCACGTGACGAGTGACATCGGGTATAAGGGACCCATGTAGTCGAACTACTGTCACCTGTACACACCCGCCCAAACCCACGGGTCTAGCCCTAGCATAGTCCTACCGATAGGACTACTGTCTCTCCTCATGTTCCTGACCAATCCCAAGGGCTTGAAGGCGATTCATAACATGCCAACCATCAAGGTTATCAACTAGCATAACTGTATCATGTCTGCATACATCTTTTCATATAATTTCAAATACTCCTAACAAGCAAGTTATATCATCATGAATAAGGTGCATGTGAGTGGTGTGGATTAGGGAGGAAGTTAGGCACTTCTTACACCTCAAGGGATCAAATACCTAAGGGTAATGAATCATACACACTATGAAGCAACACATATGAGAAAAATCAACAAACATGAGCATGTAATCATCCATATACTAAATCATGTGAAAGGCAAAATCAACATCAAATGATAACTAAATATGCAAATCCATACATTTCCAATCATACATATCGTTCCTGGGTTTCCTCTAGATTCTTCAATACATCCCAACAAACAAAATCATTAAACTCCTACTATAATTGGTGCTAGGCCACCTAAGGATAATATTCTGAACCTATGGATCATTGGAGGCTTGAAAAACGACCCAGGAATGAGGACTTTAAGGTTGATCAACCGGAATCCCTAAACCAAGCACTTGCATGTTAGAGATCTATGCCAAACCCTTCTCAACACATGGGTTTCAAGAAGAATTGATGAGGGATTTACCTAAGCGACCAATGGGACAAATGGTCGGTCGTGGTGGAGGGTTTTCTTCTTGGAGAAGAGGTAGGGAGATGCAAGATCGGTTTCCTTGGTCCTCACCTTCACACTCTCTTTCCTCTCCTTTACTCTCTCTCCCCCTTTTTCTCTTGCTAGTTGTGGTAAGTGAGAGAGTTATGAGAGAAGCTAGGGTTTATTTCCTAGACTTGGGTCTTTTGGCCTTAAGTTTCAACAACTTCCCAAATTAGCCCTCTAGGACTCCCTATTGGTGTTGGGGTGGCCCTAACACCCCTCTGGCCACCAAATTCAGTGTAAGTGTCTCATGGCCCGATGAGGGGTTATACAAAGTTTGGGAACAAACGGATAAATGAGTATGGGGTTTGATCATACGGTTCTGATCTTTAAATGGCCCTATGGGGTCCATTCCAGTGATTGGAGCGGTTCTGGTGGCCCTCTGGCTATGAAACTTACAGGATAGGTGATCCATGGCCCGATAAAGGGCCATGCAAAATTTAGGAACGATCGGATATGGGGTTTGGTCATAAGAGTCTGATATGCGATCAGCGTTCACCGTTTACTGGGTCCGTGGTCCGCGATGGACCACAAGCCCAGTGAGATCTATGCTTCCCTAAATTTTTATAATTTTCTGACCTTCTCGTTTCGCGGTATAGCCCGCATAGGCAGTTGCTAAGTGTAAACTCCATCTGGCTTAGAGGCCCGCACTAGGTCCTATCATGACCCATCTGGTCTACTCAATTTGGCTAATCCTAGATTAATTTACTTGCAGTACCTCACCATGAGTAGTTTAAACGAATGGTCCTACAGTAATTCCTACATGGACACCATAGGACATTGTACTGGTTGGACGGGATGTTACAATCTACCCCCCTTATAAATAAATTTCGTCTTCAAAATTTGTACCTGTTTGTATTGTTGAAGAAGGCTTGGGTAATGCTTGCGGACCTCTGCTTCCGTCTCCCAAGTGGCCTCATCTTCATTGTGATGGGTTCATAGTACCTTGACCAATGGAATGACCTTGTTGCGCAGGACCTGCTCCTTCCTATCCAGTATTCGAGTGGGTCGGAGAATGTATGTGGTATTTTCCTTGAGTTCCACATACTCTCACTTGATGATATACGAAAGATCGGGGACGTACTTCTTTAACATTGATACATGGAAGACGTTATAAACTCCGGCGAGAGGCGTGAGTAGGGCCAAGCGATAGGTAACCACACCAACTCGGTCCAAAATCTGGAAGGGCCCGATGAATTGTGGCGCGAGATTTCCCTTCTTGTCGAACCGTAAAACACCATTCATATGAGAGATTTTAAGAAATACGTGGTCCCCAGCTTCAAATTCCAAATCCCTCTGTCTCGTGTCGGCATAGCTCTTCTATCTGCTTTGAGCTGTCAAGAGGCGGCGTCAGATAATCCCAATCTTCTCGGTCGTGACTCGCACCAAATCTGGCCTTAGCAAACTCTTCTCGCCAATCTCCTCCCAACAATGCGGGGCTCGGCATGAAGGCCCATACAAAGCCTTGTAAGGCACCATACCGATGCTAACCTGAAAGCTATTGTTATAGGCGAACTCGAAAAATGGGAGATAGTCATCTCAACTCTCCTGAAAGTCCAGTACTCAAGCTCACAACATGTCTTCCAATATCTAGTTCACCCGCTTAGTTTTTCTCATCTGTCTGCGGGTGGAAGGCGGTGCTAAACTTCAACTTCACTCCCATGTCTTCTTGTATGTGAGTCCAGAAGATCGACGTGAATCATGTGTCCCGGTCTGACAATTTTCAACAGGACGCCATGGAGTCGCACTATCTCCTTGATATATAACTTGGCCAAATCATCAGTGGAGTTAGAAATCTTTATCGGTCGAAAATGGACTGATTTGGTTAGTCGGTCTACGATCACCCATATTGAGTCATGCACTTTCCTAGTCTTGGGCAACCCGGAAATAAAATCCATTAATCTAAAGTCTCATTTCCATTCTTCTATGGGCATTGGTTGCAAAAGGCCCGGTGGTCGGCGGTGTTCAGCCTTGACTTGTTGGTAAGTGAGGCATCGGGACACATACTCTGTTATTTTCTTCTTCATGTTGTCCCCCCAATAGTTCCGCTTTAAATCCCAGTACATCTTTGTACTACCAGGGTGCATCGCCAACTTGGAGTTGTGAGCTGCATTCAGGACTTCTTCTCATAGTCTCTGAAGGTTTGGAACACAACGGCGGCCTCGGCACCACAATGCCCCATCAGTATCGATCCTCCACTCAGACCCCACATCATTCTTTGTTTTCTCTCTTCATCTTCTTCAACAACCCATTGCCCCCCTCCTGGGCATCAATGATTTTGCTGTCAATCATTAGCTGGGCTTGATATGGGCTATGACCTCGTATGACGCCTCCACGGTTAGCTTCATGTCAAAGTCCGAACAAATTCCACCATGTCCCACTCTTTCACACCATTAGCGGGGCCAAATTCGATTGTCTTTTTGCCACTCAAGGCGTCCGCCACCAAATTGTCCGCCACCAAATTGGCCTTTTAAGGGTGATATGAGACATCGAACTTAAAGTCCTTCGACGTTTCCATCCACACTACCAGAAAAATGGGCAAAGGCTAACGGACTAATCCGTAGCCATAGACCTATTAGCTTGACCTCATCTGACTAAAACTACTATAACTCTCAGCAGTATGCTGATCCATTGACATGTACAGGTTGGTCTCCATGCACAGGGTCAAACCACTTAAGTCAAATTTCCCTCTTATGATTACCTATGGTGCTACTTCAAACTTCACTTGAAAAGAGTCCTTGTTATAAAACAGAAAATATCAATCAAATAATACTATACCGCATAGAAAAGCATAGCAAGACCTAGTAAGAGTGATACCTACATGACTAGCAAGCATGTACCACAGCTAATAGTATGTGGCATCAACTGTTTCCAAATCACAACTGGGAATATGTTGAAGTAAGACCATGAAGCATAGGGTATAATGCACCACAAGATAAATGGCTTAAAGAACCAATTGATTGGTAAAAGAAAGTATAGCCGGCCTGATGATTGGACCGGCCTATTCAGGCCAACGCATCTACATGGTGGGACCCACCTCATGGACAGCTTCATTTAACCATCCATAAATATATCCACCAATTCTGTTAAGGAATGATTTACACCAGTTACCTGATGAGCATTAGCATTGATGTATTTTAAATCTGCCACCTAAGATACAGAAAATAGATAGTTGGACCTGATTGATAATTCACCCTGCCTCAAATCTTTAGTGTGTGCACATACTTATGTTACATTCAATTCTACCATTGATGTGCTGCTTTCTTTAAGAGCGCATCAAATGAAATTAGTAGAGCCAAAACAGGGCATGACCCATCCATGATCTGTCCCAATAGTCCAAGGGTCAAGAAAGTTGAACCCCTAGGCTGCACTTGAACACACTGAAAAGTGTGCATATGATCGCTGGCTAAGCATTGCCTATATTTCCTTCACAAAGCAAAGGCATGCATTATTACGGATCAAACAAAGATTTAAAAAAATCAAGAATAAATCGTCAATCTAGCACTTGGAAAAAAAGATCCCATACCCTATATTTCCTTTATTATTATTATTATTAATTTGATGAAGTTAGTGGTTGTCTATAAAAATAATTTGTATAAGCATGTCCACAGGATAGTGTTAGAACAACTAACGGGAATAAATACCATTGCCTTTCTACAATAACAGACAACCAGAACCATGGTTTAAAATTGTGCACCAAGAAAGTTCCCAAAATCAAGTTTATAGACTACACATAGCAAATCATATGTAGAGATAGCTAAATGGAAACACGGCAACCCTCTCCAACAAACATGGTAGTGGACATATTAAATGGGACCATTCAATATAGGGTCCTACATTGGATCTTCAAGGTTCAGAAGTCAAACTAACTGGAAAATCTTAGCTATCACTTGTACCTTCTTTCCCAGCTGAATTTTGACAGTTAACCATTTTTGTTATCTATATCAGTTTGAAGGGACTGATTGGATGGCTGGAATTGTTCCTAGATTCCTCTGATTTCTGAATCATGGAATTCATGGACCACAAGGCAGGGTCCATTAGGTGGATGGTCCCAACTCATATACACTGTGCCACTGTAGTTTGTAGAGGGATGGGTGTTGAATGGGACGTGTCTCTTCCCAATCGGATCTACTCCAATCCCTCCCTATTTCCAAGGCTTGATGTTACCAATATAGGTCTTTGTGATGTTGTTGTCGCATTGTGACTTAAGATTATCGGCTCATGAGTTTTGTGACTTTTTTTTTATAGGTCTTCAATTGTGACCAACTCTAGAGACTCATTTCCCCCGTCTATATTTTGGTTCTTATTCAGCATGAATTTCGCAAAAAATGTCAAAGTGGGAGTTTTATTTGGAAAATGGGAATTTCATGAAGAGAAATTGGATAGAAAATTCACTTGAACAAAAATTATATAGTTTGGAGCCAAAGATGAACAGTTTTAATTCCTCGATTCAATTCTGCCACCTCAACTATTGTAAAGTTTGTAAATGCAACATGTGATAAAAAACCTAAAACCGGCATTTGAATTTCAAACAGATTGTTCACCTTTTACAAAACAATAATTTTTATTTTTATTTGTACTTTTTTTTTTCCTTCCATGGGCTATAGGACCATAAATCCCTTATATTGGCACTATTGGAAAAAATAAAATAGAGTTACGGAACCTAGTTTAACATATATATTTCCAAAAAAATAAAATCATGCGCTACAAGTTCAAGAACTTAAAAAACCATCCCCTCCTTTAACATGTTCCAGAAAGGGAACATAAAAACCATCCCCTTCTTTAACATGTATACAGAGGCAGAGAACAAAAGAAAGAAAAGGAAAAAACAATTAGGTTAGTTTCCGGGGTAATGTCTAGATCATAATATGTATATGGCACTGTACGGTGAATTGGGACTGTTCGCCTGGTGGGCTTACCATGGATGGTCCATGGCTCAAAAAAACCAGCAATTGGGCAATCCTAGACATCAATTCCCTGAACTTCTACCCACCAAAGTCAACAGTTAATTACACTATCCATTTGAAGACTACCAAAGATGATTAGGATCATCCAAATTGTGTGAGTTGTGAATCATTGGCAGATCCTATCAGATGGACGTTCTGATTCAACATACCGCATGCCACGTTTACTATGAAAGGGTGGCTCTATCACATTATGGTAGAGAGAGAACTCTATTGTATCATTTCCCTAGTTTCTGATTCCCTCCAAAGAAAATCCTTAAACCCAAAATTCCAAAGAATCCAAATACACAAACAAAAGCCAGATGAGTTTAACGTTAAGAAAACAAGACATTATTCCCATACAAATTCATCATCACAACAAGCAAGAACAGTTAACCCCCCCCCCCCCCAAAAAAAAAAAAAAAAAAAAAAGAGGAAGGAAAAAGAAAGAGGGGGGGAAGAAGAAAAATCAAATCCAGACGAGTTTCATGCGTAAGGTCCATAAACAGCCATTTCTATACAAATTTCATCACAACAAAAAAGAACAGTTACAACCCAAAAATCCAAACGAGAAAGATGGGAAAAAGAAAGAAAGAAAAAGAAACTCAGATGAGTTCATGCATACACTCCTTAAAACCGACATTTTCACAAAAATTCCTCCATCCCGACAAGAAAGAACGATGACAACCCAAATTTTCCAAACACATGAAAGAATCCTCAAAGTAGACATTTCCACCGAATTTCATCACGAGACGAACGAACGAGTACAAGACAAAATACAAAAAAAGAAAAGAAAAGAAAAGAAAAAAAGGATTTTGTACAAAAGAGAAATTCTATATGGATTTCAAAAGAACATGGAAAATAACAGCCGTCCAACTTACTGCAGACGAGAGAGATCTGTCGTTGGCCTAGAAAGGCTGGCAGAAGCCATTGTTCCCGTCCCCCAGCCATAGAAGGGGGTGAAGCGCCTTAACCCTACGCACCCAGAGATAAATCTGCTGGGAACATATCCGAAAAAGCGAGCGAAGCAAGAGCATGAAAGAAGAGAGGATGTTGCCCACGAACCAAAGAAAATAGACGCTAGGATCTCTTCTACTTGTTCCTTTGGAGAGAAACTGACACAACCGTTAGATTTTCTCTTAGAAGCCGACCGAGTGGAATCTCTTGGAATTGAAAGAATCAGACAAAGAAAGAAGCCACAACTCCAAATCCGATTGAGTGAGCGAGCACGAGAGAGCGAGAGGGAGAGGGAGACGGCGATGGAGAGCGAGAGCGAGAGCGAGCGACAGGGAGAGGGAGGGCTTTTTCTTTTGGGGCGAGAGGGAGGGAGAGAGAGAGGTTTAGGCGCAAAATTTCATTGACCACCGAAACGGTTTCAATGGCAAGCGTTCAATCCTCCACTGCTTTATACAGTGTGGTCCACTTGATTTTTGATCTGTCTTATTTTCGTCTCAAGCCTTACGATGATGTCGCCTAGTGGACAGACGGTTTGGATATAACTCATATGCCATGGTAGGACTCACACACTTGATGACGTCAACACACCAAATCATGCGTCAGCAGCCAATTCGCTTGCTTTTGGACGGTGATCTCTAGGGCTACGTGGGGCCACCATGATGGATGTGTCTTATCCACGCCGTCTATTCATTTAGGCAACCATGGATACGACAGGAAACCAAAAATAGGCAGATTGAAGTCCCAAGTCAACCACACCACTCTGAAATAACTTTCAACAATATGCACATAATTTCAAGTTTTTACTATTGTGTGGTCCACTTGAGGCTTCAATATGCGATCTTTTTTGGGCTCATACCCTACAATACGATATCACAACAGATGGACGACTTAGATAAAACAAATACATTACGATGGCCCACTGAGGCCCTTATGAGATCGTCAATTTATTAGTGGGTTGTAGCCTATAGCTACGGATTAAAATCTGTAGCTATTTAGCTACAGATTAAATCTGTAGCCATAGACCTCTAAGTCTGTAGCCTTTGCTCATTTTTTGGTAGTGCCAGTGACGCTGTCTCATGTTCAGATCCTTTTTGGGTGAAGATATATTTGAGGCTCTTATGATCAGAAAAGAGCTCAAACTATTCACCATAGAGATAGTGTCTCCATATCTTCAAAACGAATACTACAGCCGCGAGTTCGAGGTTATGGGTGGGGTAGTTCTCGTCATGCTTCCTTAGCTGTCGAGATGCATAAGCAATTGCCCTATCTTTTTTGTATGAGTGTACACAACCCAAGCCCACTCGAGAGGCGTCCGTATAGACAGTGTACTTGACCCCTTGCTCAGGCAGCACAAGCACAGGTGCCGACGTCAGTTTATCCATCAACTCTTAGAAGACTGCCTCCGCCTTCTCATTCCAGGCGAATTTAAGGTCCTTTCTTGTCAGCTGGGATAGCGGTCGAGCTATTTTTGAGGAGGAAGTCTAGGTATGGCCTTAAACACATCGACAAAATGACTACAGGAGTGCATGTGAGTGAGGGTCCGTCATAACCCTCCTCCAATGAAGCATAACACAAAAATTTTTGTTCCGGGCTGACCTGGACTCGGAATGTGAAGGGAACGTCATCGCCCTCGTATATTCACTGTCATTGTTTCACAATCAATTTCTGCCTTCATCGCTGTCAACCAGGCCATGCCCAGGATGACGTCATAATGGAAAATCTTAGTTGAGATCAGATCTACGAGCACCACCTTGCCCCCCAAATCTATGGGCAGTCGCAACACATCCTCGTCGCTTCAGAAAAAGTCCCAGCGGCGACAATGATTTTCACTCCTACAATAGGAGTGAGGCGTGCCCTAGGCACTTGATGGTTGCATGCGATATGAAAGAAGTAGTGGATCCAATGTCCACCAAAAGAAAGATGGGAGTACCTTGTATGTGGGCTGTCACCTCGAAGGCCGTAGGAGTGGGGGTGACTACATCCTGGCCCTCGGCCGCTAAGGGATGTACTTGGGCCTGCTGTGGAAGGTTCGGTCGTTGTATAGGCCGTTGTGGCGGCCTAACTTGAGGTAGCGGTGGACGACGGAATTGCTGGCTAGGCCCCATCGTCCGTAGGCGCGGAATCTGCAATGCCTGCTGAGGAGGTCAGTTGTTGCGCTGAGGCTGCGTGAAGCCAAGATCCCTCATCCTTGCTAAGCAATACGACTCCGAGTGGCCAGTCCTCCTACAATAACTGCACAACTGGGTAAATAGTGTAAGAGGGGACGGTGTGGCAGCTAGCCTGGGCGAAGAGTTTGGACGTGGCCTTTTCTCGGTAAAGGAAGAGGATGGTCCTTCCATCCTGTTTCATTGCCCAAGCTGTGAGCGAGTCTGTGAGACTCGCTCCTCATCCTGCTTCGCCCGAATGGACATCTCGACGAGCTCGATAGGTTCGGATGCTCGCACAACACATCTTCGAGCGGATGCCGCTCCTTAGCCCCGTAGTGAATCGCCTCATCTTAATCGCCTCGTTGGCGATCATCTCGGAAGCGTAGTGCGATAATTCGGTAAATCGATTTTCATATTGTGTTACGGTCATTCCCCCTTACTGGAGGCGGAGGAATTCGTTTTTCCTCTCATGCTGGTACGTCTGAGGGAGATACTTCTCATTGAAGTGGCCTTCAAACTCCTCCCACGTCCACACGTGGTCCTCGGGGATGGAGCGGAGGACGCTCTCCCACCATAAGTCCGCCTCTTTCTCAAAGAGGTAGGAAATGAGTTCAACGTTCTCTGCTTCTGAATAGTGGAGGGGCCAAAGCAGTTTGGTGACTCGGTTGAGCTAGTATTCCGCTTTCTTGGGGTGGTGGGTACTAGCAAAAGTAGGCAGCCTATAACGCTGGAACCGCTCAAATAGATTTCTTATGTTGTTCGTGGGCGCGGCCATGGCGGGTGGTTCTGGTTGTTGCATGCCCAAACTCTGGGCCATGGCCCCCATCATAGTGGCCATCATTTGATGTTGTTGTTGCATATTAGTGACCATCATTTGCTATTGTTGTTGCATAAGACACAACATTTGGCCCATTTGATCCATGGCCAGTGTCGGGCGAGGTACGGGTGTCGCGGCTTGAGGTGGCGATCCACTCGGGGCCCCCTCCTGGGTCGTGCTACCCATATTTTGGGAACCGGTCGCCCCTTGGGGGCCTTGTTGATCGTCGAGGATTTGGCCCCTCTCAACCAAACCGCCATGAGGGAGGTGGATGTGTTGACCCTCCACTCGCGGAGGCATTTCCTGTAAAGAAATCCTTAGAGTGTTAGTCACTAGAGCATCGCGTACACCAGGCATACGAGACCCATAACTTTCAATTTATGACTATAAACCCATGTAGGCAAGGCATGCTCAATAAGGAGACTTCAAATCAATCCATACATTCACATTGATTTCAAAATGCCATTAACATGGCCAGTTACATGTTACAACATGGATTACAGCATCATTAAACATGCTAAACATAAAGGAAATACGATCTAACTAAGCAGCAGTCCTAATCATCCTTCAGTACATGCCTTAGACCTAACCGCATTAAACAAACTACTAGTCATCAATAAGGTTGTGGGGCTACTCGTCTGAGTCAGGCGAAAGTGGGGGTGCTTTTTCCCCCTTGTTGCAACAGATCAGAGCCTTTATAGCTCGGTACATCTTATTCCACCTCTCCTGTTTCGCTTGGTGCTTGGCTTGGTTCTCCTTGATCTCTGCTACCTCGACCTTGAGCGCATCCAAGCACTCACGTACATCTGGGATGGTAAGTGGCGCTCTTCCAACTTCTTCGATTTCCTCAGCTCTTTCCGCCCCTTCAACTTCATCCTCATTCTCATCCTCGTCTTCGTCACTTCCATCGTCTTCCTCTTCCTCTTCGCCGACATCCCCGTACTGGTCGATGTGGGCCTGTCGCTGCTTGGGGCCTATTTTCATATTGTTCAACCTATCATCGCCCAATATTTGGGTCAGTATAAAATTTCCATCCAATCCGCCCACACCATATTGTCGAGCCAACCAACAGACTAGACGACCAAATGGGAGGCATACGTCCTTCCAAGTCGCCCTTGCGGCCCTTACGATCTGGTGAAGTACTATGCTGGGGAGGCATAATCTGCTCCCTGACCTATCTGATATAAGAACTCCACTATATAACGAGAGCGCTCGGTATGGTTTTTCAACCTCGGATAGACATTGTGAGTGCAGATGCGATGAAGCGCATGATATTGTGAGTGCAGATGCGGTGAAGCGCATGGTACTCTGGGGTGAAGTTGGACGAGTTCAGGACCACCTCACGCCTCCATTGGGCAACCTGTCCACACAAAATGTGAGTTCGGTCGTTGTGGGCTTGACTCGTATCCAAATTTCCTTCCTCAATCTGCACCTCCCCTAGCGGCACCCCGAGTACGCCCAAAATGTCCGCCACCCTGAATGAGAACCTCTTACTTCCCACCACAAGATCAAAACCTAAGGGCTTGAATTGAGGGTTTCTGATCCGCACGTAGAAGGCCCTAGCTTGTCCTTCATCTGCCTGGGAATCTCCATAGAATATTTGACCCCATCCCTTTTTCATGAACCGACCGAGTAGGGCGATATCATTAAACAGATGCTCCTCTACGGAGGCTTAGATGCGTATGCGAAAATTCCTAACGGCTTCAATGGGTGGTTGGGATGCTTGAATTGTGAGAGCCTTTTGAGAGTTGTTTCTTCGCTTGGATCGAACCTCCGAGCTCAGCTTCCCCATCAGATCGGCCTTCTTCTTACTGCGCCTTTCTTGGCTCGGTCCCGGCTCGGCAGGAGCCGGTCTCTTCTTCCTCATGAGGGAAAGAATCGTCGTAATGGAGAAGAGAGATGACGGTTGTTAGGAAGGCCATTTCCCATGGCTAGGATGGATTTGGGGGCGAAAGAGGGATTAGAATGGGATTTGGTGAAGTAGAAGGAGGTGGGTTTTGTGAATGGGCCTCGAGAATGGGTGTAGGAGTGGATTTGGAAAGGATGGGTTGAAAAATAAAATGTGGGAATGGTTTTATATGAATGGAGCTAGGGGATGGAAGTTGAGAATGGGGATTGAGATGTATTTGTTGGAATGGGAAGGAGGAAGGTATTTGGAGATGGAAAATGTGAGGGAGAAGAAGATGGGAAGGGAGGAAGAGTGAAGGGAGAACTTGGTGGATGGGCTTGAGAATGGGATGGGTTTTGGAAATGAGGATGGAATGGGTTTGATGGGTTTTGGGAAGTGAGAGTGATGAGTAGATGGATTCTTGAGTGGGTTTTGAAGGAGATATGGGTGATGAGAGGGAATGAGAATGTGAGAAAGAAAAGAAATGGGAAATGTGGAGAGAGGGGAAGGTGTGTTGAGGTTTAGAAAGGGGGTGGAGGGAGAGCTCTCTCTCTCTCTAGGGATTTTAGAAGCAATGGAGGGGAGTGAGATGGGAAGGAGGAGGGATTTTGGGTCTTTAAAATACATTAGGAATGGGCCCCACTCGAAATTTCATGGCACAAATGGGGAGGAGCCCGTTTTTTGGTTTGGGCGAGGTCCAGCGGACGTTCTGGCAAGCTGGGTGGGGGCCACGCGTGGTGGACGGGTCCCGTGTGGACACTGGAGAGGTAGGCGGGGTCGCCCGCGCGGGCAGGTGCAGGCAGACGTGTGGGGTCGGTGGGCGGGGTCTCGCCGGCCAACTACACCCCAGGTGGGGTCCACTTTTCCGGCGCTTCCCCGGGCGCCGGTGGGGTCCCTTGGGACTTGCCATATATAATTTTGGGGTAGAAGGAGCTGATCTACGCAATGGGAATATCCATTCCATAGGATTCTTCCCAATTAGGGGTCAAAATCCTTTTTTTTTTTTCTCTGGTTTCACTATTTTTGGTAAAATCTCGCTCACCCCTAAGTCTCTATCTCCGAATGGACTGGAACTATCATCATCTCAGCTTGATATTTACTCGTTCGGCCTAAAAAATGATCTTGACCATTACATTATTCAATCTCCGGCTCGTTTGTCTCAATGGGTTGAGGTCCCGTACGACTCCCAGACCTATTCTCTAGCGTTACTACCTTCCCTTGATACCCATCACTAACTCCTTGGAAGCCCTACGCTCCATCTACGATTACTGGTCTAGGGTCTGGGACGGCTCCTAGCGTTTTAAGTCCCTATCGCATTTTCCATTATGTATCCTCTCAAGTCAGCGGACGTGTTAGTGAGTTCATGACCCATGGCCCAAGGGATTTCAAACTATTACTTTGATACCAACTTGTAATGCCTTGGAAATCGGGGGTCGTGCATACACTCGACTCCCGAGTTCCTGGGGTCACTTATAACCGATTTTCATTATTATGCATTTAATCAGGTTTAAATGCGCAGCTCAGAATTTCCTTGAACATAAAACACAACCACACAAGTCTACTGAAATGAAAGCGATCTAATATATATATATATATATATATATATATATATATAAGTCCAAAAGGATATAAATGGGTCGCTCATGGCACTGCCTAACAAAATCACCAAAAAGAATAGTATGTCCAAAAGAATGGGCTGAGTCTACTACTCAGCGATCCAATGCTCCATCTACGGATCCAAAGAAGACCCGCTTATCAGCTGAAAGTAAGAGAACTCATCCACTTCCTCTTCAAGGCTCTCACCGTCAGGCTCCTCGAACTTATCGCTACCTGCAGCTATTAAAGATTCTGGTTGGTGTTTTAAAATACAGTCCCAGAGTGGGAGTGAGTGATCAACTCAGTGGGTGCTATTAGTCTCAAGTTGTAACAAGCATCAGTTATAATATGAATTTAATAAAAAATAATCAATCATAAATCTTATTAATGCGAATGCATGATGGATGATATGATGCATACCCTCGCCATAACACTCCCTCGAGCGACTCCATCTAACGATCGCGCATGACCAACACTCCCTCAGAGCGACCTTCGACTGCTGAGTCGCCACCCTAACTACTGCGATGCAATGTGATCATGTTAGTTGAGTTCTTAGTTAAGTCCATTCATCCATCAGGTTGGAGAATCTGATACACCCCACGCATTAATGCCCTAAGCTAGTTGTGAGGTCAAGACCCCCAACGTGTGAGGCTAAGACCTTATGATCCTTAATCCCGTCGGGTTCCCCATCCCCGACTTCAAGCACATGGGGAGTGCTGAGGATTAAGATCGCTCGTGGTTACTATAGAAAGGCGCGTCACCCTAGCGTAGGCCGACAGCTCGGACACAGTGTCTCATTCCACCACCATACCCGGCTCACGAGGCGGTGGATCAATTTCAAGTTGGTTATTGATGGGCGACTATGGTTGTAGGGTGTTCCAGGTTCCATACATATGTGAGTAAAACAGGGTTAACAAACAAGGTTGTCAGTAAGTAGGTTATACCGCACTAGTCAGGCGAGCACGCGACGAGCGACATCGGGTACAAGGGACCCATGTAGTTGAACTACTGCCACCCGTACACACCCGCCCAAACCCACGGGTCTAGCCCTAGCATAGTCCTACCGATGGGACTACCGTCTCTCCTCATGTTCCTGACCAACCCCAAGGGCTTGAAAATGATTCATAACATGCCAACCATCAAGGTTATCAACTAGCATAACCGTATCATGTCTGCATACATCTTTTCATACGATTGCAAATACTCCTAACAAGCAAGGTACATCATCATGAACAAGGTGCTTGTGAGTAGTGTGGATTAGGGAGGAAGTTAGGCACTTCCTAAACCTCAAGGGATCAAATACCTAAGGGTAATGAATCATACACACTATGAAGCAACACATATGAGAAAAATTAACAAACATGAGCATGTAATCATCTATATACTAAATCATGTGAAAGGAAAAATCAACATCAAATGAGAACTAAATATGCAAATCCATACATTTCCAATTATACATATCGTTCCTAGGATTCCTCTAGATTCTTCAATACAATATCCCAACAAACAAAATCATTAAACTCCTACTATAATTGGTGTTAGGCCACCTAAGGATAATAGTTCGCACCTACGGATCGTTGGAGGCTTGGAAAATGACCTAGGAATGAGGGATTTTAGGTCGATTGGCCAGAATCCCTAAAGCAAGCACTTACATGTTAGAGATCCATGTCAAACCCTTTTCAACACATGAGTTTCAAGAAGAATGGATGAGGGATTTACCTAAGCAACCAACAGGACGAATGGGTGGTCGTGGTGGAGGGTTTTCTTCTTGGAGAGGAGGTAGGGAGATGCAAGATCGGTTTCCTTAAGCCCCACCTTAATCTAGCGTCCACCTTGCTCACCTTCACACTCTCTTTCTTCTCCTTTACTCTCTTACTCCCCCTTTTGCTCTTGGTAGTTGTGGTAAATGAGAGAGTTATGAGAGAAGCTAGGGTTTCTTTCCTAGACTTGGGTCTTTTGGCCTTAAGTTTTAACAACTTCCCAAAATAGCCCTCTAGGACTCCCTATTGGTGTTGGGGCGGCCCTAACACCCATCCGGCCATCAAATTCAGTGTGTAAGTGTCTCATAACCCGATGAGGGGTCATGCAAAGTTTGAGAACAAACGGATAAACGAGTATGAGGTATTGATCATACGGTTCCGATCTTTAAATGGCTCTATGGGGTTCATTTCGGTGATTGGAGCGGTTCTAGAGGCCCTCTGGCCATGAAGCTTATAGGATAGGTGATCTATGGCCCAATGAGGGGTCATGCAAAATTTGGAAATGCTAGGATATAGGGTTTGGTCGTACAGGTCTGATCTGCGATCAACGGTCACTATTTCACGATCGGGTCCTAGATTTCGTGGACGGGTGTAGAAAAATGCATTAAACCTCCACCATAAATATAGAAGAATTTCGATGGCTGAAATGTCTTATATCTTAGTTTCAATTAGGAGTGCTAGATTCTGAGACTAGTGGCTGGGACAGCGTGAATAATTGACTTCTGGACGTTTACTGGGATGGCGTGAATAATTGACTTCTGGACGTTTACTGGGTCCGTGGTCCGTGATGGACCACAAGCCCAGTGAGACTATGCTTCCCTAAATTTTTATAATTTTCTGATCTTCCAGCGTCGCGATATAGCCCGCATGGGCGGTTGTTAAGTGTTAACAACCTTCTGTCTTGGCGGCCAGCACTAGGTCCTATCATGACCCGTCTGGTCTTCTCAATTGGGCTAATCCTAGATTAATTTACTTATGGTACCTCACCACGAGTAGTTTAAACGAATGGTCCTGCGGCAATTCCTACGTGAACGCCACAGGACACTGTACTGGTTGGACGAGACATTACAATTAATTTCCTCTTGAAAAACCTATCGGGAATATACGGTTTTTTATTGGTTTGTGTGGCCCATGGACTATTTCATTGCACCGTTTATCTTCCGTTTAGACGTTTGGAAATCTTCCTTCATTGCCTTATGGGATTCTGACACTTATGTTGTGATCATAGGGCCCTTTAAAATCTCATGGACGGTCTTGATCATCCGTACAATTGATCATGGTGGCCCATGAAAACCCGTCTGCAATCTTTGTTTAACGGCGGAAAAATAGGAATTTAAATTCCTCTTAGGAAAGATCGGTCAAAGCTTCTGTTGACCGATTCCTTAGGCGCGGTATTCATTTAGTGCACGTGTACTGTGCACACGCACCTTGTAAGGTGGGTCCCACCTTAATGTATATAAGAAATCTTCTCTAATCATTCATTTTTCCACCTTGGTTAAGAGGTTGAAACCAAAATTGAAGTGTATCCAGATATCAGGTGGGCCGCAAATCAAAGTATTGTAGGCAAATCTATCCATTAGGCCACTTCCACAGGGATTTGAGGGGTGAAATTCGACGTGTACGGTTAATTTATGGTTCTCAAACCAGATATAAACTTTCAAGCTGAATGGATGGTGGGAACCCTGTGATCTTGCATTCTGGATTATTTTGGGCCACTTGAGCTTCACTTTCTAGATTTTCTCGGATCTCTAGCGTGTAAATCAGTCGATCTTAGTCCCATGGGGTCCGTCCCTTGCCTTTGGTGTCATCAAAGTGTTAAATTCATGTTTTAAGCACCCTATTTCTGTCTAAGCTCGTAAATACACCTTGCATCACAAACACGATTAAATTGGGCCGTTAAATAGTACCATATTCATAAATCCAGGCAATAACTAGGGTCTAATATGCAATATTTGACCCTCAACACTTCATGATTCATGCCCATGTACATCATATGTATGCTTGATATAAGGAGTGATTGATCTTAGCACATGTCATTGGGCAGATTATTATGGGACTCCATGATAGGAGGAGTTGTCCACATGAGCACGCGGTACGCGCAGGATTGCTGCATGACTGGATAGTGTGGCTCATGCATCTCGCATTGTGTGACATGACGACTATATGCCCTAGCGACATCAGGGTCGTAGCCTCCACAGTCATATCATGGATAGCTAGATGGGACATCAAAAATCTTTTCCACATGAGGTGCTATAGATATCCCTGGGTGAAAGTCCCTAAACCCTCTTGGTTCCAGAGGTTGCTCCAATGTCAAGACTGAGTGGATTTATGAGCGTATGAAGGCTGTATACCGTTAGGCAGCGTCTCCCACTGTGCCATGGTCAGTTGGAAGGGGGTGTGGCCCTACCTGCCCGAGAGGAGGGGCAAAGTTAGGCTGAGTTTAACTAGCTCGAGGAATATGTCCACTATCGACGAGCAGGACCCGATATTGGCAGGCGGATAATGAGGTCTCTTCTACTTACATTGTTGCGCGCGATGGGGCAACAATCTGGTTTGGACTGTACTGGTGATGATCCTAGAGATGTACGGTATGATATATGGACTTATTAAGCAGGAGTTGTATACTCAGCATGTTACTCATTCATTCATTCATTCACTATCTATTCGGGTTGGTGGTGCGCAACTAATTTGATATGTGTACCTTCGCAATGGCTAGGATTTTTGTTAGGCGTGTGATTAACCTGAGATTAGGAGTCTACCAGATTGAGTCTATCTATCCAAATCTAGGTATGGGATTGGTTTGGATATAAGTCTCTTGTGATGGACCTCATAGCTTGTAATACAACGTACTATCATCCCGACTTCACACTCTAGCTTGGTCATTTCATTCGCACTGCATATCGCATACTACATCCGCAACATACGACATTTTGGGTTACTATGTTTCTGCATTAATATGGCCTAGATACGGCTGGCGATATTCGTGAACTCATCAGGAATTGTATATTTCATTGCATCCTTGGCATCTGATATATGGGTCTTTATGACTCCTCATTTACATAGCTGATCTGTATTGTGTACTCTGATATTGTATGACTCATGAATTTGTTAGTATTTTCGCTTACTCTGATATCGTATGATTCATGATCTTGCCAGTATTTCCAATATTGTATGATTATGGCATTGTATTGAATACTTGATACTTACCTTGTGCACGCACTTACACTACCCTCTAAGCTTTTTATAAGCTTATGCACAATAGATGTGTGAAGGTAGCGTTAGGTCGCAGCAGCGTTGAGCTTGGAGCGTGCAGCCGTCTTCTAGAGCTTTGATTTTTGATATACGTATTTCCCTTTCAGCACTGTATTCAACTGTTTATATTAGTAGATATGTGATGATGATATTGCCTTTATGATTTGGGTAAACTTGTGGTTATGTTTATTACGAGTTAAATGTACATTAAAAAATTCTCCTAGTAAGAGCCCAGGATCGGAATCTGGCATATGGGCGCTGGGAGCTAAAAATGGGGTACTACGGAGGCTGTTGGCATCGGATTCGGCAATTAAAAATTTTGTGAGCCCGATTTTCGAGTTTGGGGTGTGACAGTATGTCCCTACAATCCCCACATTTGTGGTGGCCAAGAAACGTGGTGGGCCATTCAAAGATAGGAATAAAGGTGACGTCCACATAGGATGTATGGAAACGGGCCTCATCATCACTATATGAAGGAAAACCTAAACTAAATCAGGCCTAGGTAGCTAGGAGTTGTCAAAATCATCCATCAAATTTAATTATTAATCTCTTGTTGGGAATGACCCTAGGTGCTTACCAGGTGACATTGAATCGGGGGTTGATCACTAAAAAAGAATGTAACGTCTCGGAAAAATCCGTACAAAGACCTAAGTACCACCTTAGGCAGAAATCACTAAGGACCAAATTCTGTGAAAATTATACGAAAATTAATTAAGTACAAAACTAAATAATCAGTGGAATTAGCTTGAACCACTATCTATACGAACTGCAAAGACCCAAAACCACTAAAATCGTTAACTCAACATTACCCAAGAACCTAGGAGCAATCTCAAAACCCAGATGCTCTCGGGAGCACATTGAAACTCCGTATCGGACCTGGACTGCGTGTCGAAAGTCCGATAACTGCGAAACTATAAGGTTATGACCACCTTACTAGGTTATGGTTTTCAAGGCTTTTAATGTTAGCTAATGGTTTATGTCTGACTTGTTTGCTACCATATGATCTTAGTTAGGATGTATTCGATAAATTATACATGTGTGTGAACTATGTGAATATATAATGCATTCCATGTGTTTGTTGAAACGTTTGAAAGAAATTACTATCATGATTTGTACTTGTCATGACTATTAATCTAGCATACATGTTTTTCGTATGTATGACAACTCATTTACGAAAGGATTTACTATAATATATGCTATAACTAAGTTAGGGCATGTCTGTAGTAATGTGTAGGCTAAGTGTTTGATAAAATGTCTGAATGAGCAATTGTTTAATGAATTGTAATTATTAAGGGTGTTGAGATAGGATTCTCAACTGCCTTATCTATATGTATAAATTCCTTCATGTAACATTAATTTCACATATGTGATTTATGTATAAAAATGCCTATGTATAGTAACATGCTTTATGTGTTTGATAAAATGCTCAAATGATTATTGTAATTGAATTGTTTGCCAAATGCTGTTATGATTATCACATGTGACTACCTATTGCATTGAGTATGATTGGGACTACTACGTAGTCCAGGGAATCGGTAATGGTTTCTGATCGAGTGGCCGAATTAGTTTCGCCACAATGGATACGTTCGATGAATCCGAGTCGTATGGTGATTATCAACAGTGGTTAGGCCACGAGGAGTGTGTATGCATTCCATGTCGATTAATTTAGCATGCACTCGTACCAATCAAAACCCCGATTGGCTTATTGTATGTTTATCATGTATGGATGCTCTTGCTTGAATCTAATGTACCACTTACCAATGTAAAGCCCGTTTCAACCTTGGTACCACGATTTGCTAAGACTCATGAGCCGGGCATGGTGGTATGAGACACCGTGGTCGAGCAGTCAGCCTACGCTATGGTGACGAGCTTCCCTGTAGTGACCAGTGAACAACCCAAATTCATGAGCCGAATACGGTGGTATGGGACAATGTATTCGAGCTATCGGCCTAGATCAGGTGACGAGCATCTCGTAGTAACCTCAAATATAAATTAGGCCTACGCTGAGGTGACAAGCCTCTTGTAGTGACTTCAAGTGTAAACTCGTAAACTTGCCTATCCACTGCTTTTAAATTAGGGGTGATGTTGCCCTATATGATTAACTAGGATTGACGACCCTAGATGGATCATTATTTATGTAAATGATATAAAGGGAGGTACCTTGGCTTCATGAATTTGCTGTATGAATAAGCCTAATAATTACTTGGCTAACATGACCATGCATCGCATTGCATATGCTTTGGCGAGGAAGCGCTCGTTTAGGGAGTTTGTCATGCGCGACCATGAGATGATGTCGCTGAGGGAGTGCAGGTGAGGGCATGCATCATTATAGCATTCCATTTTTGCATTAACAAGAGTACTTAGGACATGACTGTTGTACTGCTTTATCATTACTGCTTAACTGAATTGATAACATGTTAACCTTTGCCTTATAGCTCTACTGAGTTGATCACTCACTCCCACTCTGGGACAGTGTTTTAAAACACTAACCAACTCTATTTTAGCTGCAGATGATGGCAAGGCTTATGTGACGGAGTCAGACTTTTATGACGAGGAGGAGGAGTTCTCCTACGTTCAGTTCTTAGGTGGGTCTACATAGACCTCGCACTGCTTCGATGGGATTACAGGGATACATGGATTAGTTGGACATTTACATTTTGGTATTTTATAACTTTTGAAACAATACATGTATAAATTTCAACCCCTTATATGATCATACTCTGGAGGTTGTGAAACACGTATATACCTTATATATCTATCTTAGTCTTCCGCTTGCTTAATTTAATTATCTTTAGAGTATGATATGTTGTTTTAGTGTAATCTCACTCATGTTTAAGATACTAATATGGACAACATTTAATCATCATTATCTATGTTACATAAGTGATGCGATGGATCTTAGGAGTTTAGCTCTACTCGACCCTCGATTTTTGGGGCGTTACAAGGAAGAACTACTTACGGAATCCAACCCGGAAGGTGATGACTTTTCCCCTTAAGCTTTCCATTTCCAAATTAGTTTAAGTAATAGTCTTTATTAGAATCATAGATGTTATCTCATAGCATGCGATCTTTTATAAATTCTTAAGGAATGACTTATACTTGAATTATAGTTGGCAGTTATGAATTATGATTTCATATAGTAACTACTTACATGATGGTTTTTATTTAAATTTCAATTGATGGTTCTTATCATGAATTATTGCGATTGTTATAAAGCAACTTATGTCTAGCATGTCATAACTATATGCTTTCTCATGGATTGTTGTGAGTCGCTTATGGATCTCTATTCACTACACTTATTAGTGGGCAAGCCCTCTTGTGTATGTGAACCCATTCTTAAGATGTAACAAGATGGAGTGTGGTAAGAAATGGACCCTCGATTTAGAGGTTACATGGGACATGGAATATTAATGTGGGATTTACCATTCATAGGTCATACGGCTTGAGTGGCTTATAAATGACCGCTTTAACCGTTCTGATTTAACCTTACCTGACCCCTTTACCATCTCGATTTAATGTTCCAAGCATCCTTTTACCGCTGCGATTTAATATTTGTCCCATGTTTTGATGATTGTCTTGCATGCTTTCGATGGCCTATAACCATGCAATGGTAATCCCTACTTATTGAATTTGATTGACCACTGGTCGACGGACATCCATTAAACATCATAAGATGGAAGAACCTCATGAGTCGAGGATGGTGGTCATGGGATACTATGCCCGAGCTGTCGGCCTACGCTGGACGACGATCCCCCTATAGTGACTTTTGAGTTTACTTAAATTGGCTGGTTGTAAATGGAATAATAATGGTTTGGCTAATCATGCATTCATAGCATATTGGTGATGACGAGTGACTAATTCTGGATGTTGTAGCACGTACCCTCAGGCTTAGCGGGGTATCATTTCACTAGCTCATAGACCATCGACTATCGACCTACGTACGTGATATATATGATGACTTGTTCACTATGCTGTATGAGATATGCTACGTTGGTGACCAGTCTTATGCATGAGTGACGAGCCCTAGTCCGACTGGATGAACATCCGCAGGTCGATGTGCATTTACGCATTCATGCATTTAAAAAGACTACATCATGTATTATTTTGATTGTCTTGTTGTTTTTAATTATACTTAGCTAAGGCGGTGTTGCGTAATCTTGAGAGGAATTCACATTGAGTTGGCCACTCATCCATCAAATATATAACCATGCAGGTAATACAAGTGGCTTGAAAGATATTCATGTCCAAATTGATAAAGAGTAGGGTACGATTATCAAGGATGCATGACTATATCTGCCAAGAGAAGCTGCGTGATCTTGCGGCTCAAGTTTATATGCATTTTATTAATTATCTGTAATTGTGTAATTTTTATATTTGTTATTGTAGACATTAGTTTATATAAGTCATTATGGGCAGCCGCTCGTATATTCTAAATGTAAATGTAAATTTTCCTTTATGTTTGATTTGTCCATCTTTCGCTAAACTGCTAACTCTGAAAGGAAAAGAAAAAAAAAATACCTGAATTTGACTATCTTTAAAGGTTAACACTCGGGTTTTTAGAGAACGAGTCATATACTCGGGTTCTGAAAACTCGGGTCGTTACAGTTGGTTTCAGAGCATAGTTTGGACAAACCAGCCTTGGAAAAATGATCTTATACAAACCTTAAATGTCTCAAATTAGGATGTTTGAAATTAAAATTTTGAACTTAGGTGAATTTCCCTTAAGCTTTGAAGATTGAGTGAGAATGTAGAAACTTAAACTTAGGTTCTCTTAGAATTGCTAAGATAATCATTTGAATTGATGTAGAATCTCCTTAAAAGTATGAGGTATTAAGAATATAGAAACCCAAAATCTTAGACCCCTTAGAAATTTGCTTGGTTGACCTTAGAACTTAGAAATGAATTTAGGCCCCTTTAAACATCTTAAGATTAGTCATTTGAACCTAGAAACAGAGACTTTAGTTCCCTTGAAAGATTGTTTGAACTTAGCAATTAAACTCTTGTATCGTGGGAGGACAAATACTCACTATGATTTAATTGGGACCAAGTAGGAACATTCCTTGAACCTGACACTCAATAAACAACCCTTAGAAATCTAGAATTTGAATTTTCCTAAACAGCATTGTCGTAACATTTGACAAGTAAACGAGACTTAGGCATCATAGGAATTTTTCTTAACCACCATGATTTTCATTTATATTACACATAAGCACTTCTTAAACCTGAGGAATCGTACTAAGAATTGTAATTTCAACTTCCTAATACATCTCTTTGCCTAGGAATAATATTTCCCATAAATTCTATCTCGTGAAATTAATTATAGGTGAAGTAATGAAATTTTGGGTAGATAATTCCAAACTCAGGTTTCATGTAGAAATCCTAGCCTTGAATTTTCCAAGTAGTGCATTGGATAATCAAAGTGCACCGTAGTAGGCCACATAGACTTATATGTTATGAAAATAGATGATCACATGATATTTTCCAGAAGAATAGAACAATCGGGATCACAGACTGATGGAAACATGTTCATGCAAAGTGCACACGGCTTGACTCAAATTCTAAGTCCAAGCAAATCTCAATGATTCCAATGTCTTGATCAAGTAAAGGATCGATATTTATCAGGATTATGAATTGATACTAGTAAATCCTTTGTTCTACGTAGACAAAGGATTGATGTATCGGGCTCAAACCTATTACGACCATCTATTTGTGTTAGCCTGAACACTGAAAAATAGAAATTTGTAATATACTTTAAACAAGAGGGAACTATCATAAAAGGGAAAAGAAAATAAAAAGGAAAATTTAATGATATTATTAGTTGCCACATAAATAACCTTAGTAATTGCTATAGGAAAATTCTGATGTTGATAAGCATTAAAACAACTCCCTAGATTTGGTTCATATTGGAATGATTTCTAACCTCTAATGGGACTTAGGCACCTTAGTTGATTTGCTAGATAAGAAACTTAAGGGTTGTGAGAAATTTAAATAAAGCTCGTTGGGATTTCACACGTAGACATAGGGTACATCTTTAGGATAATTGAACCACACGTAATGTTAATAATTGAAACGTACATCATTAAATCTTGAAGTAGAATTTTATTTAATTTTCTTTAAGGGGGGTAGATTGTAATGACCCTTGTTTTACTAGTAAGTCATGAGCGGTTGCATATACGAATAAACCTAGCGCGGAGGACTAGCGGATGCATATGGACAACGTAAGATAGATTGTAGTCCACATTCATAGGGGAAGTGATGAATTTCGGGGGTGAAATTCTCTTTAAGGGGGGTAGTTTGTAACACTCCATACTTTTCAGTACTCGAGTGTTACCGTGTAACCTAATTTGGTAAAAATACAAACCTAGGTTAAGCAAATGTTCACGTTCATTCTAGTCTAAATTCGACCATTGGAAGAAATCCTCATTCTTAAATCAAGCGATCTGTAACACCCCACATCTTTAGTACATGGGTGTTACCATTAAACTTTACTAAGATACCAAGGAGTCAAATTTTAGAGTAAATCTAACTTAAACCCAGACAAGAAACAAACCATCAACACCAGAGTCTCTCAGGAAAAGGACGTACACATTAAGGGTGTTCAATAGACTGAGAAAATGGGGCCTGGACAAGCCTGTGTCCCTAGGACTCCTTTTAAACCATTGACACTCAAACCTGGGGCAATCTGACCCTCAGATTAGTGGGAATCCATAAGGGGACATTGCAATCACGTCTGATGGGCCACCCGAATGTGGATTGTCCTGATTTTTGGCCAGGCCCCTCAAATGGGACCTCCAAGAGGATGAACGGCGTGGATTGCAAGATCCCATCACGATGGGGTCTATGTCAGTGTGCACAAGCACCACAGATGGTGTGCACGCAGTGCACTGGACCGACTAAACGGTCTATCGGGCGCTGACCCGATGAATTACAAAAAAAAAAAAAAAACAAGGGATTCTCTCCCATTTTCCCACTGCAGCGAGTGGGACCGAGGGATGTCCGTTTGGAAGAGACGTGGCCCACCTTCAGCCACCATCTATGAAATCCAGGTCATCCATCAGGTAGGAGAGCCTGGTACGACCAGGTCCACATCGTCCGAATACCCCCATGCAAATGTGCATGTGCATGTGTTGTGGGCAGTCACGAACGGGCAACAACGCTTTTCGAAAAACAAGCGTTTGCAGAGCTTTTCACGTGAGCAATTCGTGTCAACCACTCTCCCTTCATCCCAGCCGTCCTTCCAAGTCTCAATCCACGCCCTCCTTTCACTGCCGAGAACGGGCAGGCAGCAGTCTATAGCAAGGAAAGGCGCGAGGGAACATTTCCCCTTCAGGAAACAAGCGCTAGTGTGATTTGGACCTCTCACCAAGTTCTGTGGATCGATCCCAGCCGCTCCCTCTAGGGCAGCAACGTCCTTGCTAGAGAGGTACCTTGTCTCACGAGAAAACATGCAGGGCGGATGTTCTCGCGAAGTGCAAACAAACGGCTGTGGATGGGGGGAAAAGTGGGCCCTATGATGATCAGTGACCCCATCCGACCGATTCAAATGGATCAGATCTTCCCGACAGACCATGGATGAAAATCCACCATTGCCAGCCACGTCGTCTTCTATGTTAAACCAAAATACCCATCATGATGGGTGGGTCTCTCTGGGGGAAGAAAAATGCTTTTTCGGTGGGCCCTAACAGCAGGAATCCATCCCTTGTGATGGATGGCCCCCATGCATGCGAGGATCTAAGGAAAATGTGGGAGAAAAACCACCAGATCTCGTCCATTGGATGGGCAACCCCAGCGTGCCTCTTAGCCTATAAATTCGGAACAACCGCCTTGGGAGCTTCACCCCAAAGGCAGAGAGAAAAGGAGCTGAGAAAGTGGGAGAGAGTGAGGAGCACTCCAAGATATAGTGAGAGAGAGAGAGAGAGGATCAAGAAAAAGAGTGAAAAAAAGAAAGGAGAAAGGGAGAAGGAGCAGACGCATAAAGGCTGAATTGATACCGCACTGTGTCGAGTCAACCCATTTAACTCGGATTGAGCTGGATCAACCTGAGCCAGGGGCAACCAAAGAAAAGGGTCCGTAGACTGTTTCTCCCAGTTGTTGACCCGCCAACTGTTGTAGCCTGTCAACACAACTCGACCAGCTCCGTGTGCACCATGTAGCCACTCATGGCTCAGGCGGTTTGGTCGTGGAGGTCGAGTAACTGACTCAACAGCACCTAGAGTCACCCATGTAACGTCTCAACACTTCACTCCTGTAAAAGGGAGAAACGTTAAGCTCCATTTATTGACCCGAGTTGCCGAAAGCTGAAAACTGGGAGTAAACCTATCGCCGGGCCAAGGCTTGGTCGGGGCTGCAAGAGCAACTCAGGGACGCCGGAATCATGGTTGGAATCTAGTTGGATCTGTCCGACCAACTTGGCAAGGGCCGGATGTCTGAAAACGGTGTCGTTCTGTCATCGAGAGGCTAGCTTATTCAGACAGTGAGTTCTAAGCTGAGTCAAGTTCAAACTCAACCCATAAAGTTTAGCAATGGGCCGAGTATGAGCTAGGTCTTAGCCACTAGACTGGGCTAAGGTGTGGGCCTAGGGCAACCTCTAATTTGGGCTGTGGTCTGGTCCAAGCCTAGCCACACAATTTGGGCCGAATCCAACTGGACTTATCCACACTATCTGGGCCGATTCTGGATTGGGCCCCAACCACAAAGCAGATCCTGAGGGTTTGTTATTGATCTGGTTTAGAAACAACCACCACCTGGGCCCCATAGATAGGCTAGGCTGATCAACCCAGCCGCATTTCGGGACGCAGGTTACAGGGCGGAATCAGCTGGATTTGGTCCCAGTTTTCATGGGTTTGGGCCTAGTTTTCATGGGTTGGGTATGTCCCTACAATCCCCACATTTACGGTGGCCAAGAAATGTGGTGGGCCATTCAAAGATAGGAATAAAGGTGACGTCCACATAGGACGTATGGAGACGTATAAAAAAATCAACCATATAAAAATCAACTGTTAGTTAACACACCCCACATTTACGGACGCACACTTGCATTTAATGCGCCCTTTAAGTGTGAAAAAATCAACCGTATAAAAAAAAGACCCTTCATGTAATGAATTAATGGGGATTGATTTTCAGTGTCACCCTTTAAGAAAGAAAAAAATCAAGCTTGAAAAATGAAGCCCCCTTCATGCAATAAATTAATGAGGATCAATTTTTATTGTCAGCCTTTAAGAAAGAAAAAATCAAGCTTGGAGAATGAAGCCCCCTTCATGTAATGAATTATTGGGGATCAATTTTTAGTGTCATCATTTGAGAAAGAAAAATTCAACCATGGAGAACAAGCCCCCTTCCTACAATGAATTAATAAGGATTAATTTTCAATGTCACCCTTTGAGAAAGAAAAATTTTAAAAATTTGTGAATTGTTTACCATGGTGCGTACGAAAGCTTCACAAAGCTTAGATTTATAGTTAAGTCCTAGATGAGGGTAATTAAGACCAAATAAAATTTATGCCTTTTAACACACAATTGTCTACTTAAACTAACATGCCAATTTGAACTAAATAAGGCAATTTATGCCTTTTAACTCTAAGACTTCCAAGCCAATAGAGGTTCTAATCACATAGAATATAAAGGATATGCCAATCAAGTAACTATTCTATAAACGATAGTGTACATGTGTGTGGGATGTGTTAACTATTCCAATAACAACATTTATCTAATCATGCACACATATAATTCACTAATCAATTATATAAATATAATTAGAAAAGTGCTCAAATGATAATCCCAAACATAAACATGTATAGTGGTTTAGTTTCCCTACTCCACTCCTGGCGGATGCACTCACCTTGAGTGTATCAGTATTCACTATCGGAGGTTTTAAATCAAGTTCATCTCTAATCATTATAACCCTAAACAAGGACCGTGGTCCTATACAAGAACCTAGCATACACTTTCGCTAACTTTAGTTGGTTTTTTATTGGCTAACCAACAACCTCAGTCCTCATCTAAGGATCTATGTTTGCTCCCACCGGAGGCTCCCACAGAGATTAACATGTACACACCTGTAACGCCCCGAATCTTTATGACCTGAGTACACGACCCGTTTTCCAAAAATTCGAGTGTTAACCTTAACGGATGGTCAGATATAATATTTTTCTTTTATCTTTCATCAGAGTAAGTAGATGAGCGTAGAATGGACAAGCATAAAAGGGAAATTTCAAATTTCATTTAGAATATACAAGAGGTTGCCTATAATGACTTATACAAACCAATGCCTCTAAATTCAACAAGTACAAGATTTACAAGATTTAATATATGAAGAATAGCAGAAAGCATATAAATATAAGCCACAAGATCATGCAGCTCCTCCAGGCAAATACGGTCATCCCTGGCGATCGTACCTTGCTTCTCATCAAATCTGAATGTGCATATCACTAAAGCTACATGTACGGTTGTATATTTGATAGATGGGTGGCCAATTTAGTTTGAATTCCCCTCAAGATTACACACCGCCGCATTAGGTAAGAAATAGTATAAAACATCCAGACAACCAAAACAGAGTAAATGCAGTCTTATTATATGCATGGATGCATGAATGCAATTGTCGGCCTGGGTAAAACATCCAGACGACCTATGTCCTGGGTAAAACTTCCAAACGGACATTGGGGTCGTCACCCATGCAGTCATCGACCCGGGTAAAACATCCAGACGGTCTGTGCCTCAGGTAAAACATCCAGATAGGCAAGTATGTACGATAACAACAGATGATGGTTGGTACCTTGGGTAAAACATCTAGACAGGTGAATCTGTATGTTACGTATGACAACAATGTACGATAACAACAGATGATGGTTGGTGCCTCGGGTAAAACATCCAGACAGGCGAATCCATATGTCATGTACAACAACAATAGATGTTGGTCTGTGCTATGCATGCATGATTAGCTAAGTCATTATTAGTCCATTTACAACCAGGCAATTTAAATAAGATCAAAGGTCACTATGGGGAACGTATAGCCCAGCTTAGGTCGACGGCTCGGGCATAGTGTCCCATTCCACTATCCTCGACCCATGAGACTACCATCTTAGGATGTTTAATGGAAACCCGTCGACTAGTGGCCAATCATCTTACCATCGCATGGTTGTATAGAAATGGTACATCAAGCCACAAGGGGCAAATACCAAAACCGAGCCACATAGGGCGATTGTCAAAATAAGCCACATAGGGCGAGAATCAAAACCATGCGATAAAGACAATCCTTGAAAACCACTTAACACGACAACCCTAGATGGTAGGCCTACATCAGTGGTCAATTTAAACCAATCATTTAGTAACCACTAAGTCAAAGGTCCATTACAACTAGTTGAGTTACATCCCAAGTATGGGTGTACATTTATAAGTGGGGGTTTCCTACTAATGTACCAGTTTAAATTCCATAAGCAACCCATAAATAATGCACAAGCATGAACAATATACAGGATGGACATTAAGCATGTAATACAATAATTCAATTTCCACCAGCTAACACATGTGATTATAAAGGGAGATATCAATTATGAATTTAAATGAAAACTATAACTTAAACCAGTGAGAAGATGGAAAGCTCAAGGGGAAGAATCATCACCTCATATGTCGACTTGCCTTCTAATGTTATTGAGAAGTGTGCACGCCCTTACACTTGGATTCTACCATAAGTTATGAAATTGTGCCATTAGATCTAACTTAACTCACTGTTTATGTTCACGGTATTGACCTAGGGTTTAGGGTTTTAACCTAGAGTTTAAGTCTAGGCTAGGTGTTTAGGGTTTGAACTTTAGTTGGTGTGAAAATAATTATAATATAGCTTTCAATGAATTTAAAGTATTGTTAACATTTGTGTTATGATTTATATTAGCCAACGTGACACTAATAGTCATTATGGTGAAAATACATAGTATGTTCTAACATCAATATTAATATTTTAAGAATGGCAAAATAAGATACTAATGAAAATTCTTATGTGTAATAGCTAATATCCATATAGATATATCAACCGCTATCCATTTCTAATACTCATGATTCTAATAATGATAAAAATGACAGCAATGGAAATTTTAATGGAGAGCATTTCACTCTGGAAGGGGAAGGTGGGCTCACCTTAGCCGATTCGGTTCGAGTCGAGTTGACTCGGTTCAACTCAACTAGCAACCATCCTCTTCTTTCTCTCTCTTTTTCTCTGTCTTTCTTCTTCTCCTTTCCTTCTTCTCTCTTCCCTGTTGGGATGTCCAGTAATGAGTCTTGACAGACCCATCCCAACTCGACTCAGCTAGACTCGGTTCAAGCCGAGTCAACTCAGCAGCAACTCTCTCTCCTTCATATCATCTCTCTCTCTCTCTCTCTCTCTCTCTCTCTCTCTCTCTCTCTCTCTCTCTCTCTCTTTTCTCCCATTCTTCTTCTTCTTGGTCGCTTGCTACAGCTCCGACAGCATCAATGGGCCTTGCCCGACTCTGCCTAAACTCAGTTCGGTTTGAGTTGGTGCGACCCATTGAGATTGAATCTCAAGTGTAACCCACAGTCTTGAGGTGATGTAGACCACCTACTGTCCCGCTGGAAGCGGCCCATCTATTGTGCAGGGTGCAGCCCACCTGTTGATCATTTGTGAGTGGCAATAATAGCAGCAACAGTGGCAACATCACCAACCCACCACCTCTCACTCTCGTTTCTCCTCACTTCCTTCTTCTTCCTTCTTTATTTCTTTTCTCACTTTCTTTCCCATTGCTAGTGGGTTCAGCTAGTTCAGACAAACTGCCCAACTGAGTCGACTGCTGTGTCGATCCCCGACTCCCACTCGAGCTCGAACATGAGTGCAACACCGTCTCCACTCTCTTCCTCTCTTGTTTCCCTTCCTCTCCTCATTTCTTTCTTCTTACTCCTTTCTCTATTCCTTCTTCTTCTTCCAAACCTGGTCAATAAGAACACTAACCCAAACTGATCTCGGCCAAGTCAGTTAGCGCGGCACCCAGCAGCTCGGCGGAGGAGAATATAGTTGTTAATGGCGGAATCTCGCCTGGACCATTTTCCTTCTATCTGCCTCTTGCAGAAGGTCCGTATGGACCACATGGGGCTTGGAGGATAGTTGGAATGGAGCTCCAGTGATATTTCCATGGTGGGTTTAAGCTCAGAAGGAAACGATGGGTTTTCTCCGGCGGCTACAATAACCAAAGTAAGGACCGTTGCTATGAGATCTTGCTGCCTTTTTATCATGCCCTAAACTCCTTTAGAGTCGTTGGATAAGGAATGGACGGTCCTAGATCGAATCCTGCTACTTGGTTTTCTTAAAACCGTGGGAAGGAAACCGAAACCATCCTTGGTTTCACTTGGAACGCCCTAAACGAGTGGACGACTGAGATGCCTCCTAGACGGTCGACCATAATCAATTAAAGACTCTTCACATGGATCGTGACACCTGGTGGTAGGGACCGATTTCCATTTTTGGAAATGAGGTGTTGGTAGGATTTGCTTGAGGTAAGGATCATGCGTACGTACACGTGTTAATCCGAGTGAGATTTCCTTGGTTTTGGTCAGAGCCGTGCTCTGAATCTGATGGACGGTTTGGATCTTTGATATGGATGATGAAGGCGGGCCACCTTTTAAGGAAACGGACGACTGTTCGTCCCCTGACGGAAACCAAAGAAAGAGAGAGAGAGATCTCTCTTGTTTTAGAAACTACGGGTCAGAGGCGTCTGACCAGCCTCTCCAAATCTGTGCACGGCGAGTGCACCACCGATGGTGCACACGCAACACTTGTACAGGGTCCACCGTGATGTTTGTGGGAAATCCACACCGTCCATTCTTCTTGGAAGCGTCAGTCATGTCTTTTGACCCAAAAATCTGGCAGATCTAAGGTCTAGATGGGGCCAACAACTTGATTTAGTTCATGGTGGTGGGTTTCTCATCAATCTAGTGGTCGGATGATTCCGAAGTTAGATGTCAACGGTTAAAAGATCTTAATGAGCCATTTGTAAGGCTTCCGTCATATATTACTAACCGATACTAATATTAATATAATTTTTTTTTTTGTATATTACTTATAATTACAGTATTTAAAATCTCATACATATATATAAATATAATTTTAATATTAACATACCACTAATCACATGTTGTTGTTCACACATTCATTAATATACATAATTCATAATATACAAAATCATATTTAATTAAAATTATATTTGTATCTAATAATATTGTTAAATATAAAATTTCATTTAAGTATCTAATGATTTTTGTATACATACTTACAAAAGATATTTAATACTACCTTAATATTTATAATTCAACTATATATTGTAAAACCATTATTCATTATGTTTATTCAACACAATATTATTTTCATAATATTTTTATATATGTTAGTTATATACATATCACTCTACTACAACACATTTTCATACATTATTCATATAATAAATAAATTACCAAATACATCCATAATTCCTTTGATCCACGTTTGTGTAAAATTTATAATAGATAAGATAATATACTTAGTATATTTCATTTGACTACTAGGTGGTTTGATATGTGGATGAGGATCACCTTCGACGGTCAGATTTAAACTAGGATGCACGAGAATGTTCACTAAGCTAGGTTTGCATTTATCCTAAATCTTAGTTATACGGTAACACCCGAGTACTGAAAAGTACGGGGTGTTACAACACCCGTGTTCGGTGAATTCAACCCTACATAAGAGCTTAGAGTGGCTTTACTATCATTCCCATAGATGACGCCAAACTTTTGTAGTTCAAATCTGGTTAATCCTGCTCCGCCTCATGTGAATCGCGGAGTACCTGCAAATTAATGGAGAATTAAGAAACACTGGAGCCAGGGGCCTTCGCTCGATATGCCTGTTGAATGTCTCTAAGTTAGTCCCAAATCTCCTTCAGCTCTGCTTCCCACGGTACTTCCGCTTTCTATTGTGGCCTCAGGAGCTTTTCTACGTCTTTTCTTCTCCAGAGTGTTGTGCAGATCAGACTCGGTGAGCTCGATTATTTCCACGGTTTAAGTGGGATATACTTGTTTCATGTCGGTCGGTCTTTCACCACATACGAGTCATGAAGCGGTTGTGGAGGGCGAGATTGCGCGGTAGCTACTCCTGATTTGGGACGCACTTGTAGATGGAGAGATGAGGAGAACAGAGAGAGGAAGATCAGCTTGCCAAGGTAGAATTCGGGAGAGAGGATTGAGAGGTAATCATCTCTCCCGACCCTAAAAATCACTCCACCCAGCAGAGAAAACTCTGCAATCTCATCTGCTCCTTGCTCTTTCATATACCCCAAAGATGTAGGGTTTTCCCTATTTGTGGGAAACCTCCCTTTTGACTGTTCGAAACTAGACACTCGAAAGATTTTTGAGAGATATGGACGGGTCCTAAATGTGTACATCCCCACTCTCCCGGGATTACAAAAACCCCGTGGCTACGCATTCGTCCGATTTAGATACGAACAAATGCTAAAGCGGCCATGTACGTCCTCAACGATCGGCGCATCGACGGAAGAGTGGTGATCGTGAGATGGGAGAAATTGAGATCTTGTCCATCGCCCAGATCTCAGGCCTCAAATTCAGTTTCTGTGTAGATGAAACCGCACCTAAACATCTCACTTATAGCAGCATTGTCGAAGAAAGCAGTTCAGCATTTGAGAACAGAGGAGCCGGACAACAAAACAGTTGCGGACCCAGATGCAGTTATCATTCGGCTGTAAGAGTTACAGCTTGCTCTAGTTGGAAAAGCAGAGGGGGCGCACATCTCGATTTGAAGTTCTACAAAGGTATCAGAAATTCTAGGTTTGTAAGCTCCTCCATTGATATAACCAGGATTTCAATAGACAAATTCCTGATTTCATTAAAATCTAAGGAGGATCTAATCGATTTTCTAGCAGATTCGGACTTGCATAGACATATGGGCCTGTCGTCGGTGACCAAATGGTCTACAGGGGATGTTATGGAAAGTGAACAAAGATGGATCAAATTATTTGGGATCCCTGTTCATGATTGGATGAAAGCGGTGATGATTGACCTAGCTAACTACTTCGTGTCGATAATTCAGATTGATCCCATTAGCAGTTACGGCTTGTTTCAAATGTTTGCTAGGATAAAAATGAGAGTCCGTCCAGGGGTAATCTTCAAAAATTATTGAAACTCTAGGTTCTGGATAAATCTTATCCCATTCTTGTTGTCCTATAAGAAACTGGACTCCGTCATCCCCAGTAAGAATCGGCCGACACCACCAAGCCAAATACGCAGCAAGAAGGTACTCGACAGTGGGTCGAAAGGAGATTTAGACACCAAAAGGGTGAAGGAGACAAAGAAACACCCGAGATGCATCAGGTATCAGATGGTCAGTTAGGCCTAGCAGATGTTTGTGACAATGCCGGGACCAACCCACAGGCCCAAAAACCTGATAGCAGCCCAACAGAAGCAAAGGATTTTGGGCTACAGGAAAGCTTTGCAGATGTTTGCCAAAATGCGAAGCAGAATCAGATAAAGCGTAGAGGAGGTAACAAGGAGATGGTAGCTATGGAAATTCAGCTAGGTCATTCGATAAACAATTGCTTATGGAGACGGTGTCAAGAAATGCCATGGAAATAGAATGTAATCAGCAAGAGAGGATGCTTGAACAGAATTCCCTCATCAGAAGATAGGAACAAATGCAAGAGATGTCAGGATAGATACGTCTAGACAGCAAGCCAAACAGACTGAACGGAGCCCATCGCATGGGCAACTCAGGCCACATCTGGACTGGGAGCACTGCAACATCCTAGTCAATTTGTTTTCAGCAGAAACAGAAGGAAATGTCCAATGTTGGCCTGTGTAGAGAATCTATGATGATGACCACCAATTGGAGCTCGGGGAAGAAAGAACCTCCAGGATCAGAGATAAATCAACTGATCTCCCTAGTAGAAGCATGGGCAACTATCAGCAGGAACCAATGGGAAATGCTAGTGGATTCTCTTCGAATGCTTCATTTCCAGAGCACTTAGAACTCAACCCCACCCATGCCTAGATTGGAGATTGATCTATCTCCTTTCCTTAATCCTAGCCCCAGACCAGCGATGTTGCAAAATAGCCTAGGTATTCAATGTTCACCAATCTTTGCCAACCGAATAAAAGAAGTAGAGGATGTGCGTGTCCCCATCTACCTGCGGAAAATGAAGACAATCAGCAGCCACAGGAAATTGGATTGAATAGGGAGGAATGTGATCCAGCGTTGAAAGAAACACCACTAAATTCACCATCTGCACACCCCGAAAGAAAACAATAACTAAAATTCTTAGAAGGCCAAGAATTCACTACTCTAGGGGAGATTGGGAATCAAGATTACGTAGGCTAAAGCGAAGGGCTGTCAACTCTGGTTGTTTAACTGATGGATAAGACGTTAGTGTGGAATGTCCAAGGCATTGGAAACAGTCAGTCAAGAAGATCCTGCAAGAGATTAGTCAGGAAACACAGTCCTGGGTTCTTGCTATTCTTGAACTGATGCTCAAAGACGAACGTCGAGTGAGGGTAGGCCTCTCCTTGGGATACCATCGTTCGATCTCTAACAGTGCTGCTGGAGGTAAAATTTGGGTCTTCTACAAAGACCATTTGGATGTCTCAGTTACAAATTTAACCAATCAGATCCTCACAATTGCGATAGCAGGTCAGACAAACCATCTGCCCTTCTTATCCTTTGTGTATGTTAGTTGTGTGCGATATGTCAGGAGAGAGCTATGGAACGAGATGACAACAACCTCTCTCAGTATTCAGGGCCCGTGGGCAATTTTTAGGGACTTCAATGCTGTTATTAATGCCTTTAAAAGGTGCAGCCGCAGGGAGGTGGACAGGCAACGCTGAGGAATTTTCTACTGCGATCAACACAGCAGGGTTGATCGATCTGGGTTATTCGGGAAGTCGCTTCACGTGGAGTAATAATCAGCAAGGGACAGCCAGAGTGTGGGCTCGTTTGGATAGAGTTATGATTAATTCAAGATGGGCTACCTGCTTCCCTGCATTTCAGGTTCTTCATCTACCAAGATCCTCATCAGACCATGCTCCATTGCTTCTACAAAACCCCCAATAGATGTACAGCAGCCCAAAGCCTTTTAAGTTTTAATGCATGTGGACTCAAGATGAGACGTTCTTCCCTCTTATCAGATCTGCGTGGGCCCAGGTTGATTCTAGCCACCCTTTTCTAAATGTTGTGGTTAAATTAAAATCAGTTAAACAGGCTTTAATTGTTTAGAACAAAGACACCTTTGGAAACGTGTTTAGCCAGGTCAAGCTCGCTGAAGAAGCTTTAGCTGAGGCGAAACTTGAGATTCAGATGACGGTTTCGGGTGATGCAACCACAAATGAGACTCTTCACTCCAATCTTGCTAAAGCAGTGGGAAATCTTCGCATCATGGAGGCCCGCTTGGAAACTTTCTAGAAGCACAAATCCAGAATTAACTGGTTGAATGAGGGTGACAGAAATACATCCTTTTTTCAAGTGGTGGCATCGACGAGGCATAGGAAAGCTAACATTCATAAAATCATCTTGGATTCGGGCCAGATTTTAACAGAGCAGCCGTAGATCAGGGATGCAGCTGTCAGCCACTTCTTTAAGCTCTTTTCTTCAGGAACCTGCAACAACAACTCTACTTTACTAAACAATATTCCTCACCTCATCTCGCAAGAGGCCAACAATAGTCTCCTATCTCCTCCCTCCCTCCTGAAAGTAAGGTCGGCGGTCATGAAAATCCTAGCGGATGCAGCCCCTGGGCTTGACGGTTTCTCAGGTACTTTTTTTGCTCGTGTTGGGAGATTGTGGGAAAAGACCTTCTCAAGGCTACCAGGTTTCTCTTTTAAGGAGGGAAGATCTCAAGGGTGGTGTCAGCCTCCCTGATCTGTCTCATCCCCAAGATGGAAGCCCCATCCAAATTCTCATATTTTCGGCCGATAAGCTTGTGTAACTGCTTCTATAAAATTATGGCCAGTGTTATTGCAGCAAGGCTCAGTAAGGTGCTTCCTTCCATTATCTCCCCTCAGCAAGGGGCATTTGTCTAAGGTAGATCAATTTCAGAAGGTATTGCCCTTGCTCAAGAGTTATTTAAAGAGATTAATAGGAAAGTTGGGGGTGGTAATATTGTTCTAAAACTTGGTATGGAGAAAGCATATGATAGAGTGGAATGGGCTTTCCTCAAGCAAGTCCTAGCTCGGTCCGAGTTTAGTTCTAGATGGATCTAAATGGTGGAAGGTTGTTGGGCTAATGTTTGGTTTTCAGTGCTTGTGAACGGAGAGACGGCTGATTTCTTCAAGTCTTCTAGGGGTATAAGGCAGGGTGACCCTCTTTCTCCTAGTCTTTTCATCATTGCGGCTGAGGTCCTCTGTAACACCCCGTATTTTCTAGTACTCGAGTGTTACCCTTTAGATTAGCTTAATATAAACAAAGAAAAATAAAATAAAATAAGATATATAAAAAAAATAATGCAACCTAAATATATACACTATGAAATGTATATACTTTGTAAAGATTTAAAATTTCATGGTAAATTGATTTTAATGTATATATGATATTATGAAAATAATATTATATTAACTAACATAATAAATAATAATTCCACAATGTATAATTGAGTTATAAATATTACTGTAGTAGTGAATATTTCTATAAACACGTATACCAAAAACTATTAGATATTTGAATAAAATTTTATATTATTTAACGATGCAAATTTTAAATAAGATATTGTACAATTTATAATTCATATATATGTATGAGACTGTATGTTATGAATCATATATTGATAAATAAGTGATCAATGGCATGCATATAATACTATGTTAATATAAAAATTATATGTATGTATGTATATGAGATTTAATTATTTTAATTATAAGTAATGTACAAAAATAATGAAACCTATGTTAATATTCGTATTGGTTGGTAACAGGTGATGAAAGCTTTACAATGGACCATTAGGACTTTTTAACCGTTGACGTTTAATCTAGGGAAGATCCGACCACTAGGCTAACGGAAATCCACCATTAGGTATAGGAAGTTAAGTGTATGGCCACCTGAGCCGTGTACCCACCTGATCTTCGGTTAAAAGTACATGTAAGGGCCCCTCTAGTGGAATGAGCGGTGTGGATTCATCACAAACATCACGATGGACCCCACACGGGGTGCGAGTGCACCTAGTGCACCCGTACCCGCAGTGCACTCGGCGAGCCTGCCCAGTTAGCCAGCGTTGACCCGCGCTTTCTCGAAACAGAGAGAATCTCTCTCTCTCTCTCTCTCTCTCTCTCTCTCTCCACTTCCAGCAAACCAACACTGTCTGAGATTCTGATCATTGGCCCACCATCAGCACCCATATTTATGATCTGAACCGTCCATCTGACTCAGGCAATGGGCTCGACCAAAACCTAGCTGTCATATCTGGTTTTCTGGTGTAAATGGGTGCACGATTCTTGGCGTAAGTGGGCTGTTCAAAACCATGTTTCCAAAAATGGAAACTGCCCTCTCCCAGCCAGCTCAGCGATCCGCACGGTGGGAGGCATCCTCCAATCCCAGCCCTTCACTGAGACAGATCCCAACCGTCCGTCCGTTGCTCGAGTGCTAGGGCTTTCCAAGAAAAACCACATTTGGTTTCAGTCGTTTCTAACCACTGTTTTGAGAAGCGATTTTCACCAAGATGAATCTGGTTCGTTCGTTAACGATCCAACGACCTAGAAAAGCTAGGTTTTCCTACATATAGAATAGAAAGCGTCCCCTCCTATCCTTCAACAAAAGAAAATGTAGAAGCAGCCGTTTTTCCTATCCACTCGAATCCACTACCCAAAACTTCTTGAACCTTGGAAAGAACTCTCTCACAAGCTCTCTGGCAACCATTCTAATGTTTTCCAACAGTTAGATTGGAGAGGTGCTCGACGTATGATGATCCACCATTGACAGTGGGTCTTCTTCCTCGCCAAGGAACAGCCACCGATCGAGTTGTGTGGCCGTTAGATGTCCACTAGGCCGGGTCCACTGGTGTTGCGGGATCTTCAGCAATGAAAGAAAAATAAAAGAGAAAAGAAGATCGATGAAGAAGAAAGAATAAGGAGAGGTGCGGCTGTTGCACCAGCCCGACTCCAGCTGAGTTATGGACTCGGTTGGACTCATCCAGTCGAGGTCTCGACCTTGCTGGTCGCTGCAACAAAAGGGAAGAAGAAGAATGAGAGAGTGAGGGAGAAATGAATGACAGGGAGAGAGGATCGTGTGGGGTCTGTTGCTGTCGAGTCAGGTGGACTCGACACGTTGGGCTCGAGTTGGACCGTCCAGACTCGTTGTTGGACGTCCCAGCAAAAAGCAAAAAAAAAAAGAAATGAAAGGAGAAGAGGGAGAAGAAGAGAGTAATAGAAAACTAGAGGGAAAGAGAAGAGAATGAGGAGGAAGTTTCACTTGGTGAGAAACTGAGTTGATGAGCCAACTCGCCATCGGCTCGCCGGTTGGTCGAGTTTGGGTCCAACAATCCTGCTGGATATGTCGGAGGTGAGAAAGGGAGAGGGAAAGCAATGAAGTAAAGGAAGAAAAATAAGAGAGAAAAGAAGAAGAAAGAAAAGAAAATGAAGGGAGAGGAAGGAGAGGAAGAGAAACGAGTGAAGACCGAGTCGACTCGGCTGGAACCGAGTCCAGTTGGGTCGAGTCAGGTTTGGGCCGATCCAGATGTCGCTAGAGTTCCAGCAAGGAGAAATGAAAATAGAGAAGGAGAAAAGAAAAATAAAAGAGAGTTGGGCTTTTTGAGTTGATTGTGTTGAGCTGAGTCAACTCGACTCGAACCGAGTCAACTAAGGTGAGTCCATGTCTCTCCCCCATATCGAAATTCTTTTGATTTACAATTTCCAATTTTGCCCTTCTATCGTTATTAGGATGATGAGTACTAAGAGTGAATAACATTTAGTAAATTATCTATATCGATATTAGTGTTACATATAAAATAAAATTTTCATTTGATAACTATTAGCATTTTGTCATCATTAATAGTAGGTATTGACATTTATTTATTATCATTAGTATTACTATGATATTTGTAATTATATAGCATGATTAACTATTAGAAAATTTTCATGCTTATATTAGTTATTATAAATGAACAAAAGATTTTATGGTTATTAAATATTAGCATTTTAGCTATCATGCTTGAATATTATCATTGATAGCAGATTGTACAATTTGATATCATCATGATAATTATCGTTGCTGTGATAGCTAGCATTTATTTGTAACATTGATGTTAATAAATATTTTATAACTATTAAATTGACATTGTGACTTATCTTACACTATCTACAATTTAAATCCTAGAATCTAAGTCTAAGGCTAAACCCTAGGACGAAAACCCTAAATTCTACACTAAAACCCTAAAAGATAACCTGGGCTATGATCTTAAACCCTAGGTAGTATGTAGAACTTGGATCTAATTGTACATCCTGATTTATGGTAGGATTTGATTTTAGGGGAATGCGCATTCCCTAGCGATGCTGGTAGGCGATGCAAACCTAAGGTGATGATTCTTTCCCTTGAGCTTTTCATCTTCTCATTAGCTTAAGTTATAGTTTTTATTTAAGTTTATAATTGATATCTCCCTTTATAATCACATGTGTTAGCTGGTGGAAATTGAATTGTTGTATTAAATGCTTTATGATTATCCTGTATAATTGTTCATGCTTGTGGATTATTTGTGGATTGCTTACGGAACTTAAACTAGTACATTAGTGGAAAATTCCCACATATGAATGTACACCCATACTTGGGATGTAACCTGACTAGTTGTGATCGTAATGGACCTTCGACTTGGTGGTTATTGAGTGGTGGTCTAAATGGATCATTGATGTGGGCCTACCATCCAGGGTTGTTGTGTTCAATGGTTTTCAAGGATGATCTTTTATCGTATGGTTTTGATGCTCGCCCTATGAGGCCTATTTTGATAATTGCCCTATGCGGCTTGTTTTGATATCGCCCTATGTGGCTTTGTTCTGGTGTTTTTCCCTATGTGGGTTCGATGTTTTACACCATGCAGCCATGCGATGGTAAGCCCTATATATCGTAACATGATTGGCCACTAGTCGATGGGGTACCATTAAACATTCTAAGGTGGTAGTCTTATGGGCCGGAGATGGTGGGAATGAGACACTATGCCCGAGCCGTCGGCTTACGCTGGGCCATGTGCTCCCCGTAGTGACCTTTGAGCTTATCTAAATTGGCTGGTTGTAAATGGACTAATAATGACTTGGCTAATCATGCATACATGGCACGTATTGTTCCGACTGGATGATATTTTTCAAGTTTGATGATTCCGACTGGATGATATTTTTCAAGTTCGATGATTGCATGGGTGATGGCCCACTGTCCGCACGGGTGAGCATCCCCAGGGCGATGATTGCATTCACGCATCCATGCATCTAATAAGACTGCATTTACTCTGTTTTGGTTGTCTGGATGTTTTGTAATTATGCTTACCTAATGCGGTGGTGTGTAATCTTGAGGGAAATTCACACTGAGTTGGTCACTCATCCATCTAATATATAACCGTACAGGTAGCACAGGTGGCTTAAGTGATTTTCAGGTTCGGGTTGATAAGGAGCTGGGTTCAGGTGGCCGAGGTTGCATGACTGTATCTACTTTGAGGAGCTGAGGGGTCTTAAGGCTTAATCCTACATGCATTCTATTATTTCTCATGTATTTAAATCATGTAATTCTTGTATTTATTATTTTGGAGACATTGGTTTGTATACATCATTATGGGCAGCTTCTTGTACATTTGAATGATAATGAAATTTTCCTTTATGTCGATTTGTCCACACTACGCTCATTTGCTTACTCTGATAAAAGAAAAGTTTATGTCTGACCATCCTTTAAAGTTAACACTCGGGTTTTTGGGACACGGGTCATATACTCGGGTCCTGAAGATTCGGGTTGTTACATCCTCAGTAAGGGACTCTCGAACCTAGTGGATCATGGTCTTTGCCACCCGTACAAGATCCCTAGAGGGTGCCCCCAAGTTTCTCACCTCCTTTATGCAGATGATACATTACTATTTCTTAATGGAGGTAAAGCCTCTCTCGGTAGGGTGAAGGAGTTTCTTGATAGATTCCAAGCGGACTTAGGCTAGGTCATTAATCTCTACAAAAGTTCGTTCTATGCCTCCTCTAAGCTGTCCATTGCTAGAGTCAGAATGATTGAAGGGCTGCTAGGAATCTCTAAATTGTCAGGCCTCTTAATGTACCTTGGAGTTCCAATGACAGTGGGTAGAATTAAAGCCTCTTCCTTTCAACATCTCTTGGACAAAATTGAAGGGCATATCGGTGGGTGGCAAGCTAAATGCCTTTCTCAAGCTGGAAGAGTGGTGTTGTTGAAGCATGTGTTAGGGAGAATCCCAATTCATACTCTGGTTGTGTCTCATATTCCGTTGCAGGTCCTTCACTCGCTGGAAAAAAAGGTTTGCGGACTTCTTCTAGGGCTGGTAAGAATGCAAAAAGAAATTGCATTGGAGAAACTAGAAGATGGTGACTTAAACCAAGCTAGAGGGAGGCTTGGGCATCCGCAGTCTTTCGGAATCGGTGAGTGCGTTCCGTAGTAAGAGGGCTTAGATAACTCGGTTCAGGGGGAGTTCTAGCCTAAGGGGCTTGTTTATGGGGCAAAATATGCGGGTGATCTGGAGGAGAACCCCACCCATAGGACTGTGCACACTGCTTCCCCATTTTGGAAGAATATTCGTTCTAAGCTGCTGTTTGTGGACGCCAATGCTCAGTGGATCCATGGCCAGAGTTATTGTAGCTTGTGGAATGTTAATTAGACGGGATTCAGCGCTTTCAAAATCCTGATCTCTACATCGATTCCTGATGCTATTTCCTCGCTGCAGGTGCGTAACTTTCTCGATAAAATTAGGCCTCTTCCCCCCTCAGCCGTGTTTCAATTTCTGCCACAACAGGTTATCGATCATGTTTTCCAGCATGGAATCCGTATAGCTGACGGTCTAGACGTACTGGTTTGGTTATTATCTACATCGAATGCCTTCTCCGTTCAGTCTGCGTGGGCCGCTAGTAGGCCTATCAGAGCTCATAAAGAATGGATCGCTGGGTGTGGCATAAGCTCATGCCGCCCAGAATTTCTGTGTTCTTCTGGAAACTGCTGAATAGAGCTCTCCCTGTTAATGAAGTTGTCCAACGTCGTGGGACTGAGCTTGCGTCCAAATGTATCTGTTGCAGCAACAATGGGACAGCTGGCCCTGCTATGGAATCCATCAAGCACCTGTTTTTGGACAGCGAGGTGGCCAGCCGGACTTGGAGCCGCCTAGGAGAGAAATTCAATATCAGGGTCTGCTCGGCGGTTTTGGTGGAAACCAGGCTGATTCAATGGTGGGGTGCTTTACATGGTAGGCAGAATTCAAATCTCCTAAGCAACCTTGCCTCAGGATTTCCGTTGTGGGAGACTTGGAAGTCGTGAAATGCAGCTCGTTTTAAAGGGAAAAATGTCAGATCCAATGGAATTCTTCGGTGCGTCCATTGGTGGACCCAATCCATTGCCGAGAAGACTGGCTCGGTCCCTTATCAGATGACAAAGGTTGCTTCCCCTCATCAGTTGGGAAGGCAATCAACGTCCAACAGTTCAGCCCTGCAGTTATTCTCTTGGAGTCGTTCTCCTCCTTCCAAGGTTGAAATAGTGAGGTGGATTGGACCTTGTTTTAGATGGGTAAAGATAAATGTGGATGGTTTTGCTAGGCATAATCCGGGGGCAATTGGAGGCAGGGGAATTTATAGAGGAGATAGGTGACAATTCCTTTTTTCCTTCTCTTTTGGTTTTGGTGTCAGCGCGAATTCTTACTTGGAATGGCGAGTGTTTATGAGGGACTGAAGTTGGGCCTACATAGAGGCTTCAACCAGATCATCATTGAATCTGACTCGCTTCACGTGGTGAAAACTCTTAATGGGATGTCTCAAGCAAATTGGAAATGGAGGTACTGGATAAACCTCATAAACAGGTTAAAGAACAAAGGAAGGGTTGAGTTTGCGCATATTTTCAGAGAAGGCAACGCCCTTGCAGACGCGTTGGCTAGGCAGGGGAGTGACTCTCAGTCATCCTTGGTTTTTAAGCATTTGCCGGACATTCCGCCTAAGATCCGAGGGATGATTTTCCTTGACAAGATGGGCCTAGGAGTGGTTAGAGAGAGTCGCGGCCTGTAGATAGACTTTGTAGATGATTTTCATGTATTTTTGTCGGTTTTGATATGATAGGAGTCCTCGGGTTCTTTTTCTCCAGTGATCTCCCGAATCAGTCTATGTAATTATGAAATTTTCTATCAATAAAGACATATTTTGTTTTAAAAAAAAAAAATTTTGCTCCTGATTCCTTGCCCTGATCGAGGAGGGGGTTTTGTCGCTCTAGTATGCACATGATTCTATTGACATTTTCAGCCAAGGCCTCAACTTGGATGTCTCGAGAGACGAGCTTCCCCCCTTTATTCTAGAACCTCTGCACGACCGCTGGAGAAGGGAGGCCGGGCTGAAGTTACGACCGTGGCACTTAAGGGGTCTCAAGATGATCTTCTGGTGTTGGTATTGGCTCAGTAATGGCAGACAAAGCCTTTCTCTTTCCTTTAGCCATTACTCAAGCATACGAAAATGATAATGGGTTTTCTTAACGTAAGCGGAACTTTTAGGGTGGCTTTACTGTCGTTCACATAGACGCCGCCAAACTTTTATAGTGCAAATCTGGTTGATCCTACTCCGTCTCCTATGAGCTGCTGAGTACCTGCAAATTAATGGAGAACTAGGGTTTCTAGGGGCGCCGGTTGTGGTCGAGGGCACTCCGATGCTTAAGTTAGTTGTATGGGCTCACAGTGGGTGTAAAGGAATCGAGGTAGTTATGCATACCTTTTCCTTCAAGGTGATGGTATATATATATAGGTGTTCTTAAGCTGTTGTCGTATCCGAGTAAATCTCTGGGATACGCTGAAGGGTCCCATATTGGATTCAGGATTTTCCCTAAGATATTCCTTCGATTATACCTCGATTGGCATGATCTTTGGCTGAGACTTCGTTGGGAGTCCTTTCTTTGTGTGAAACTAGATTTCTTTTAAATCATTCCTTTCCAAGCTTGAGGTCTGCGTCCAAAGTCGATATCTGTTTCTAACCTTAAGGTTGGTATCAAGGTCAAGGTTACTCTTCGAGGGAGGTCTCTAAGAAGGGTTCTAACTTTGCTTGTCGGGTCGGGACCAAAGTCATAATTGAGGCTGAGGTAGAAGGTAGCTATCATATAAGGTCGGGGATCATACCTAACCATTAGGTTGCCGTATAAGGTTAATGAATCTCCCCGCTCGGCTCGTCTATCCCATACATTAGATTAACTCAATTTCACCTATAACACTTGTAAACAAGAAACATCCATTCTCTTTGCTCTCTCTCGGTGACTTGTATCGTGAAGCTTAGTTTTTGGGGCTTGTTTGGACAACAATATTAGATGGAATTACTATCATTTATTGTGCAATGATTACACCTGAGGCAAAACCATGGTATTTTCACCGTCCAATCCTATGTTTGGGATCAAATTCTTCCCTTAGAAAATACACTATATTGAATGAGGTCTGTGTTTGGTGGACCATGGAATTGTAATCAACGAACTACATTTTACAATTGAATCTAGTCGCCTGTGCACATATGCAGCTTGAATGTCACATGTAAAAGGCACTTATGGTTGGACTGCATGGATAAAATACAAGCATCAATGTGGGGCCCACAATTGTGGTGGATTTTGAAATTCACCATAAATTCTACAATAACCACCATTGGCATTAGAACACATGTTACACTTAAAATTAATTCAATCCTTCTTGTTATTGTCAAACATAAGATAGAATTTGAACCTGGCCAAATGCAATTCCATACCATCTAATCCCATCTAATGCCATGCACCAAACTTGCTCTTAAGTTTTAAAAGAAGTCTTCTTTGTGAGGTGTACAGGAGAACATATATAAAGAGTACGGGTGCATCTTCCTAAGGTACTTTGGTGAAAGATCCATTGTATGGCTTTTTTTTTTTTTTAGGGTGTACAATGGAACGCAGGGCTAACCATGGATGCAGGCATTTTGCTGTAAATATCTATGCTTCTTGGTTTTTTTTTTTTTTTTTTGGATTTTTCTTTTGTGATTTTGCATTGATAGCATTAGGTGTTTTCCACTGCACCATATTGATAGTGATAATCAAAGTCATCCATCTATTACAAGTATTTTTGGTGTAGCGCTTACAGCGTAGAGGCATAACATAAACGGTTCCAGTCGTTGGACTAGTAAGAATATGGGTCCCGATGATGACAACACGTTAGATCCTAAGTCTTCTAAAGGGACAAGAACTTATTTTTAAATTGCACGGGCTCTAGGAAGCCGTTCACAGAGACAACTTCTCAACACCCGATGACTTCTGTTCAGCATTGGGAAGCTGTTCACAGGAACTTCTCAACACCTCATGTCTATAAAGGCCCAAATGGAGTAGGAATTCATCACACACACTAGGAGAGAGAGAGATAAAGACAGAGCAGAGGAGAGAGAGAGAGAGAAAATGGCCGAAGCGCTATTCTCGATTGTAGTGAAGCGCTTGGAATCTACTATCCAGAAAGAGTGGGACTTGTTAGTGGGTGTCACCAGCGAGCTAGAGAAGCTTTCCACTACAATGAAGTCAATCCGAGCCATCCTTCAGGATGCGGAGAGGAAACTGGCATATGATGAGGCACCGAAGGTTTGGTTGAATAACCTCAAAGACGCAGCCCACTGCATTGAAGACATACTGGACAAATGGACTACGTGCAGAGAAAGAGATGGGAGCCATTCCGGGCAGCAGGTACTTTCCAATCGTATTCTCTCTTGCTTTTCATTAAGTGATCTCGCACTACGCTATGAAACCGCGCATGGTATTATACAAATAAGGGAACGGTTAGAGCAGATCACTGCTGAAAAAGGTAAGCTCGGTTTAAGCGAATTTAAGGAGGTAGGGAATGAAGAACACCAAGCCACTTACTTGCTAAACGAAGCAAAGATTTTCGGCAGGGAAAAGGATAGAGATAATATAATAAAGTTCTTGATAAGTGCGCGCGGGCGTGACTTTGCCACTATTGCAATAGTTGGTCCGGAGGGAATGGGCAAGACCACTCTTGCCGGATACATCTATAATAATGTGAGGGTCGTAACCCACTTCCAGAAGCGGATATGGGTTTCACTCTCCCCCAATATCCAGGCGAACCGTCTTGCTGAAAATATTATAGCCGCCGCAGGAGAGACTTACAATAGGACTTCTAACCCATTACCTAATCTTCATGAAGCCATGAAGGGTAAAAGGTTTTTACTCATTCTGGACAATGTTTGGAATGAACATACTGTGAGATGGATCAGCTGAAGGCCACGCTTGAAGGCGGAGCATCTGGAAGTCGAGTTGTGGTCACAACTCGTAACCAAAACGCAGCCGTAATAACAAGCACAGACCAGCCTTATACTCTAAGCTGGTTATCTGACGATGCATGTTTGTCTATATTTAGCTCCAAAGCTTTCCATGGTAGGAGCGAGACTAGTGAGCTTTCCATGTTGAAAACCATTGGGAAGGAGATCGTCAAGAAGTGCAAAGGCAATCCTCTTGCCGCAGAGGCTGTGGGAAACGTCATGCTTTTCAAGAGGACGGAGGAAGAATGGTTGTCCGTCCTGCAAGGCGAAATTCTTGATGTACCAGATATTACCAAAGCTGGTATATTAAGCTATGACAATTATCCCTCCCATCTGAAGCCCTGCTTCATGTATTTCTCTTTATTTCCTAAAGGTCATACGCTAAGTAGGGATGTATTAATAAAGGTGTGGATGGCCCAAAACTTCATTATACCTCAGGGTGGAAGAGAGGAAGAGGACATCGGTAGGGATTATTTCGACGAATTACTGCGGCATTCATTATTTAAAGAGATCAAGAAGGACAGTGACGGCCATGTAATCCAATGTATAATGCATGACCTCCCTCGCATGCTCGCCCAATCCGTTGCTGAGGGTGAATGTTGCACCACAGAGATTGAAAGATTCGACTCTGGCTTGTTCCAGGGCCGTCATTTATCACTAATTGTTAACAATAACAATGTCGCGTTGCGCACTCCCATCCGGTTTCCCAAACCTGCAAATGTGCGCACACTCCTAGTGTTCTCGCAAGCAGGGGTGAAAGTCGAGCTACAGCTTTCCCATCTAATCAATCCTTTGATCCATCTAAGGACACTGGATCTGAGTGGAACTTCAATTAAGTGTTTGCCAAATTCTATTGAGAATCTAAAACTTCTAAGGTATCTCAATCTTTCCGGGTCATGCATTGAAGAGGTGCCTATATCTGTTACTAGGCTCCGTAATTTGCAGACTCTGAATCTCAACAAGTGCCAAAGACTTCAGAAACTTTCCAAAGGGATTAGCAAAATGGTTAGTCTGAGGCATCTTGAAATTGAAGAGACCGACAAGCTTGTGTACCTGCCGAAAGGAATAGGGCAACTTAGCTCCCTTCGGACGTTATCCAAGTTCACGGTTGATGAAATGGGCAAAGGGTGTAAGATGGGAGAGCTGAGCAACCTTAACCTCCTCCGCGGAAACCTGGAGATGAGAAATCTGGGAAAGGTGGTGAGGAGGGAGGACGCTGAGGGTGCCGAACTGAAGAACAAACAATTCCTTCGTAGTCTGTTATTCGATTTTAAGAGCAATGCCAGGGAGGACGACGGGACCATGTTGGAAAACAGTGAGATAAAGAAGATGGAGAGCGTGCTCATGGGTCTTGGACCACCACATGCAAATCTAAAAGAGCTCAAAATATGCAACTATATGGGCTCTGTTCTCCCAAGCTGGATGGAAGATTCGCCCTTCTCCGGTCTAGTCCAGTTGAACCTACATTCATGCAGGAAATTCAAACAACTTCCTGCTCTTGGGAAGCTGCCGTCTCTTAAATTCTTGAAGATTCAGGGAAATGAAGGAGTGGAAGTGGTAGGCCACGAGTTCTACGGTGACAGTGACATTGCGTTTCCAAGTCTGGAGGAACTTTCTTTCATTTCCCTGACTAATTGGGAGCAGTGGAACCTTGGGGTAGAAGATGGAGTAGCGAAAACAATTATGCCGTCTCTCCAAGAGCTGTACATCCAAAATTGTCCAAAGCTGGAGGGGTTGCTGGGCCACCTCCCAGACAAACTCAGGAGCATCGAGATCAAGGACTGCAAGCAACTGATCTGGACGCCTCGCAATCCCCCTCTGCACCTCCACTATCTGTTCCTGCGGGGTGACGTGGGAATTCTAACGATGCCACTGCCAAGCCTCCCAAGCCTTAAGAATTTGTATATTACTGACTCGCCCAAACAGTTCCTACTGCATGGAATTGAAAACCTCACCGCACTCGAGACATTGGAGATCAATACATGCTCCGAGCTGACGTCATTGACGGAAAGGATTGTACAGCTCAGGGCAGTGAAGACGTTCGGGATCTACAACTGCAGGAAATTGACAGCCCTTCCCGGTCGGGTGGACCGGATGCCTCAGTTACGAGTCACTGGGTGCGAACAGTATACGCAACGGCCGGACATGTGGCGACGGTTGAGGGCGCTCCAGGCAATGGGAGGGTACAATACAGTTCCTGCCGTCCTAATCTTTTCTTTACTCTTTGGATTGCTCTTAGTTTATCTTCAGTTTTATCGAAAGTGATGGGCCATGACGGAAGAAGCACAGGAGCATCAGGTATGCATGCACGAAAAAAAAAAAAAAAAACCCAATCCATTAAGTAGGCCATGCTGTTTAGATGTTCTTAACTAAAAAGTCATGAAATTTCACGGCTCAAGTGAGGCAGTGTGTGTGTATATATATATATGGTACTATGGGTCGATCTCATGGGAAATTCGCATGAGGTAGAGCTGTGTGGGCCCAACCGGCACCAGGTGTGTCCAACATCAACACCATGCATTTGATGAGGTCCCTTTAGGTTACGGGATATCCCAAAAATCAACTGTATAAGGAACTCAGGTGGGCATACCATCTAAAACCATGTGAAGACATGCCTATAACATATAAAATCACTTGGTGGGGCCCACTTGAGTTATGGATGTAGATGAAACTTAGTATGACCCATCATCCAAGTGTGATAAACACAATGGATAGGCTGGATTTGTGAACCGCATCTCAGTGGACCCAATAAATCGTTACGAACGTTTTAATGGGAAAGTAACCCCTCTCAACTGTTGTATGTGGTGTGGCCCATCCAAGTCATGGATTGACTTGATTTTTAAGTCCATGGCCCACCATGGAATGGTGCATCTGGATGATGGACTAGATGTTCGACATACATCACCGTGGGGTCCACACAGCTCGACCTCATGGGAAGTTCCCATGAGGTCGACCTCACCGTCTCTTTCTCTCTCCTGTAGTCCATGTTGGGCCCACTCCCAATGCCCAATCTTGAATTTAAGGCTGGATCAATAGTGGGCGGTTGGTCCAGCTCTAATGATGAGTTGTTAGGACCAGGTCATGCTTTAATGATCCAACCAGTGTATTTGATGGGACTCGTCCAAAACAGAGGATACTCAAATAAATATATATATATATATATATATTATATATATATATATATATATATATACCTGTTTAAGAAAAAAAAAAAAAAAAAAAACTGTATTTGATTCCATTTGGAAGTAGTTTTGACATTTTTTATTATGGCCTCAACTATCCCATGTGGTTAACACATGTCATTATATTGAATGAGAAGATTGATTTCTTGGCCCATACTTTCATCTATTTGATTGAACCTAGGAGTGTCCCATCAGACGGTCAGGATCATCTCGTAGATGTGACTTTTGCCCACACTAATGTATAAGGCAGCTCAAGGACATGACACTGTATGCCAGCGTGGAACATATCTACACGATCTAATCCATCTATCAGAGCGGCACACTATATAGGTATCTGGACTAGGACTCAGGTCGGTCCACTAATCAGGGGGCTAACAAATGTACGACTAAATAAAAGTTTGCTGAAGTTTTCTAAGTCGTTCATCCATTTCTTACATCAGGCCCACCTGATGAGTGGACCAGCCTGATTTAACTCACTGATCGGACGGCCTAATGTATAGATTCACAAACTCTTCCCTAGATGAGTGGACCAACCTGATTTAACTCACTAGCCGACGGCCTAATGTATTTATTTATGCACTCTTCCCTGGATAACAGTCGTTTTCTCCAATGTTAGGTCCCTTCGAGAAATTCACAAGAGTGACAATTATCTTACCATTGACTGGTCAGCAATACTTGGATAAGGTGACAGAGAACTGCATGGCCTTCTGGAAAGCCGTTGGATAGTTCACAGATGCTAAGGCCACAGACGATGAAAAGTTCAAGGAGGCCTTTCAGAACCAAACGTTCCCACCAGGCGCTTCCATTCTATTCACAAACTCTCCGCCTGGATCTTCGACGGTATGTGAAAGAGACGTCAACCGTCCATTTTGTTCGTTTTGATTAATAAACGGCTAGACACATCACATCACACGGGAGATGATGATGATGTCTTGGCCATCATACACGCAGTTATGGGTGATCATTCTTTCCATCCATCTAGAAAGCCCAGCAGTTGCCCAATTCATAACTTAAATGGGATACAGCTAGCACACGAAGAAATGTACGATTATGCTTAAAACCGGCCGTGAGGTCTACCTGAGTTTGGTAATGACCTGAATTTTGGTGTGGCCCTTCGTCCGGTGGAACTTATCTGATGAATAGGATGGATGGATGGCATGTAACGAAGATGGTGGACCCCACATTTCATCTGGACGTTTCTATGGTGGGCCTCTCCTGCAGCCCACCTGAGTTATAGATCACTTGGTTTTTTTTTTTTTTTTTTTTTTTTTTAATAAATAAATAAATAAATAAAACACGACTGACCCACTAATTACACGTTCCTTTGCATCTAAGTCAATGATCAGCCAATGGTCTTAAGTCAACCTACAAGTGCTGCACTCGTAACAATTCCATTGGCCTGATTTTCAATTCTCAGCAAAGACTAAATTCGCGGCAGGGCCTACCTTTTTCACAGCTCGGATGTCATAAACTCCTGACACATTAGCAGGAAAGATGGGGTTCACGTACAGTGATTATATGTTATCATCTTTCACTAAGGTGGCTATATGGGTAAGCTGGTTTCACGAGTCAATGATCATGCATATTCTGTTCTCATTGTAGATTGGATTCTCCAAAGATAGTTTCATACCAGAACAAGTCAATGCAATTATAGACAATAGACAGTTGATGGAAGCAGTTCTTGAATCGATCACCGGCAAACACCACATTTCTCCTGAAGCCAAATTGTGTTTTGCGACGCAAGTATCCCAACTTTTGAAAGAATTCGTTCCCGTGAAGGCTCAACAGGAAGGAGAGCAAGAAGGAGAAAAGCTGAGGAGTTTGATGAAGAATTGAGATGAAATAAGCTTTGTTTTTGTGAGTTTGAATTAGTGATTTTGCACCGTTAATTGTGATTAACTATGGTTCGTGTTAACAATGTTGTGGTGTTTTTTTTTTTTTTTTTAAAAAAAATATCCTGTACGTTTAAGTAGTTTCTTAGATGAGTCAATATCTACTTTGAATTAAGTTCTTTGACGCTTCCAAAGGACATACCCTTTACCGTACCTTACAGTAATTTCTTCGTCTCCCACATTCTTCACATCATGTTTCGTGTTATGTGAACTCACCATTGTATGGTTTCCATCGTACGGTCAAATCTGTATAAGAACATGGGAAATTGACCGTACTAGCCTCGATGTATGGTCAAATTTTTGAAAGAGATTCAACCTTTCACATATACCGAGGGTAGCCTCCTGACAAGCTTCCGAAAATTATTTGAACCAAAATGCCCTTTGTCCTTGGTTAGCCGTTGTACGGTTTTTCAGTGATTAAGAAGTTACATCGTATTTAATGACATGTACGGAACCTTTTTTTTATGTGGGCAAGGTCCAACTCGTAAGGCTCACAATGACGTATGTATATAATCCATGTTGCCCATCCTTTTTGCCATGTCATTTTAGAGCTAGGGCCCAAATATCAGCTTGATCCAGAGCTAGTGTGGGCCACATAAAAGAAAATAATGGTGATAGTGTCACCCACTATTGATACTTTCCAAGCTCACTACGATATTTATTAGAAGTAGACACCACACAAGGCGGGACTTTTGGGCCTAAGGTGTAACACCCCACACCTTTAGTATGCGGGTGTTACCATTTAAAACCTGAACTAGCATGATCGGGATGCCGAATATTAGTAATTTGATATCCATGTAGTGTGTCTTACTTAACAATTAAAGTTAGTTAGGGATTACGTACATAAATCATAGCGGTTGACCCACCATGAGGACAATTCTGCCTAGAAGTAGGTCCTACAATTTAATCCAGAATTATGATAATATTATTACTATTATTAATGACAATAGTAATAAAAGTAATGATGAATAATAATTTTACGAAATGTAATTGAATTATAAATATTAACGTAGCATTAAATATTCTTTATAAGTATAGATATAAAAATTATTAGATATTTTAATAAAATGGCATATTACTTTAAATAGGACATTGTACAATTTTCAATTCACATACTTGTATAATATGATATCGTATATTATGAATTATATATTAACAAATATGTGATCAATAGCATGTATATTGTAACAACTCCAAAATTTTACGGTTTCTTAAATTTTAAAATTTTAAAATTTTATTTTTTTAAAAGAGATTAAAACAGTTACAACCTCTCTCATCGTTATCTTATCCGAGCAACTCTATTTCTTTATAAGGAGGGACACTTCTCGCCGATTAGAGAGAGAGAGAGAGAGAGAAATTAGTGGAAGGACGGCTTGCAGAGGTTAGTACTTATTGTATTTTAATTTAGATTTTATTTCTTTATGTTATTATATCTTGGGTCTACGTGATGGACGGTGTGGATCTACCATGGGTGCAATGCATGTGCACATATATCATATGTGTGCATATGCACGATGCACCATGGAACGCCTTACGCATGTAACAAGAAAGCAAAGGAAACACGTAAGTCTTTTTGTTTATTTTACTTGAATCACATATTTGACTTATTTTGCATATATGGCCCGATCAATTCCGTTCATTAGGTTCCAAGGACCAAAATATGAGAAACCTTCAAAAATTAGGCTAAATTAAGGTTTTGGTAAGCCACAATATGCAAAATAGGATTCATTAGGCAGTCGCCATTAGAATATCCATCGGGGCCACAGGGAGTTCCGATGGAGATACCAATTATTTTGACCATTAAAATATAATTGGGTGGACCAATGAACAAATTAGATTTTACATAGAAAGTTAGGAGGGTTTGAAATCAGAAATGCATATGTTTTAATGGTGAAAGAACGGTCAGTGTTGGTTCATGGTAGTATGATTTATCAGAATAACGAATCTACCTCATTTTTCTACTAATGTCATAAAACTATGTTAGTAAAATGGTGAATGGATTAGATCTTACGCACACATATTATGTATAAGTCATCATGACAAAAGTGTAACAATATAGAGTGGGTGTAAAAACACTCCAGCGTGCAAAAGTGAAATAAAAGTGAAATTGAGATATTTACGTTACCGAAATTAGTCCTGATTTATGGGCCTTATATGCAGGGCTTTCTTGATGTATGTATCAAATCTGTACCGTCTAATAATCTTGTCACTAATTAAAAGTATTGGAGTTGAAAAAATTTATTCGAAAGAAAACTCATGTGGATTACATCGCCTTAAAAAGTGAAAATTAAATGGGCACCTTCGAATATTCTTGTGGACCACAAAAGTGTTATTTCGAGTAGATTTTTTTGGGCTCGTCCTTTATGAGGAGATTACCTATCTCATTCATGATTAGATTTTTATGGGACCTATCAAAAAAAAAATAATTTAATAAGTACAAAAAAAAAAAAAGTTTGATTGTCAGCGTTGAAACCAAGTGTGGCTTTTAACATTAGAAACCATCTTGGGTCATCAGATTGTGGACTCACAGTGATGTATACATTGTATCCAATCCATCCATTTTATTTGGAAGGTTATTATGGGTTAAGAGTATAAATTTAGGACATATCTAAAATGTGTGTGACTCATATAGAAAGAAAATAATAGTAATTGTACAATAATCATTTACGTTATTACAGGTCCCACATGTTTTAGATTAGATTAAAAAAATTTCTCAAATGTCAAAATAGCAATGGTAACCATATAGTCAATCTAGATCCCTGTAAGTAGGACCCACATAAAAATAAATGTGTGATATATATATATATATATATATATATATATATATATATATATATATATATATATAATATATATATATAATATAATGTAACTCTACCTTCTGATGCACGGTAAAACTTATATAAGTTGCATGCATGTTATGACAAAATATACATAGGCTAAATTATGTATATTATGACATGCTATTAGAAGATCCAAGCCATCCATGTGTCTTTTGGGCCGAGATAGATACGATGAACTCTATCTATTACGTATGTTACTTGAGTATCACTCCCATGTAAGACCTTAATTAGTAATAAAAACAAATCAAATATTTTATAAGTTTAATATATATATTTTAATATTATGGTGTACTGCATATGGATTATTTATAGGTAATTTCTGATCCGCTCCATCGGATTCCTTTTTAAATCATCAGGTGAGTAATCCCAACATGTTTCCTCTCCATATGATTAAAATAATTTGTTGTTGTGAATGACTTGATTAAATTGTTTATAAACTGATTAGTGCTAAGATATTCTTGGATTATGAACATGTGAAAGGCCTCTCATAAGGAAAGATGTATTTGACTGCTGATATGATTACTGCTGCATCAAACATTCATGCCTGACATCATTAATACTCTTGTGTGATTACCTAGGGGACAGCCCATTGTACCCACTAGAAGCCCACTATATGTGGAAGCCTACCCAATGGGGGGGAGATGCGAGCCTTGCCCATGCCTACCAATGGTAGAAGCTTGCCAAGTGCAGATGCGGGTTGTCAATATCCAACTCAAGCAAGTGGACGGTTTCTATTTATACCCACTTGATGTATCATCGGTATCATTCATAGCATACGCTTTAATTATTTGTATTGTATTTCTGATTTTTTATGCTTTACTTGTATGTATTATTTTAATTGTACTGTGCACGAACCATGATGGGTTCACTCACTGGGCCTGGCCAGCTGATGGTTTATTGATGGAAAAACCATACAGATGGAATTGAATCAGATAGAACGACTCAAGAGCAAGAATATGAAGCCAAACCAGTGGATAATCCACAGGATCAGTGTCCGTATTTAACTGAAGACGAGCTTACGTTGTTGGACCAGTAGAATAATTAAATGAGACATTTGTTTCCCATTTATTATTTTATTTCTGTTTTAGAATGACTTTAAATTTAAATTTTGCTTTATTTTCTTAATAACTTGATGATTCCAATGATTTAAATAAAAGTCTCATTTTATTTTATTTTATTTTATTTTTATTTCTTTTGATGTGTGGTGATAAATGTTTGAGACTAGATCAAGTTAACATGAATGTATTGATAGATGTTAATGGGAACATATAATTCAGATTTTATTGTACCTCTAGTAAATAATGTGACCCACTGATTTAAGTACACTAAGTGTACGAGTCGTGGTCCGTAACTCATGTCTGAGGGTGCACACTCAGTATGTGAATTTCGGGGCGTGACATATGTAGTAGTATGTTATGTATGAGGTTTTAAATTATTTTAATTACAAGTAATATACAAAAGTAATGAAATGTATATTACTATTAGTATTGGTTAGTAATAAATGATGAAAGCCTTACAAATTGCCCTTTAGGACCTTTTAACCGTTGACGTTCAACTTCAGAACCATCCAACCATCAGATCAACGAAAGACCACTCGTAAAACCCCGAACCGAGTTATGGGCCCCACCTAGACTTTAGAATGGGCTGACCTTCGGCCATGGGCGCGGATTTGGGACCCTGAAAAGAATGGATGGTGTAGATTTTCCCCTCATACATCAAATGGGGTCCACACGAGGTGCACGGACACCTCACTTGGCCGTGCACGACGTGCACTGGACCGCCAGGTCGGTCAGAGCACTGCTGACCCGACGGTTTTGTGAAAAAGGGGAGAAGGTTCTCCCGCTACATCGAGACACACCGAGCACCGTCCACTTGCGTGAGGCATGGCCCACCCCTGACCACCATCTATGAAATACGGACCGTCCATCGGACTTGCGCCATCTGAACGACTAGGCCCTCGTCTTCCTACCAAGCCATGCAATCGTTCAAGTGCATGAGGAAGGAACGGCGGGAGATCCTCCACTGTGGACGTGTTGTGGGCCACCTAGAGCCATCCTCCAGCTAATCTGAACCGTCTATCAGCCAGGAGAAGTCCAGACGACCAAGACCTAGGCATCCAAATCATCCCATGCATTTGTGCATGAGAACCTGCAGCGGACGGCCTCAAATGGGCTGATGCGCTTCTTCAAAATATGACCGTTGGGGAGTCATCCATGTCAGCAATCCGTGCCTTCAACCCTCTTTCAATCTCAGCCGCTCCTAAAAGTATAAATTTGGACGTTCTATCCCTTTACGGAAATAGACAAATAAACGGTCAGTAGGAACAAAAGGCGTGGGAGACATTCCTTCCTGGGAAATTCCAGCTGGCGCGATCCGAGCTGCTCGCTGGACTCCGTGGGTGAATCCCAGTCATTCCATCTTGGGCTGCATTCGCTCCCTCGCTAGAAACATCTCGTCTCGTGAGAATTTTGGAGGAGGGGGAATATATCGCTGAAGGTGGACAAACGGAGATGATGAGTGACAAAAATGGGCCCCACCGTGATCATAGGTCGCATCTGACCCATTCAAATGGACCAGATCACATAAATACACCGTAGACAGCAATCTGCCATGGACGGCTACATCATCTTCCCCATCAAGACCAAAAACCCATCCTGAAGCAATGGGCCCCACTTCTTGATCAAAACCGTTCGTTCAATGGCCCATGGTGGCAAAACATCTCCCCACTGTCAGATCACCTTCACGCTAGACAGAAATGGAGAAAATGTGGGCCCAATCCAGCTGCACCTGGACCGTCCTTTGAGAGACAGGCGTGGCTCTGGCTCTATAAATAGAGCCCTATTTCCTCGGGATTATCAACAAGAAATCTCGCAGAGAGAGAGAGTGAGAGGTGTGAGATGATACAGAGAGAGTGGGAGGAAAGAGAGAGAACGGTAGGGGTATGCGACTGTTGCTAGGCGTGGTGTTGCACTGCACCAAGACAACTGTTTGGAAACAGAGTGTGTTGGGTCAGTGCGGGCCAGGGGCAACGCTGTAGGGAGAGAGAGTGAAGGAGAGAATGAGTGAGAGAGTGGGAGAAGAGATTGACTGGGTGACTCAGTGCCGCACTGCCCCAACTCGGCCGCATAGCTCGATTCGAGTTGGGTCAGTGCAGACCAGAAACCTCTCCTTTCCGAGTAAGGGCGCCAACCAAACTAAGAAGGTTACTACCACCAGGTAACACCCATCCTTCTCTCCGTTTTCCTTCATCCAAGCACGATGATGTGGGAGGACTCCGTCAGTACGCTGGGACCGAGCTCTTTCTTTGGGCCGTTCGTTTGTTGGGTCCCAGCCAGCAAATCGATCCGTGTCGAGGGCCACAATCTCGGCTGAGACCAGACCAGGGGTCATGCCAAAATTGGGCCTCGGTTTGAGCTGGAAAACAACCCCACAGATGGACTGAGTCCGAACCCAACTCCAGCCAAAAAGGGTTGGGCCAAACCAGTTTTAGTGGGCCACACCACTGCTAGCTAGGTGGGCTAGACCAGTCCTATGGGACTCTGTGCTGGGTTGAAAACCGACTAGTATAGGGGACCGAGAGCTGGGCTCCAAGCAGCTTCCAGATGGGCCCCACTTCGTTTCTCAGAGGGTCGCACCCCAATTACAGTGGGCCTCACTACCATCGGTGGGCCGCATGCACCATGTTAGCTGGTGGGCCGAATCTGGTGGGCCGCACCATTAAAATAGTGGGCCTCACCAAATGCCAGGTGGGCTGCTCGTATGAGGGTCGTCCTAAACGGTCATCAGACCCCCCTGGTAGTGTTTTCAAAAATAAATAAAATAATATTTTATTATAGAATATATATACATATGAAGATGTACAACTGGTGGGCCACATGCATGGGACCCACCTGCACCGTCCAGCAGGTCTGATGGTGGGCACCCACCTCAGGCTGCATTCAAATCCAAGTCATTTATCTGTTTCAAACAGCAGATGGGACCCCACCTCTGATGCATTTTTTTATCAACTCGGTCCATCTGGACGTGGAAACTCTCCCACATGTAGGACCACCTTGATGAATGCTTCGCATCCCCAGCGTCCAATCCAGGGACGAGGGCCTACCTTGTTAAGGGAAAGTGGATTGGCTGGTCTACTACATCACGCAGCGTCCGACCAGGATGTGTATCATCTACACCGTCCAACCATGAGTAGGGATCGTTTATGGCACTACAAAGAGAGTGGGATAGAACTAAATACAAGTGGGGCTCGCCCTAGCATGTGTTCTACCCAAGCCATCCACCTGTGTTGCCATCATGGACGCCACCATGATGTATTTATTTCATCCACACTGTCCAGATTATGCTGGCCGGTACTGGACAATGTTTGAGACAGTGCTAAACCATACTTGGATAGCACCGATCTATATGAACTATATTTGGATGGTGCTGATTTGCATGGGCTATGTTTGGACAACGCTAATCAGCATTAGTGAGACATGCACCCCATAAAACGACAGTGTACAGTATTACACAGGTTACGCTTACAACTATTGAAATGATTTTTGGTGTAACCCAAGCTCTCACTTGGGGGCCACCTTGATGGATAAAAATATGGTGGGCCCGTTCCCTCAAGCAAAGGCCAAAAAGGCCTTGTTATTATCCCTTCGGACCCTCACGTTAGTTGGACAAAACCATGGGAATACCTGACAAACATAAACTGTGATTTTAGGAAATTCCTTGAGTGACCTTGGGCCGCTAGAGAACTTGGACCAAGTTTGTGAACACAACCCTACAGGTGAGGATTCTACCCCTTGAGCTTTCCTCTTCCATGTTAACTCATGTGTTAGTTCAACTCTAATTTTACCTAATAATTAATGACTCTGCTCTAATGGCTATTTACGATAGTATTAAAATTAATTACATGCTTAATATTCAAAGCTTGCTTGAAGGATAATTATGTAATACATGCTTATAAACCTTGGACTATGATATCTATTAGAAAGTCTTCTTTAATTGGTTGCTTGCAAATTTGGATAATAACGATTGGAATTAATCATGCATACATGACACTCCTATATTTTTGGACTAACTGTTGGAAAGTTCCATTTCTCTTATTCGGATGAGCTGACTGTTTGAAAGGCCCATCCTCCTAGCATGAATGAGCCAACTTTTTGAAAGGCCCATTCATTGTTTAAGTGAGCCAATTATTTGAAAGGCCCACTATCTTACTTGAGCGGGTCAATTGTTTAAAAGACCTGTTCCTTCGCAAGTTGAACTAGTCGACTGTTTGAAAGACTCATTCTCTCGCCTAAATGGACTGACTGTTTGAAAGGTCCATTCCTTTGTTAGGATGAGTTGACTGTTTGAAAGGCTCATCCCCATGCAGGAATGTGCCGACTGTTTGAAAGGTCATTCTCTTGTTTATAGGACCGACTGTTTGAAAGGTCCATTTATTGACCAAGTGGATGTGCATCTCCAGTTGACGTGCACTCATACATCCATGCACTTAAACAAGATCATCATGAATTGTTTTGTATGTTTTACTATCTGGAATAATGCTTGGTTAATGTGGAGGTGTGTAATCTTGAGGGGAGTTCTCACTGAGTTGGCCACTCACCCTTTGAATGTATAATCGTACAGATAATGTAGACATAAATGAGGGTGCGAATGAGGCGGGATTGGATGCTGATCCCACGGGATTGGGAGAAGACTATTATGAAGAGGAGCCCCATCAGGATGCAACGGAGTTTTACAGACTAAATCAATAGCTGTTTTTATTTCCCTTTTTGCTAGTAACTCTTGAAACATTTTAAGATTTGAGGTTTTATATATGGGCCCCAGCTGAGTGGCCCTGAATATTGTTTTTGGATGGGTAACATTTATACTATGCTTAGATCCTTTAACCGCACTTTGATTTGGTTTAAATGTCTTTTGATTATCAATTAACACTCAGGTTTTCAGGAAACGAGTTATGTACTCGGGTTCTGAAAATCGGGGGTTACAAGTTGGTATCAAAGCGGAGTATGAGACAGCCTGGCTGTGGGATCAACATATAAAACCTTAAGGGATTAACTTAGGCAAAACGTAGAAATATTCCCTTAAAAGTAGCTAGGAGGATTAAACATAGAAACAAAGTACTTGTTTTTCTCTCAAATATTGGCAAATTAGACCTACGCGAAAACTTCCACCAGCTAGAAGAGATTTAAGGAACAAATTGAATTCCTATGTTCCCTAGAAAAGAAACTTAGGGTCCCTTAGAAATAGTGAATCAAGTCGTCTGAATCTAGAAACAAAAACCTTAGTTCCCTTAAATTCTAATTAGAAGTATCAATTAGACTTAAGAGCTAAAGTCATACGCTCTGAAAAGGCGAATGCCCATCATGACGTGAATACGACATGTAATATAATAGACCCTTGTGTTACTTCACCATCCGACTACAACCACCTTTTTCATAGTACCTGAACCGTGAAATTCTGGCCTCGCAGCGAATCATGCCACCCGTATTACGGTCCCAGTAAACCAATACGGTCGATGCTCACCCCCATTCCCTCAACTGAGCGCTGGAGGGAGCGCAGCCTTAATACACGCCAAGACTTCCACTTGGTGTGAAAAATCCAGATACGGGATCTGAAGCCATAGGGGATTCTCCATCTCCTCAAGTCATCCCATCGGGACTGCCTTCATGGTACTTTGAACGAAGGACGCCTTTGGCAGATGCACAAGCAGATTCACCAATAGAGGCAGCAACCTTTGCAGCCTTTGTGCAAATGGCCACCACTATGCAACAACAACAAGATACGTTTGTTAGGCAGCAACAGGACACACATGCA
>JAJHSJ010000008.1:17175445-17571565 GCA_021015155.1 Magnolia officinalis
ACATATTGACGTACCCACTCTTCCATGGTGAAACCCTAACTCTAAATCTTATCCTAAAAGAAAATAAAAGAGAAGAAAAAAATCGTACAATAATATGGAAAGTAAGTAGAGGAGAAGTTCGAAGGAAGTTACCAAATTAGAAGTTCTATTTTAAGATCTTACAAAAGAAAACAACAGAAAATAGTTTCTAATAATAGAAATTCTAAAATTGGAAAGTTCCTAAGATAGAAAGTAAACTAGTTTCTTTAAAAAAAAAAAAAAAAAAAAAAAAAAAAAAAAAAAAAAAAAAAAAAAATTCTAAAAATAGAAAATAGAAAGTTTCTAAAAACAAATTAGGAAATTTTTAGACCTAAAATTAGAAAGTACATTAGTTTCTATAAACAAAAGAAATCCTAAAAATAGAAAGTTTCTAAAAATAGAAAAATCAAACCTAATCCTAAAATAGAAAAATTAGAAAGAGATCACCAATTTAGAAGTCTACCTCAGAGTCCTACAAAATTAGAAAGTTAAGTTAGTTTCTAAAAATCAAATAGAAAATAAACCCTAAACCTAAAGTTAGAAAACTAGAAAATCCTAATCCTAACCTAATTCGAGGATTAGTTAATCTTAGAAAAACACAACCGTCAGTCCCTGACAACGGCGCCAAAAAGCTGTTCACACCCCAAGTATAGGGTTGCGATGTAGTAATAATCTCGGTAAGACCGAGGTCGAATCCACAGGGACTGAACCTTGTACATTATCTGAAAGTAGCTCAAACTAGAACTAGGTGAAGATGTAATCTAATCAGGAGAAATTAAGGGAACAATTATGAATTTAATTAACTAAAATTTATAAAATCAAAGGTGGGAAACTAGGGTTTCTAACGATCCACTTATAGAGATCAAGGAGTTCTACGCTTGATTCAAGAACACAACTAGATTTAGAGTCCCGTCTTCATCCAGTCGGAGGATATAACCATAAAAATTAAATCTGAACTTGCTTTGATCCAGTTTTCAAGAGATGAGAGGTATGAGAATTAGACTTGATTCCATCACAAAATCATGCCCATGAGACAAAGTAAACAACAAAATTTAACCAATCAACTTCCAATCTGAGAGAGTTATTAACATAGGGAAGGGTTCCGTCATCCAACCATGCCCGTGAGACGATGGTGAACAATAGGGTTCCTACGACCATAACCTCCATAGATGCATAGAAAATACCAAAAGATATCGCAGATCCATCATAATTTGAGTGACAACAAACGATTAAAAACTAAAGGCATTCTATATAATCAACTAGAATCAAAATCAGTTCAGTTTAAACATGAATCAAAAGGCATGAAGAAAAATCTCTCATTTCGCTACAAGCTTCACCTCTTAGCCCTAGCTAAGAGGTTTTGCTTGACATAATCATGATTAGGCCAAAATCTCTAAAAAAGCATTAAAGGAAAGAAGGAGAAAAACAAGGAGAAGAAAAGAAAAACTCCCAGCTGTCAGCCTCTCTCTCTTTCTTTCTTTCTTCCTTCACTCCACGACCCAAAGATTGCCTCCACGGCTGCCCTTGCTTGGATCCCATGTCCCAGATTGGATGTTCTCCATGTCTTCCCTCTCTTTTATAGGCTCCAGAGGCGGTTTAAGTGCTGGAGACGGTGCTTTCGCAACACGTACACACTGCGCAGCGAAACGTAAAGCAACACGCGTTCGGACAGAATTTTCACCCGGTGGACGTCCAAGAAACACTTTTTGTCTCCATGGCTGGGATAAAGACCCCCTGCCCGATATTTTGGACAGTTCAGATCATCCAACCAACCATTGTTATGATCACATTTTTGCAGTTTAAGACGGAGCTTGAACTTTTCCGGCCTGTCGAAAAGCTTCTTGAGGTCTTCGAAATGTCCTTCGATTGTGCAAGACTTGATGATCATGTCGTCCATGTAGACCTCCATTTCCTTGTTTATCATGTCATGGAACAAGGCGGTCATGGCTCGGTGATATGTTGCTCCTGCATTCTTCACCCCGAAGGGCATAACCCGATAGTAAAAAGTTTCCCATGGTATGATGAAGGAAGTCTTCTCTCGATCTTCGACGGCCATCTTGATCTAATGTAGCCTAAGAAGCCGTTCATGAAGGGGAAAATTTTGTGTCCTGCGGTATTATCCACTAATGTATTGATATGAAGCAGAGGGAAGTCATCTTTAGGACTTGCTTTCTTGAGATTCTTAAAGTCGATGCACATTCTGACTTTGTCATCCTTCTTTGGAACTGGTACGATATTTGCGAGCCATTCTGGATAGTTAGAAACTACTAAGAATCCCACGTTGTATTGCTTGATGACTTCATCATGGACCTTCAGAGCCCATTCTAGCTTCATTCTCCGCAACTTCTGCTTGATAGGCTTCATGTCTGGCTTTGTTGGTAGATGATGTACTACCAAGTCTTCATCGAGCCCTAACATGTCCTCATAAGAGAAAGTAAAGTTAGACAACCTCAGTCTCAGGAATTCCATCATCCTCTGCCTACATTCGGAGACAGTGATCTACCGATGCGCACCTCTCTAGGGAGTTCCGCTGATCCCAAGTTCACAATTTTGAAGTCATCTGTCATGACATTGGCCTTTGTTTCGAACCTCTAGAGAGAGTCCTCGAGTTTGAGAGCTGTGTCATCATTTCCCTCATTTAGTGCTTCGTCCAAACCCATGAGTTCGAAGTCCAGCTCTAGATTGAAATCGTACGAGTCGACTTTAAACTCAGGCACTGTGTGAAGTGTTTGGCATAGTATTTTTGAAAGCTTTTCTATTCTTTTTGTGATTTCGAGGAATATTTGATTTTTTTTTTTGTACTTTTTGAAATATATGATGTTTTTGTATTTTGAAGGTTTTCTGATTTTTTTGTGTCGCCATGGGATCCCGAACAGGATGGCATTGCAGACCATGATTGATCCTGTCCTAGTTCGGAATACCAACTACTATTTACATTGGTGTTTTTGTTTTTGGGACCTATCGGCTGATTCGATCGTCAGGGGGATGGCTGACCAGCTTGGTTCTTTCTCCCTTTCAATCCTGATGTTCTAACCTGTTTATTCTTGAGGGTCACCTGTCCTGATGACCATAATGTCTGTTGGGCTGGGCTCAGAGTCGGAGTCTGATTCGATCTCTTCGCTCAGAAGCTGGAGCTCTTCAGGGTCCTCGAATTCACCTTACGGTGGGATCCTGATGTCTATCCAATCAAGGGAAGGTCACTTCCCTTTATCAATCCAATGGATGGGCTGCTTCTGCCCCTTGTGCTGTTGAGATGGTGGCTGGATATGTCCCCTTGACTGTGGGTGGAGATGCGTGTCTTCCCGTTCTTTCCTATATCCTTGGTAACGGACACTTTCGATCTTGGATCCTCCATGTGTGGACCTGTTTCCATGCCCCTAGCTTCATGTGATGGGTCCGAGGGTTTTGCCCCTAGCATTGAGTGTGCTTTTGATGTCCTGAAGATCTTGTACCACCTTTTTGGCAGCCAGATGGACTCTTAGCTAGAATGTTTCGTGAGTTTGAGCCGCTGGAGGTGATCCTCAAGAGAAGTCATCGTGTCACCACAGACCATTCCGGCCTTAACAAACTAGATGAGTGTGCATTTGAACGATTGCCTCTTTTTTTACTTTGTTGGTCGATCTTCTGGTGTCAGTTGATAACTTAGTCTCTGTCTTTACACGTTGGCACGTGTTGGTTTTACTACCACACCTTTCTCATGGAATTTAGTTCGGTAGTTTAAAATTAGTCGCTCAGCTGGGGGATTGACGTATTCAATAGTGAGGGGGCGAGGATTGGCGATTGAGTTCACAATTTTGAACTCAAAACTGTGATACAATATGTCACCCTCGGCGTGCTGAACGTCAATCACTGGGATATCAGTTTCTGGGATATTAACCGTCACTAGTAGGATGGTTTCTAGCTTAGCCAGTACTGAGATTATTCGATTTCCTAAAGGGAATTTAACCCTTTGATGGAGGGTAGATGGGATGGCTCCAACAGCATAGAGTCATGGCCGCCTTAACAGTAGGTTAAATGAGGCAGAAATGTCGATGACCTAAAATGTGACAAGGGTCATGTAGGGTCCAATTTGTAACTCAATATCAATTTCTTCCTTAACTTGCCTTCGGGAATGATCGAAGGCTCTGACACTCATGATGCTGGGCCTGAAGGAAGACAGTTCTATCCCCAATCGTTCAACAGTCCTCAAAGGGCAAACATTAAGGCTTGATCCGTTGTCTATGAGTACGAGTAGGACTTAGAAATTCTCATAACGGACAACTATATTTAATGAGCGCCCATGTTTACAACCTTCAGGTGGCAATTCCTCATTAGAAAAAGTGATGGCTCGTGGTGCGAGGAGTTGTCCGATCATACTTGCCACCATTTCGGAAGGTATGTCATGGGAGATATGGGCATCATTCAATATTTTCGCAATGATTTCTCGATACAATCTTGATGTGCATAAGAGTTCGCAAATGGATATTTGTGCGGGAATGGATTTAATTTAGGCTGCTATGTCATAAGCATCAGTTTTGCAGGTGATTTCCGAAAAAGTTCCTCAGGTCTCTTTTGGGTTTTGATTATCCCTCCTGAAATACCTCCCATTGTTGCCTACTTTGGCACACTTTGGGTAATGCCATGGACTACTTTTGGGTTGTAAGAGGGAATCGTTCTTCCTTCTAGGTATATCATCGGTTCTTGAGGCTGAGAGATTGTGGCCAGAACTGTTTGTGACGGACTTGACGATTTCTCTTGAGGTGTTACCAAGTCTTGACTGGTTTTGGCAATGGAATTCTCTTCCCTCTTTTGGGGTGTTGGAAAAGTCCTCTGGGCATGTGCCAGTTGGTGAAGCATTAGGAAACTTAGCGTTTGAACAAGGGTGCCCCTTGTAAGGTTAGCGAGGCTAGATCAAGAGGCCTATTGGGAGTATGACGGGTTCAGAATCCGACCTGTTTGGATATGCTGAAGTTGGGACTGAAAGTGCCCCATGGGGAACGTGGTGTTGAGAATGTGACCTGGTGGGTGCTGGGAGTGCTCCTTAAGAGATGAGAGGTTGAGACCTGTTGGGTGCTACCTCGAGGTAGATGAGGGGTTGCACTGTAGGTGCTGTCTCGAGGAATACTTGAGTTGCTGCTTCAAGGAATATGAGAGGTTGAGTTGTTGGTGCCGCTTCGAGGAATATTTGTGGCTCAAGCGGTGGCGCCTGTCGATATCCCTACGTCCGATTTTCTATATCGGGCATGATTGCTTGTATGGAATGATGTGGAGAGGAATACATGGGTCGCCCACCCTCAATATGGTTGAAGGTAGAGGTGATGGATGTACTGGGTCCTGCTTGATGCGATAGCAGAGAATTTTGGAGAATGTTGGCTTAAGCCGTGTTGTTAGCCTGCGGGGTGATTGCAATCTTCTGGCTTTCGATTAAATCTTGGACCGCATGTGTCAAAGCAAAGAAGCGCTCCGTTAGATGACCAGGAGCTTGGTGATATGCGCAATACTGATTTTCGTTATAACCGTTATAACCAGGTGGTAAGGGATTAGGTGGAAGCCGAGGTTGAAGCAGTGTTAGAAGTTGTTTTTGCATTAACATTGTCAGAACCTGACTGTATATTTGTGCTAAAGGGGTAAACTTTCTGCCTAACATTGCTTGTTTGTATGGGCCTTGCCCATTCCCCCTAGGCTGTTGCTACTGTTGTTGAGACGGTTGTGCCTGATATCCTTGTTGGGCTTGATGTGGTTGGTACTGCCTATTTGGTTATGACTGGTACTGCCTGTTTTGTTATGGCTCTGGTTGTGAAGCATACTGATTCCTTGAGTGTTGGTGATGATATTGTTGACCTCTGTGGTGCACTATGCGGGAGCAGTGCCGTTTTCATTCCCATATCCAACGGGTTTCCCCTCAACTTTGTTTCTTCTGATTGTAGGGTCCTAGTGTGGCCATAGGGAGATGGTTCCGGCTCTAATTCTGACTTCCACTTGCTCTCTAGCCAGGATGAGCTGAGAGAAGTTCACGTATGGGTTGAGATTAGATATACTGATATATTGGAATTTGCTGAATGTACGATCATGGATATCTGCTCTTAGTCATCGATGGGATTTCTCATTCGAGCTGTCATGACTCGCCATCGCCCTACGTATGCTGATAAGGACTCATCACTTTTTTTTGTCTCACGACAGCTAGATCAAACCTTCTTGGAGCCATGTTCAGTTATATGAAAATCTGTCAATGAAAGCTTGGGAGAGTCTTTACCAGGTTCTGATTTATGGTTGTTCAGCGAGGTGTACCAGTCCAAGGTGTCACCCTTAAGGGATTTATGGAAGAGCCGTATCAGAGCTCCATCGTTCCCTACTATCGCATTGAGTTCCCCACAAAATGCTTTTAAGTGTGCTGTGGGGCACCCGCTGCCGTCATACCTTTTAAATTTTGACACCTCGAAGTTCAGAGGTACCCGGGCGTCCGGGAAGGGACAGAGGTCCCTGAATTTGGTGGATGGGTGGTTTACTCCTTGTTGCCTCTGGAGTTAATTTTGCACCATCTGTAACTGCTCTCGTAATTCCTCGATTTCAGATTTTCCTTGTGGTGGATGTCTTGCCCCTTGCTGTAGGGCTTGTGCTACTTCTTCTTCATATGGATCCAGAATAGGGGGTTGTTGGAAAGAAGATAGACCCCCAGTGGCAGGAGGTAGCTGGAATTGAACACCGCTCCCTTTCGGAGGAGGGTGTGATGTTCAAAAATGGCTCCCGCCTGGGGTATCTGTCAATTTCAGAATGTTACTCCCGTTAGGGGGAGTGAATTAGACTCGAAACTGACCCCCTTCATGGGCATCCGCCAGTTCTTGTCTGTGATTCCTGTTAGGGGGAACTTGTGTTGTAACCTGATTGTTATGATGTATTGAGTAGAGATGTGCTGGAGGGTTGCTCCTATTTACTGGTTGCTATGGATTTTGTGCTGACTCTTCTGGGAGAGGGAGCAGGGGATTTACTGGAGGAATGAGGGAGAAGGTGAAAGGGGTTTGAGGGAGTGAACTATTTTATACACTAGGCTGGGTTGCCTGTGTATTCGGTGTGACGCTTGGCACTATGCAAAGTGGTAGCTCTTGCATCCTTCGAAGTAGTAGCTCTTGTGTGATTGTATTGGGCTGTGGGTCCGTTGGAGCTACTGGTAGCAGCACGGGTGTTGATGTAGGTGTGGGTGTCGATGTTTCGACAGCTGGTTGATCTGTCAACTCTTCTTCATGGATAACTTGAGAGGTCATGGCTGCGCGAGATCGGGTGGTCATGATTTCGGTCTTTGCCCGAGAAAGTGTAAGCCAAAGATGTTTTTATTATTTTTTATATGGATGTTATGATGCTATCCCTTGAGATTAAAAATACCACACTCTTTCGAGTCGGGTCTCTGCTAGTGCGAGCTAGCAAATCCCCAGTGGAGAAGCCATTCTGTAGACACTGAAAATCAGCGTCTACGTTGATTTGTATTTTTTTGTTTGGGGGTGATTAGGCTGATTTGTGAATGTTGGAGTCGCCACTAGCCGATAAATCTCAGAATCCCGCATTCGGCTAGAATCCGCGTAATACGTCAGGTTGGAGAAATCAAGAGATTCTCTTACCTTATATTGACTTCTGATCTGCAATCCAGGATTTCGGGTAAGGGACCTCGGTTACAAAGAAGGAAGGTGTTAGGCACCCTCTCTGCCTGTACACATGTACGGTCTCTACTTAGTGTGGTATGGAAATCTCAAGGGATAAATGATGCGATCGAGGTAATACTAGGCACGTGTGAGTTTCTGATGTGGCAAGATCCGAGATTTCGGCAAGCCATAGAGCATACGTCCAACAACGTGTTTAGAAGGCGAATGTGATGATGTTTATGCAAAAAGTTAAAGAAAAGTGGATAGATCCCTAGGAATTTCTGATGTGATAGGATCTGAGGTACGACAAGTCATAGAGCATACGTTCGCTAGGGATTTAGAGAAGCAGGGGGTTAAGAAGGGAATATGTGTCATGAGGAATGTTTGTGTGTAAAATGAATGGATCTTTGGCTTGATCTTGAGTAGGCTAAGACATGAACCGAACCACGACCAATCTGGGATAGGCTTATGGATTGGAAAGGTTAAGAGGAAGGCTAGGGAGTGGGTTGAAAGATCAGAACTTTGAAGGCTTGAGAGCTCCTTCCCTCTCCTTCACTCTTCCTTACTCTCTTTCTTTTTTACTCTCTTAAGATTTGGGAATGAGAAGTGACTTCTTGGTGTCCTTGAAATACGAAGAGGAGAGGGCTATTTATAGCCTTTTCCAATGGTTTTATAGCAATTTTTGGGTTTGAGAGGGGTGAAATCTGATGTGGCAAGTGGTGATTGGTTGAGGGGAGAGAGGTGCCATGTGGCGCACTCCCATTGGTTGTCGGGGTTGGTAATATGGTAAATAGGCTCGGATTGGGGGGCGTTTTCTTAAGAGAGTTGACTTTTAGACGTTGGGACAATTGTCCGCAAATGTCCACACGCGGGCCGCAAGTGCTGGTACTCTGAGTACTGCCGGCGGTAGTCAAACTACAGCCGGGCAAGGGTTCGGGCCAGGCTCAAGCATGTGGGCTTTGTTTGGTGCTCTGGTTTATACAGTGGTCTTCTTTTGGGGTTTTTGGCTCATCCAAGTGTATTTCTAGGCTGACTTAGCTTGAATAGGTCATAGTTTTGAGACTTTGGGTGAGGTTTGGGAGTTTTTAATGGTTTAGATTAGGTTTTTGGGTTCGAGTACGGTTCAGATTAAGGTTTCGGGTTAAGGTTTGGATTAGGGGTTCGGGTTAGGGTTTCGGATTCGGGTAAGGGGCTCAGATCAAGGTATAGGGTATAGGCGGGGGCTGTCGGTCGGTTGAATGGTTTTGGATTACGATTTTTGGTTGCGGATTGGAAGTTTGGCATTTTGGGTTATGATTTTAGGTTTAAGTTGGGGTTGGGGTTTGGTTTCGGATATGATCATGATTCCTGGATTGTCTTAGCCTTCTTGAGAAGTTAGCGTGGGTGCGGGGTCTACACTCTTCAATCTGAACTGATTAGATTGTCCAAAAATGATTAAAGGTTCAATTAGTGGATGTGCCTAATAATTTACCAATTTTATTTTTCACAGATAAATTCAATTTCCATTTAAAAAAAACATTTTTTTCAAAATGTATATTTTTTCTCTTTTAACAAAATATCATTTTTATTGAAAAATATTTCTCAAAAAAAAAAAAATTACAAAATAAAAATTCTGAATTTTTATTTTTCAAAATCTCAAAAAATTTCTCATATTTTAATTTTTTTTCTTAAAAATTTCAAAATTTCGATTTTTTTTCTTCAAGCATCATTTATTCTTAAAATTTTTCTCAAACATAGTTAAAATTTCAAACTTCTCAATATTCTTTTTCATGTGATATTACAAATCATTTAAATATACCTTTTAATATATATAAATATATATATAATATATATATATATAATAGAATATATATATATATATATATATATAGATATATAAATAAACAAACATACTACTTTACCGACGGCTTTTGTTCGTTGGTAAAAAAACCATTATTCCTAACGACTTTGGTTCGTCGGTAAAACTCTTGCCGCGAAACTTTTCAAGGCAGTGGAAAAAGTTCTTAAGTTAAAATTATATCATTATTCCCAACGATTTTTTTTTTTTTTTTCCGTCGGTAAAAACATTATTCCCGACGGCTTTGGTTGGTTGGTAAAACTCTTACCGCGAAACTTTTCAAGGCAGCGGAAAATTTTTCTAAGTTAAAAATTATATCATTATTCCTGACGAAAGTTTTCGTTGGTAAAAAAATTATTCCCGACGGCTTTGGTTCGTCGGTAAAACTCTTAGTCAAAAATTTTCTATCTTAAAAATATAACAGTTTTACCAATGAAAATTTTCGTCAGTAAAAGTGGTTTTTTTTCGATGAATTTTTTTTTTCCCAGTAAAACTTTTACCGCGAAAGTTTTCAAAATAGCGCAAAAATTTTCTATCTTAAAAATATAACAGTTTTACCGACGAAAATTTTCATCGGTAAAAGTGGTTTTGGCTGACGAAAGTTTTTTTCATTGGAAAAAATGTTTTTTACCAACGAAAATTGTCATCAGTAAAACTCTTATCGAGAAAGTTTTCAAAATAGCGCGAAAATTTTCTATCGTAAAAATTAGAACAATTTTACCGACGAAAATTTTCGTCAGTAAAAAACATTATTATCGACGAAAAAAAATTTCGTCAGTAAAAGTGTTGTTTTACCGACGAAAAAAAAGTTCGACGGTAAAACACTACTTTTACCGACGAAATTTTTTTCGTCAGCAAAAATTTCGTCGGTAAAAGCTCTATTTCTTGTAGTCAACCCTGGAATTACTACTCTTTAAAGACCCACATTTAATAGAGTAAATTTCACCAAACACCTTAACGCAACCCCAGCTACATACAATGGAGCTTCTTCAAGTGTTGCAGTTCAAAGGAGCTGAAGAATCTCCGTCATCAAGGGAGATTGTCTTCATCATGTGCTAAATAGGGCTCACCTACTTTCAGGTAAAGTCTAAGAGTCCACAAATCATGAGGATCCTTCTTTGTGTAGGATTGATTCCTCAGGTTGTGTGTTACACATCAGTAAGACCTTTTACAGGCCTCCGACAGGAGAATACGTTTTAGAGTCCTTATGTAGGACTTATTGTGCGTTGTGTAGGCATGTCTGTATGCCTTGTGTAGGCATGTGTGCTTGCCTTGTGTAGGTAAGTTTGCTTGCCTTGTGTGGGCATGTATGTTGCCTTGTGTGGGCATGTTGAGTCCTTGAGTAGGACGAGTTGCCTTGTGTAGGCATAGTTGAGTCCTTGTGTAGGACAAGTTGCCTTGTATAGGCATTCTTAGGAACCTTGTGTAGTTCGTAGTGTCAACCTTGTGTAGGTTGTAACGGTTTGAGGTGAACATAATTTGAAACCTCCGTTAGTGAAATCCGGTACATTTAAAGGATGAGTGCGTTCATCGAGAGTGGAGTAGGCACATAGCCGAACCACTATATATGATTGTGTTTGGAAATGCTATCTGAGTACTCATTTGATCATGCTTATCTTGAATGCTTAAAATTATGCATGTGATTAGTTAGAACTGATAGGAATCACATTCCACACACTCATATACTTTACATAGACTAATTACTTAAATTATTCATTCTAAGTAGTCTATTGTTTGGATCCTCTACTTGGCTTGAAAGCCTGTAGAGTTAAGTTTGCTACATCTTGATTAATTGCATATTAGATCAAGATTGAGGAATTATGATTTTAAATTATCATAAATTTTGATAAAGTCTTATTCACCCCCTGTAGGACACTTTGACATATTCCATACTTCAACTAGTGCGGTTTAAACTGCATTTTTATATGGTAAGTTCTTGTCTAAGTCACCGATACGGGTGTGTATGTGGTAAGTCCTTGTGTAGGCAACTGACACAGGTGAGTATGTGGGTAAGTCCTTGTATAGGCCTCCAATGGGAATGCATGCTTATAAAGGTTAGAGGTGAACCAAATTTATAACCTTTAATAGTGAATACCGGTACACTTAGGGAGAGCGCGTCCGTCAGGAATAGAGTAGGGAAACCAAACTATTATACATGCTTGTGTTTGCGATTACAAATTGCATACGTTCTTATTCATGCTTATGTGTTTGATTATGCAAATCATATGAATGCTTGAATTGAATTATATGTTAGACACTAAACTTGTAATGTACACACAAGCTCACCTTCAATTATAAACTAGTTGCATATATAATTGGGAAATCTTTAATAGTTTCTATGAGACACACTATTGGCTTAGAAGCCTTAGTGTTGCATTACCTTGCTTAGTTTAATTGTCATATTAGTTTAAGTAAGGAATTTGATTTAAAAGTCATAAATTTTATTTGGTCCTAATCACCTTCTATAGGACATAGCTTTCATTCTATAATTTCACCAAGCTTCGCACAAATAGTAGTCTGTAGACCCGTCATGAGTAATTTCAATTACATTCGACTTCTCTCTCGCACCACAATTCTCTTCCCATTGATAATTTGAATTAATTTAATAGAAAATTGAAAGCGGTATAGGAGAGATAAAATCATGTCGGACAAACCCACCAGTGGTTGGCAACAACCGGGCCCCATGGGCCCATATATTACATGACACAAATCACTGCAACGTAATCTTCGAAGATAACAGGAATAACTTAACTCATGATCATACCTTGGTTGAAGCAAACAAGGAGAGATTGGTTGGCAGGTCGATTGGATTTGAAGTCTTTGATGGCACGTCCGTTTACAATGGAGCCCTCGTATCAACGGTCTGCATTCTCCGTCCATGATTTCATTTAAGGAAACTAAATCTCCATGATACATTAGCATACACGCTGAGTTAAATGATAAGTGTAGCCCAAATCTTTGGACGGGATACAAGGGTTTTCAATTTCCTGACCATTGGTATAAATTCCACCACCATATAGATAGAGCAATATTGAAAAAAACAGAAGAAGTCATGTTATAAGATCCATCGACCAATATATTAAGGACCTTTTTGTATTTTTTCTAATTGATTGTACGTGGGTTAGACGTTGAAAGGTCATAATCAGTTTCATTGAGGATTTTCTGAGGCATACGCAATCAAAGTTAGACGGCACGGCAATCATCCGGAATACCAAAGTCGCCGCGCGCAGTAGTATAATCGAAAGCCACAGGACTGGAATCCTCTACAACATCGAAAACACCCAGGTCTATGGAGCCAACCACGTTGTAAATGTTAAATCCACTCCATCCATCAGATTTTATCCTTGATATTAGGTCCTAAGGCGTACACTCGGCTGCATCCACAACTCATATGGTCCACACCATATGGAACAATAGGGATGCGATGCCAAACATAGGAGCATGCATGTGTGGGGCCACGGTGGTCTGTTTCCTTCAACAAACGTATTAATCAACTCATCAGGATGAAGAGAAGATGCAAAAATCAGCCGGATACAAACCTCCGGCGGGCCACATCGTGTGAACTTAGCATCGAAAGGTTACATTGTTCTCATTTGCGTGGTCCATATAAGATTTTAATCGGTTTAATCTTCTGTGTATATAGTCTAAATAATGTTTCTCACCTGATGGACAGAGCAGATTGTATACATGTACAACGTGGTAGACGGCCCATAGACCTTGGGTATTTTACACGCCGTGTAAAACCGGTGTTGTAAAGGATTCCAATCCAACCAAGGAAGGGGAAATTGAGTCAAGATTCTTTGACTATTTTATCAATTATTGCCAGCTAAGGACGTGGAAATGGGACGCGGATTGCGTCCAACCTCCGCCCGTACGGTAATCCGTCCGGGCAGGGCTCTGTGGGATCCACTGTGATGTAAGTGTTTTATCCATGTCGTTAATCGCTTTTCTCATATCATTTTAAGTTATCATCATAAAAATGAAGTAGGTTCACATGTCTAGTGGACCACACCAAAGGAAGCTACAATGATAATGACACCCACCGTTGAAACCTTTCTAAAGGCCACCGTGATGTTTTTTTTTTACCATCCAACCTATTCATAAGGTAATGTAGAGGTGGATGAAGTGAAAAAAACAAATATCAGCTTGATCAGAAACTTTTCCAGCTCTAAGAAGTTTTAATGGTGAAAATTCAATTCCCATTTCCTGGGCCATTAAGCTCTTTAACTACCTCATTTTTTGTCTCATACTTTAAAATGATCTGACTAAAACTATTAACTGCGTAGATAAAAAAACTTACATCACAGTGGCCCCACATAGCCCTGCCCGGACGGATTACGGTACGGGCGGGGGTAGGACGCAATCCGCGTCCGTGGAAATGTGCATTCTTTTGGACCTGAATTGACCAGTCAACATTCGGCATTCCTCCTCTGCTCTTCTATGACATTTCGATCCTATAAATCTCCGTAAGCCAACGGACTGAATCGATAGAGTAGTCTGCAAGAAAAAAATGGTTCTGCTATTCTGGTTGTTGGTATTATTAGTAGGCTCAGGTAAGCTGTTTTTTTATGAAACGTTAAGACAATGATTTTTTATTTTCTTTTATGCTATTGTGTCAATTTTTTATGACATCAATATTGTGTGAATGGTGGACCATCTTTGTAGACACCCTGCCAAAGATGGGAAACTCTTTACAGGAACTGGTTGAAATTCAAAATAAAATACCAGAATTATTTAGAAAACTCTTGGAAACTTTTAATCAGCCAATCAAAGAACTCTCTCATAATCTCTTGGAACAAAGCTAGTGAAAAAAAAAAAAAAAAAAGGAAGGAAAGAAAGAAAGAAAGAAAGAAAGAAGAAGTAGAGAAAAAGCTGTCAACCAAAATCGAATTCCCACCGGCCACCAACAACCAATCAAGGGCTAACCTAAGCATAGCATTTTGACCTCTTGTATCATAAAAAAATCTTGAAAAGTGTTCTTTGTACGTTGGGGGGTAATCGAATTTCTGTGATGCATGTTTAAAGTCAGCCACTGTCAGCACAATAACTCCTAGCAACTGAAAGCCGTCTTGGGTGTCATGATCAGCCATTTAGGTAGTCAGAAGGAATTTGATTGTCATCACCTCGCCTATTAAGCATATCAATCACCATTTGTATGGAAGCAAAAGAAAATTGAGAGAGAGCCAAGGAGAGGGGTTAGGCTAAGGGGCTAGGAACGCAAGGAATTAAAGAAGAAAATGAGAGAAACAAGAAATGAAAACAAGAAAGGTTATCTTAGAATCTTATATGAATTGAGGATATTCGACCATTTCTTTCAATGAAGAGTTTCACTTTTTCTATCACATTTCATTATCAAGCTGCATTTACTTTCCGCGTATTTCTTATTTACCATTTCCGTATTGTAGTTATGATTACCGTTGAGTGACTGGTCTCCGCAACTATATATAGTTATGGCCTTTTTTCTTGCTTTTTTCCTCTGATGTCAGATGTGTTAAGCTAACATTGAGGGCATTGCCTCTGCAGTCCTGACTCCGATAAATGTTTCAGAACTTTGTAAATTAAAATAAAAATAAAAAAATAAAAAATACAAAAAATACAAAATCTACTAAAGTAGAGATGGCATGATAGTATGGGTAGAAAAATGGTGTCTAATACCTTCATTTTCTATTACTAAGGTCATTACTTGAAATTTATGACCACAGACTAAACATAAAAGTTACTCAATTTGAAAAGTTTTGCTATTCCTCATTTTACAAGTGATTCTATGATGCCAAGTGACTGTAGATTCGTAATGACTCCAAGTCAAACATATCATTTTCTCTGAGTCCTTACCACACTCTTTGTAAATTTAAAAAGCAAAAGTGAAGCTGTGAGCACGCTAACCATGGAGAGCATTCACAGCATAATGATCACTACGATGAAAACTAGAATTATACATTAACTGATGAAATCAACACTACAACTGATGTCTTGACTTAGTGCGAGTGTGTGTTCCATGTTTTTCTCCTAGTGATCTTCATGGTATATATGGTCCACATCATGGCTTAGATGCTTTTATGTCCACATCATTCCTAGTGATCATTTCAGCGTGAGGCTACGGGGCCCCAAATGCAGATTTGGTCTGATGATTTTGAGCCGTCCATCTTCTCTATTCTGCCATACATGAGCGATTGCTGCAGTGACACTTCCTTTGGTCTCTCCCAAACCAGAACATGAATGGCTGCCATCATTAGACCATCTCAGCATGTGGGTCCCAACGGGAAAACACAAGCTGGTCATCTTAATTTGCCACACAGGCGAGATGAACTCATTTTCTTTCTTTTGTCATTAACTAACTTCTTCAGTGAAACCATAGATATTTACTGCATTGCTTCTCTGCGGATCGACTGCGGATCTCGAAGCTACGCTGACAGCAACGGCATAATTTGGGAATCCGACAATCTTTTTATCTACCCGGGCAACAACAGCCAAGTCCTCACAAATACGACGATAGCAAGCCAACAGATGAGTACGCTCCGGTTCTTCCCTGATCGGAACAAGAACTGCTACATCCTGCCTGTGTTTGCCTATCAGAAATATCTCCTTCGGGCCGGCTTTTACTATGGGAATTATGACGGCCAGTCGAGGCCACCCACCTTTGATCTACAGTTTGATGGAAACCTGTGGGCCACTGTCACTACTTCCCTTGATGAGCCCAGTTTCTTCGAAGTGATCATGATACCCACGAGGCAAAACGTCAGCATCTGTTTGGCCCGCACGGTCGATGGTGGGGTCCCCTTCATCTCTTCTTTGGAAAGTCTGTACCTTGGCCTGAACATGTATGGCTGGATGCAGGGTAACCAGGTCTTATTCAAGGAATACAGGTTGAACTTTGGAGCAACAGAAATGGTCAGGTGAGTGGTAATATCTTCAAAGTTTAAGGGTGAACCCTGTTGGGGACCGTGGAAACACACGGAGATACATAAAGTGAAGTAATTCAATTGCACCAAGTAAGCACAATGCAAACACACCAAATTTAGCGTGGAAAAACCCTTATGTGAAAAAACCATGGCATAAACTAATAGAAAACACTATAAAAGTAAAAATTACATGAGATAGAGAGAATATCCAATTTGAACAAGCCTCGAATCTCCCTTACAAGCCCTTTGAGACCCTAGGAACAAATTATAAAGCTCTAGATACATCTCAATCTCGATTATACTCCTATACATGGCTTCTAGGAGAATCCTAATCAAAATCGGAATCAAATCTCGCAGATACACAACTCTGCGTAACATATGCATACGTTCAATGACACCTTCGATTGGACTTCGATGACATCGACTAAACCATTGATGGCATCAAACCCATTTCAATGGCATCAAACTAATACTGAAACGATCCAGCAACCAAACATGAAAATCTAGATTTTACTGATGATATCGACCAAGCCTTCGACGACATCGAAAAATGACACATAAAGTATCCAGCAACCAATTTGATTTATTCCAGATATCGCCGATGACATTGAGCTGACTTTGATGGCATCGATCGAAACTGTCATTGACAGATTGCTGAAAGACATCTATCAACAATCTCCATCATGTCTTCGATCATCATCCTTCATAGCTTCTTTTCCTCTTTCTCTAATCCTACCTTGCATCATAACTCCACCATTGCTTCTCGTGTATCCTCCATCTTACTTTACGCTTTCCTTAGGCCCAGAGAAATTGCATAGAACCTGAACTTATCTGAGGTAACCACCTTAGTGAGCATATCCGTCGGATTCACGCTCCTATGAATCTTCACCAGAGTAACGCCTCTTTCGACATGCACTTGTTGGATATAATGGTGATGAACATCAATGTATTTAGTACATGAGTGATAAATAGAATTTTTACTCAAATTGATAACGCTTTTGCTTTCGTAATTAACTAGCATATCCTCTTACTAAAGTCTCAATTGATTTATCATCCCTCTTACTAAACACCTTCCTTAAATGCTTCCGTCACTATCATATACTCAAATTCGATTGTCAAAAGAGTCACCACAGACTAAATCTTCGACATTTAACTGATCGCTCCACTCGCTAGTACAAATGAGTAACCTAAAGTCGACTTTCTACAATCCACACTACCCGCATAATTTGAATCCACATATCTAACTAACTTGGCCCCTGTCTTCTCAAAAGTTAAGACATAGTCTTTTGTACATCGAATATATCGAAGTAGCCATTTTATCACTTTCTAGTGTTGTTTTTCGATGTTAAACATATATCTGCTCACAACACCAACTAGCTATAAAATATCCGGTCTTATATAGACCATGATATACATTAAACTACCAACGGTATTCGAATAAGGCACATGAGACATCATATTTTTTCTCATTTATTTTAGGACATTGTTATGAGGAAAGCTTGAAGCGAGCCGCTTGGGGAACGCTGACCAGCTTTGTCTTGTCCATCTCATACTTAATCGATACCTTCTGAAGGTATTCTACGTAAGATAACCAAAGCCTACTCATCTTCCTGTCTCTATGAATATCTATGCCGAGAACCCTCTTTGCATCCCTTAGATCTTCCATCTCGAATGTCCTAAATAAATGAGTCTTCAGTATATCGATTTCAGACATGTCATGACTGGTGATCAACATGTCATTAACATATAATACTAGGATGATGAACTTGTCATCACTCAATGTCTAATAATAGACACAGTGATCATATTCACTCCTAGTAAATTTTTGACTCAACACGAAAAAATCAAACTTTTTGTACCACTGCCTAGGTGACTGTTTCAGGTCATACAACGACATCTTTAACTTACAAACCTTGTTATAATATATCCCTTGTACTTCGTAGCCCTCTGGTTTATTCATGTTGTCCTCCGGTTGCTTCATGTACATATGCTCTTCCAATTCCCTATGCAGGAATGCAGTCTTCACTTCCATCTATTCCGGCTCGACATCGTATTGGGCAACTAGGGCCAACACGAATCTGATAGATACTTACTTTACAACCGGTACGAATATCTCTGTGAAGTCGATTCCTTCTCTTTGAGCATATCCCTTCACTACCAACCTTGCCTTGTATCTATCGTGTTTCTTCTTGAAGATCTACTTGCACCTGATTATTTTTCAGGCAACTAGAAGCTTCACCAGCTCCCACGCTCGTTCTTGTACAGGGAGTCCATTACATCATTCATTATTGCCTTCCATTTTTCTATATCAGGCTTATCAAGAGCCTCATGAAGAGTAGATGGATTACACTGATTTATAATGAGGGCATATGTAATATTGGAGTAATCCCTGTATCTCGTCGGTAACATGCGATCTCACAAGTAGCGGCTCCACCTACTCCTGTATATCTATCTACGCATCTGTCTCATCCTGAGTATCATATGTGTCAACTTGAACGTTCACGACCAACCTTTCTGGTTCCTTTAGCTCCTCCTGATTATTCTTGTGGAATAGAGAGCCTTCGTCGAATTTGATGTCCCTGCTAATGATATTTTTTTATGTGATCGGGTTATACAGCCTGTAGCCCTTCACACCACTACCATAACCAGCAAAGATATACTTTTTGGATCTTTGGTCTAACTTATCTCTTTCAACTGACGATGCATGAGAGAAAGCCAAACAACCAAATACACACAATTATGAGCAGTCTACCTTCTAATCACTTCATACTTCCTTTGAAATTTTACAATAGAACCCTAATGCTTCGAGTGCACTCACAGATATCATACTCTTCCTTAACTTAGGAACGTATCTCACATTATTCAAGATACACTTCATGCTATTAAACATTTTGCTGTGCACCACTCCAACACCAATCACCTTACAGAAATTATTGTTGCCTATAAACATCTGATCACCATTGTACTCACTATAACTAGTGAACTAGTTCCGATGAGATGTCATATGATAAGAAGGCCCTGTATCCAAAATCTATTCTTTAGCGAAGTACCCAGATTTTGAAGTGGTCAGCACGTCACTATCACTTGCCTTCTCACTAGATTCCACATTGTTGGCTTCTTTGAAAAGAAATCTCTAATTTCTCCTTCATCAAATTAGAATATCTGACAATCCTTCTCATGTGCCTTGCCATGCCATAATTCTAGCAATTCAGCTTTCCTTTGCCATCGCCCTTGGATTTGGATCTCGATCGCAAAGATCCTCAGTCTTGCTCAAAATTTCTCTTCCTTATAACCAATACATCTGTAAAAGCACCCAAATCACTATTCTTTCTCATTGCCTTCGACTGAAGTGCTGAGATTATAGTCTCAATGTTAATAGTTGTCCTACCAGTGCACAAAGAGTCTTTAAAGATTTATACGATTCTAGAAGAGAATTCAGTAGAATACATGCTTAGTCTTCATCTTTCATCGTCTCATCCACATCCAATAATTTACAAACTAGTCGATTGAAGTTACTAACATGGGCATCAACGTCAACAGTCTTTGTCATCTTCAGATTAAATAATTGTAGCTTCATATACAAGCGATTCTGAAGAGACTTCTTCACATAGATGTTCTCTAATTTCATCCATTTATCTACTTCAGTTTTCTCTCTTATAACATTATAAAGGACCTCATCCGTTAGACACAACTAGATTGAGATATTGGCCTTTTTATCTAACTTTTTATATTCTTCTTATTTTATATTTTCTGATCACTTTTCAAGTAGTGCATCTTCCAATCCTCGTTAAATTAGGATGCATTCATCTTAACTTTCCATAGTTTAAATATATATATATTTTTAATATTTCTCTAGATGAAACTTCATGTTAGATGCCATTGATACCATGATTTCAAATTGGATCTACTTCCCAATGTAAGATCTGATACCACTCTTAGGACACGTGAAAGCACATAGAGCGGAATCAAGCAAAGTAATCATAATTGTACAAGCAAACTCAAGCAAAGATCAGTATGAATTTTACGTGAAAAACCCTGGTGAGATAAAACCACGACATAAATATTATAAGAGATAAACCATCTTAACAATTCGAATAACAACTCAAATATCCTTTGAACCATAGTTATGCCTTTAAATCCTTAAGAATGTCTTAAAAAAACCCTAATAATACCCCAATATCGATGACACTTGTTATATTTACTATCACAACTAGAATCGAAAACAAATCTTGCATTTACGCAATTTTGCACATGCCTTCAATCATAGTGTTGAGCAATCGACACTGATCGAGCACCCTTCGATCACTCAAGAAAACCAAAGCTTGAGTGAACGAACTAGCCAAAAACTATCCAGAGAGTAAACAAGGATATTTTGAATATTCTCGATCGAACAACTTAGAGGTTCGAGCGATCGGGCATGGTCTAAAACTGTTCAACAAGCATTCTATCTAATTCCACAGAGGTCTAATTGATCGAGAATGGCTCTCGAGCTATCGAAGTCTTTGTTTTGTATAGATTGAAGACATCCATTTAACACATGGTCCATCTTACACTTAAACCTCCATCTACATTATACATTTATCGGACGGATCTAGATCCGGATCCTATGATCCATTAATCAATCAAATTGGGTCCATGTATAACTGGATTGAGATCCATCCAGTCACTTTATCTACACTTACACATATATATGTAGTAATGGTCCTATATCAACCGTAGGGTAGGTAGAGTTGTACACGAGCTGAACCGAACTGAGTTTGACTCGAGTTTGGTTTGGCTTGTTTATGTGACACCCATTGTTTGAGCTTTACGTTTTTAGTCCAAACGACATTATGACCCAAAAAAAAAAAAGTTTTCAAATGTCCAGGACATCTAAGGGCTTCTTTGGGACATCCTCAGTTATAATGCTTATTTGATTATATTCTAAGTGGTCATTTATAAAAGAAATCATTTGATGCCCTGTGGCTCGGTCGATTAATTTTTCTTCATGGGCATGGGATACTCATCTCTTAGTGTGGCTCGATTTAAATTCCTGAAATCAATATAAACTCTAAGTTTATCATTTTTTTTTTTAATAACTGATACTACATTTGAAATCAAATAAGCATATTTTACGGGTTTTATGAACACGACTTTTAAAAATTGTTTAATATCTTCATTTATCTTTCAAGTAACTTCGGCTATTATCCGTCTAGGCGGCTATTTATGTGGTCGATAGTCATCTTTTATAGGTAACTTCTGTTTAACCATGTTTTAGTGTAGTCCAAGCAACTCATGATAGTCACATTCAAAGTAATCACCGAACTCTTTGAGTAGCTTAGTAAGTTTGACCTGTCCAACAATTCACTGATAAAAGTAGGTTTGTGATGTTACCCTATCCCCAAATTCACTTCAACTAAAAGATCTTGGATCTAAAATTGAGAATCATCCAATTTTCCTAGAGCTTATTTTAAATCGTTCAAATCAATACCATCTTTAGCTATTTAATCGATTGGTACTACTATTTCAACAATATCAGCAAAGCATCCATTATCCTATCTTTGTAGAGTCTCCTCAAGCTGCCTTAATATGATTGTGAATTAGACATTGAACAATATCTGAGTCATCATGGAATTTCTTCTATGGTGTAAGTTATAGTTGCACAAAAGGGAATTATAGCATTGACAACTAATCATCCAGTCGTATCTTAGTAGCGATATCTTGTATGATGTTATATAGGTTGATTCTAGCATCTTTCTCAGTCGGTCTACCATTTTTATCTCGTCTTGTAAAACATATTGGTCCAATCTTGTTTCCATAGAAATAAGCTTCAACCACATTGGACATGACTAAAAATAATTTATAATCGGCCAAAAGAAATTCTACTTTTTCTTGATTATAGAAAATCACATATTGATGCAGTGATTATGAAATACATGAGAAAGAATGAATCTAGTCTCTTCCCAGCAGAGCATTATAATTTAAAGAAGTGTTGACCACAAAGAAAGCGGCCGGCACCTTCTTGATTTCCATCATTAATTTGACAGATAAAACACCATGTACTTATGTCACTCCTCCAGTAAAATTATTGACCATGGTCGATATCATATCATCCGGAGTCTTTCTCAACTTGACCATTATCTTAACTGGAAGGATATTTACAACTACACCATTATTGACCAAAACACTGGTGATTAGGCAACCCTTCAAGTGTACAAAAATATATAATAGCCTCCGATATTGGATCATGATACGAATCGGTCTTTCAATTATTATCTTTTCATAAGGTGATTTTGGCTTGGCCGAAATGATGACACATTTTTTGTGCTTATAGTGTTATTTTTGTATTAAAAAAGTTCATATTATGTATATATATATTTTTTAAATAATTAAAATAAAAAACAAGCTAACACCCGTTCAAAAATAAAAAAGTTCATATATGTATATTTTTGTATTAAAAAAGTTCATATTATGTAGTGGTTGTCTCTCTGAGGTAAGGCTTTTTATAGGATTGTCCCAGAATAAAAGAAAAGAATGAACAAACAACGTTGTACTGTGTCCGGTGTTGGTTTCCCCCGTCGTCGATGTTATCTGCGGTAGTTTTTTGTCTGGATTTTCCTCCCTCATGTGTGTGTTTTTTTTCCATGGAAGCCAGATCTATGACTTGAAAAAAATCTTATTCTAATGAAAGCGGAGGTGTGTTCAAAAAAAAAAAAAAAAGCTAACACCCGTTCAAACTTGGTTCAGTTCGACTCGACTCAGCTCAAATATTTGGACTAAACCAAACAAAGCTCAAGCATCTTTAATCCAGAGGAAACCAAGCTCAAACGATGTGAATAAGCTTGAAGCTCGGCTCTTCTAAAACTCAAATAAAGAGTGTCACGTACACAAGCCAAACCAATATTATGTCAAATTCGGCTAGGCTCGGCTCGTGTATAGCTACTGCGGGGCGCCTATGACTGAAAACGTGTCTCTCACAACACATAAATCCATGACAACTCATCGATTATACACAGTATACACTAATACTAATTTGGACCGTCAAAATAGAAATGAATGGTGACATCTATATGATTTTTTACTACGTGAACATATATTGGACGGATGGATTGGCATATACTACGCCATGTGTAAGGTGGATAAATGGCCAAACCTAAATAACTATTTCTCGAGAAGCAACCGATGCCTTACAAATTACATTTTGCAGGTACCCAGATGATGAATACGACCGTTTCTGGGACCCAGCCATTCCGACTGGTTATAAAACGGTTACTGCAGATTATCCATCCCTCAATCAATCCGTTGATGATGATCCACCTCTGACTGTGATCAAAACTGCGATAGAAGCCCCATCTCCATTGGATAAGATTATCCTATCGTTCCCAGTCCCGCAGCAACGGTCCATATATGTCACACTCTATTTCACAGAAGTTCGTAAGTTTGGGCCTAATCAGAATAGAACATTTGAGGTATACTTAACTGGTAAGTACTACTCTCTAGTTCTTTCTCCCCGCTACCAGATGTGCGATGAGATCAGCTGGAATGCAGATGGATGGTTCAATCTGACCGTCGGATGGTTCAATGTGACCCTTTCTCCCTTGACTGATTCAATTTTGCCTCCGATCATCAGCGCCATGGAGCTGTTCACTGTAAAAGAATATCAGCTAAAAAGCACATCCCAAGATGATTGTAAGTTACATGCTTCTAAATGTCATCTAATGCACACCCACCACATGCCAGCATGGCAAAAATATCAAATATACAAGCAATCCATCACGTGGACCTCACCGTTTAAATACTGCTACCAAAATATAAAGGTGGCCCACTTAGTAGGTGTGCCAAGAAATCAGAAAACTTTGGACGATTTTTCACAGCCAGATTTTCTTTTCAGCTGATTAGTGAACCGAGATGATTCTTGGCATAGCGAGTCTACTGAGTGGTACCTTTCTGATCCACGGCTTAGATATTTCATTCGTTTGCCACGCTAGCATACGTGTGGTGTGTGCATTAGCTGACTTGTACACTTATTTTAGCTTTTTTTTTAAAAAAATAAAATAAAATAAAATTTGAAATAAGTGTTAAATCCATTCCATTCTATAATATGCATACAACTGTCTATGTTATTGTATAGTTTAAAAACAAAATTTAATTGTGTCAGTTATTGTAATGTCTAATCATAAACATCATGGATAGATGGTTAGAAATAACTTGGGCCAAACAACAAATCCTCCTACACCGAGCTCTCCAAGTGTATGATGATAACCATCTTCCTTCCACAACTCTGCCTGCAAAGCTATAATCTCTATCGGGACAACACTAAAATTTCCTTCACCCATTCCTACTCCATGGACATGTGTAGTTGCATCAACTGCATGCACCTCACCACGAGCAATTACCCATTGCTTCCAATCGCAAAGATCGCATCTCTTGCCAATATTTACCAAATCAGGTGACAGTACATGACTAGATTTAAATGGAGGTATTGTCGGTGGACCCACATCCCCTTGTTCCCCATGCTTATCTACAAAACAATTAACCTTCTGGTGGAGATCTCCAGGCTTTTCTTCACTTTACTTAATTCCTGTATCAAACTATCTCGATCCCGTGTCACCATATTGAGCTTATCTATAATAGGGATTGTCTTCTTCAATGCAATCTTGCCTACATTTCCACTTATCCCCCCGCATGCACCCTCTACTATCACTCCCAATTGATTGTGTAAGGGCATCATCTACACTGGTCATCCGAAATGCAGGATTACTACTTTGAATTGACTTTATTTTTTCAAAGGTTTCTGAAAACTACAATTTGTCATCCTTTGTTGTATGGGCTCGGATGTACACCTCAGCCCTACCAACCTCGGCATCAGTAGTAAGACTCCTCTTAATTGCCATCTGATGACGTGTAGCAGCCATGCTACACTTCTGTTAGCTTAGCAAAGCTCGAAAACATATGAATTAATGTAAGAGGTTTACTAGCCCTGAGCACATTTACGTGTATCACTACTGCCAACCCAGCACGTGACAGATATCTGAGCCATACATAACGGGGCCCACTTATCTGGCAGACCAGACTTGTACATTGAATGTGGGCGATTATCAACTTTTGTAAGCCACCACTTTGTTTTTTATCGCATGGTAGCTGACTTATGATTAATTGGACCGTCATGATTTGCACCATGCAGTCTTTACCATAGGGCCTACCTTATGCATGGCTCAGATGTCCCAAAATCCTGCTTGGCATATGTGCTGTGTGTGACGGTGTGTGCGGATAGGTGTGTGGGGTGAGCAAACCGCGCCTAGTCAAAAGTCAAAATCATAAATATGCAATGCAATACACACGTGTGCATATCCAGGTTCTCCACACACCAACAATATAACACGTGTGAAGAATACCGAAGCCATCCATCTGGTGAAACCAACTACTGAGATGAGGGTGAACTCAGCGGGGGATTAGCAAGTCGCGAAGTGCTGCGCTAACTAACCTTTCGGTGGAGACGGACCCGGTTTTGCACATTAACAAGCCTCAATTAGGCCATAAATTGCTTTTTCCATTTCAGTGGAGCCTATCGTGATGTTTATAAGAAATTTATCCTATCCTTCTAATTTTCTAGTTCATGATAAGAAACGAGCTCAAAAAACCAGACAAATCCAAAGCTCAAGCAAGCCACACTGTAGGAAAAAGTTGTCAGGGAAGTGCCCAACATTGAAAACTTCCCCAGGTCCACCATGATGTTTTTTTTCTGTCAAAACTCTTCCTAAGGTAATTCCCATTGGGATGAAATGAAAATAGAAATATATTATTGAACCCAAAACTTTCGTAGCCTTATGCATGTTTCAATGGTGGGCAATCAATACCTACTCTTTCCTACCTTGTTGCTCACTTAACTTTTAGATATGCCTCATTTGTTTGCCTCATGTCTAACATCAGCCGGAATGGGGAGGATTTCTCATAATTGTCATAGTGGCCATTAATGTGTATATTCTATGTAAGCCGTCAAAACACAAAAATGCTAATTTGATCCAAAACTTTTGTGCCCCACCAATATTATATTTCAATGTTGGGCATTCAATCTCCCACTGTTTGCTGACGTGTGGTCCACTTGCATTTTGGATTTACCTCGTTTTTTTGCTAATGTTACTTGATGAGCTGTTGGAGGGATGTGAATTGCCAGCAACCCCCAGGAAGTTCTTGATTTCGGAAGTTATGTGAGGCCACGGTGGAGAAATCCTTTCCATTCATCTGCTTTTCTAGCTCATGATAGGATATGATCTTAAAAATGAGGCAAATCCAAAACTCAAATAGACCACACCAAATAAAAAGTGGGGATAGAAATGCCTATTGATGAAACCTTCCCAGTGTCCACCAAGATATTTATATTCCATCCAAACTGTTTATAAGGTCATTCCCACTTGAATGAACTGAAAGCACAATAATATTATCATGATCCAAGACTAATGTAGCCCATGAATGTTTCAACTATGGGCGTTGAATCCCCACTCTCATGTGGTGTGACCCATTTAAGTTTTAGATATGCCTCATTTTTAGGCTCACGTCCTAGCACGAGCAAAAAAATGGATGGATGGGATGGATTTCTCACGAACATTATGATGGGTTTCACCTAACTTTCGACTGCAAGAACTTCGTGGGGTCAAGAATCCCATGTAATCAACATCCTTAGGCGACCATCCTTTGTATATAATGGAATACTATGATATGACCATCATAGTATGTGAAAGGGTTGGTGCTTTTCTTTTTCTTCTTCTTCCTTTTGGAACGAGTTTGGAAAGCAGGATATCATCGCAAATATCCACACACAATAATGAATTACACAATGTTGCATCCATGTGAGCTACATAGTTGTTAGAAAATATCTTTAGAAGGTAAATTTTTTGTTAGCATTGACAAGCACAGAATACCGATCCCCTCCCTAAACAGAGTTCGGCCGGTGCCCATGTCGCACCAGGATTCACGGTGTTTGTAGGTAATCTCCCATTTGACTGCTCTCAGACAGATATTGAAACCATTTTTGGGAGATATGGCAAAGTGCAGAACATCTCCATTCCGACATTCCCTGGATCCGTAAAACCAAGGGGATTTGTGTTTGTTTCCTACCTCTATGAAGCTGATGCAAGGGCTGCCATTGGGGTCTTGAATGGGAAACGTATTGACGGGAGAGTGGTGACTGTCCAAGCTGCGATTTCAAAGTTGAGAAGACAACCGATCCCCACCCACCATCTGATTCACTCCAACATCCACCAACCGATTCACTCTAACATCCACCAAAACCCCAAAGCGTACAGCTCTGTGCTCAAGAGTACCCGCCCACCTTGTCCCTCACAGCAGACTGATAGAGATAGTGAATCAGAGACAGTTATTGCAGATGAAGCTGCGGTACAAATCCGGAGACGGAACTTGGGTAATGCCCTGCTCGGATACGCATCAGACCCGTCCATCCCGATCATTCAGCTAATCAGGGCCATCAGGAACTCCAGATTTGTATCTTCGGCGGCCGACATCACGAGGTTATCTCCCAACTCATTTCTCCTGCAGTTTCAATGTCCGGAGGACTTGGTGGATTTCTCTTCAGACTCAGATCTGCACTCTGCAATGGGGTTAGAGAGACTACATGCCTTGAACCCAACATCTGTGATGGGCTTTGGAGGGACTTGGGTCAGATTGTACGGCATTCCAACCCATGCCTGGTTTGAAGCAACAATCGTCGACATCGCCCAACACTATGGTAAGGTCATCCAAGTGGACTCGACGACTAGACACGACATCTTCCAAGTGTTTGCAAGGGTCAAAATCAGATTGAGGCCAGGAAGAGATTGCTACAAAGTCGTAAATTTAAAGGTTGGAAGGGAAGAATACCCTATTTTCGCCAGACTAGAAGCTCCAAGTTGTGATTTCCGATCCACCTCCCCGCCCCAAACTCCTCCAAAGGATCCACCTCGCAATGAAATCAACACAAAAAACTGGGTCCTATCAACCTTCCACCAAAATAAGGGAGCAACTCCAAACCACCCTATAACTGTTCGACCAAATGCCCTGTTGACAGCTATAGCTCCTACCCCCATGGCAAGTCCAAATTCAGGATGCACCCAAGGCTCGGTCATCCCTGCCACGCCGGACTCGGTGGGACCCCAGCCTATTGTCCACCCTTCAAGACCCACGGGGCTCTTCAGGCATCCTGGACCAGCACCAACTACAGACCCATGACCCATTGGCTGGGGAGACTGGTCATCCCCAGCGTTAGTTCTGCTTCCACCAAAGCCAAAAACCTATGTAGCTTACAACAAGTCATGAAGCAATGACCACCATCCAGAATACTCCAACCACAGCTGCAGAGCAATCCAACCAAAGTCCCTCTCAGATGCAAATTAGGCACCTGGCTCGGCAGAACACCCCTGCTAAGATTCACACTGATCTTCTTGCTGATGGCCACCAGCTCTCTAGTCTCCCGACCCGCATCTCAGACAGTCCAACACCATCCCAGCAGATTTCCCGTCCCAAGCTTGTAGATGCTGGGTCCACAGTCCCGTTGCCCCAATCCAACACTCATGTTACCCCTCCCTCACCGGACGTGAATCCCCCTGACACTGGGAAAATTCAAATCGACCTTTCTCCATATTTCAACAACATATCTGGCCTCAATCCTCACCAACCATCAGCAAACATCCCTCCTAGGGAAACAATTGAGCATTCAGACCCAAATTCTAGAACAGACAGCCTCTTGAGTGACCAGGATGAGCCAGTTCAGCACACTCATTCAGAGGAGGGAAGGGAGCTCGACGAAGAAACTATAGATTTCTCAGACGAAAGACCCTTGAACAGCTACCTAAAATCGTGGAGAGGAAAGAAGAGAAGCTCATACTACAGGGCCATCAACTCCGGAAACGTCTCTGATGGATAGAGTCCTCCTTTGGAACGTGAGGGAAATAGGTAACTCTCCCTCGGTCAAACACGTGAAGCATCTGATTTCCACCCATAATCCTACAATTCTTATCCTCCTTGAACCCATGTTACCAGACTCCAGGCGGGTTCACACAGGCCTCAAGCTAGGCTTTCACTGCTCCTTCTCCAATGCGGCGTCGGGGGGTAAAATATGGGTCTTCCACCACATTGCAATCCTCGTTGATTCGCTGACCAATGTATCTCTTTCAGAGTCAAGGTGCCCTAGCTTGTGCAGCCTTTGCTTTTCACTTGCGTCTATGCTAAATGCTCGTATTTACGAAGAAGAGATCTATGGGTACATTTGGTCAATCAATCTATGATCTGCTCGGATCTGTGGATGGTTTGTGGTGACTTTAATGTGGTCACGACCCAATCCGAGAGGATAGGCGGGAACTTCTTGGTTGGCCCCAGCTCTTCCGACTTCATCGACGCTATTAACCAAGCAAACCTGATCGACACGGGATTCTCGGGAAGCGCGTTCACTTGGTGTAATAACAAGTCAGGCTCAAGCAGAAAATGGGCTAGGCTCGACCGCGTGCTCTGCTCCCACTCCTGGCTACAAACTTTCCCAACTTTCTGCGTTCAGCATCTGTTCAGGGTCCATTCAGACCACTCTCCTCTCCTCCTATCAAACTCGTCAGCCGCACATTCTTCCCCTAAGTCGTTCCGCTTCCAGTGAATGTGGACATAGCATGAAGGCTTCTAGCAATTGTAGCTGAAGCTTGGCAATCCGAGACCTTTATCAACCCCATGGTCCACCTCCTTGCCAAGATGAGGAACACCAAGTCAGTATTGAAAAATTGGAACAAGGAGACCTTTAGCAACATCTTTGAGCAGATCAAAACGTCGACAGAGCAATTGGAGAAGCTTGAATAATCGGCCATCTCCACGCCATCTCCCCTCACCTTATTGAGCCTTGTCAGGGAAAGAGCTAATTTGTCCCGCCTTGAGCTTCTCGAGGAGCTGTTTTGTAAGTAAAAATCCAAAAACAAATGGTTAAAAGAGGGAGATAAAAACTTAAAAATTCTTCCACGCCTCCGTTTCTGACTGCCTCAGAAGAGTCCAAATCAAGCAGATTAAGCTTCAGGACGGTACAATGATTTCAGACCAGTCCCAGATGAAACGTGCAGCAGCAGACTTCTTTGAGACCTTATTCTCAGCAGATCCAGTGCCGCAAGCTGGGGATCTCATCAGCCTCATCCCTCCCCTGGTCTTCCAAATGGACAATGCGTCCCTTATAGCTCCGGTTTCATTGGAGGAAGTTAAAATGACAGTTTTAGCGCTTCCACCTGGTGGGGCGTGAGGCCCAAATGATTTCTCTGGGCCATTCTTTCTGTCCTATTGGAGCATAGTGGCGCAGGATCTGCATAGAGCGGTCAACTTCCTTTTCCAGGGAGGTATGCTTCCTCAGGCCTTCTTTGCTTCTCTTCTTTGCTTAATTCCTAAATGTATAGCTCTAAAGTCCTTTTCTGATTTTTGCCCTATTAGTCTGTGTAACTACGTATACAAGATCTTCTCCAAGGTTATTGCAGCTAGGCTCAGCACCTTTCTACCAATGCTAATTTTCGAAGAGCAAATGGCCTTTGTTAAGGGTCGATCTATTGCGGACAGTGTTGCTTTGGCGCAAGAGCTTCTTTGAGACATTGACAAGAAGACCAGGGGCAGTAATATTATCCTCAAAATTGATCTCGAAAAGGCTTATGACTGGGTAAGCTGGTCCTTTCTAAAAGATGTTCTCCTCCGATTCGGCTTCGACCTTTCATGGATCTCGCTGGTAGAGAAGTGCTGGTCAGGGCCCTGGTTTTCGGTCCTTTTCAACTGAGAATCTGGTCCATTATCTTCAGTCGAGGTAGTAGCCTTTGAGTGTCCTTCATGCGTTCTAAATGTGGCATAAATGAGATACGTATAGCCTCCAATCAACAACATTCCGATTCCCCTTCGTGGAAGAAGCTACCAACCCTACACGACCTCTTGCTCGCAAACTCTCGCCTGCTTTTCGGGGATGGCATCACTAGTTTCTGGGAGGACAACTGGACGGGGCTGGGACCCCTTAAAAATCAGATTTAAGGCAACATTCCCCTCTCCCTTTGACACCTTCAGGTTAAAAACTTTATAGGGCCTGAGGGTCTATCTGTTCCCCTTCCTCCCGATCTTCCAGATTCCGTTCGGCTTCACATCTTGTCGGAAGGCCTGACACTTAATCAGGGGTGAGACAAGACGATTTGGGTCAGGGAGAAGTCGGGTCGGTTCTCCACAAAATCAGCTAGAAACCTCACTCGTATCCAAGGCCAGATTCAACCGTGGGCCAAGTGGCTGTGGTGCCCCCACCTTCCTCCAAAAATTGAAATTTTGTATGGAAAATCATGAATAATGTTGTCCCCGTCGATTCCAATGTTAAGACCAAAGGTGTTCACAGGGCTTCCTCCTGCGGGTGCTACATGCTGCCTAATCAAAAGGAGGAATCCCTCAACCACCTTTTTGTGGATGGAGATAGTGCGGCTCCCATATGGCGTCATTTCTCCACTCTTCTTTCAGTTGCTTTCATTCCCAACCAGTCCACCAGGTGAAGGCTCTCTTAATGGTGGGCCTTGGCCAGCACCTGCACTCCAACGGGCATCATTAGGGGTATTCTCCCACCCTTGATCCTCTGGGAGATCTGGAGGGCTAGAAACGCCCAGTGTTATGAGGGTGTCATCTCCAACGCCCATCAGACCTTGGTCCATATTCGATCGTGGTCCCGTCTCATCAAGGAGTTTCCCCTCCCTCCGTGTAAGAACCAGACTGATAGAGATGCCGTCTTGGATCTCCAGCTCCCTAGTAGCCCTTCTCATCTCCGCTCTATTTCTTTTGTGAAGTGGGCTCTGCCTGCCCATGGGAGAGTCAAGCTAAATGTAGACGGGTCCTCAAGAGGCAATCCGGGCCCAGCAGGAGGAGGGGTCTGTCGGGGTGCGAAAGGAGAGTTCCTCTTTGCTTTCTCTAAGACGTATGGGCAAGGTTCCAGCTTTCTTGCTGAGATCAAAGCTATCATCCATGGGCTTCAGATCTGTTCCAGAAAAGGGCTTTTTTCAGTAGATGTGGAAAGCGATTCGAGCTCTGTGGTGGAGGTCCTTTTGAGCCAGGCTGACGGCCCCTAGATCGCGCACACTGGAAGATCCAATTCAGATCGATTCGCTCTTCAGGTTCTTTTTCCATCTCCCATTGTCTGAGAGAGACAAACAGCGTGGCCGACAGCCTTGCTCGTTGGGCTAACGCTAATTAGTGATTGAGAATTTTCGAAGCCACTTCTGAGCTCCCTCTGCGCTCTCGCGGGGAGCTGGTTCTAGGTAGGATGGGCCTCGGCTCTGTTCATATTTCTTAGCTGCTCCCTACGGTGGGTGTTATTTTTCTTTTTCGCTCTCCCGTTTCTTCCTGTGGAGGTCCTTGTTTTCGGTTCAGGGGGGCGGTCGTTCTGTTCGGTATTTTGTGTTTGTGTAGCTTACGATAGGTGGTCCTAGTCCTTTTTGTTTGGGACCTCCCGAATGCATGTACATGGCTTTGTTGAATGAAATACAACGGAAAGCGCTTTTTTGAAAAAAAAAAAAAAGCATAGAATACCGATTAAACAAAATGAAAAAAGAAAAGTTCATTGCATTAGGCAATAGATCCTCTGTCAAATGTCTGCATTAATTACATAGTGGAACACACACCGCAAGTTAAACAAAAATGGGAAAAAGTGGGCTTGGGGGCAGTCAGGAGATAAGTGTTTGGTGGTTGGTGTTGCTTGGCTTAGGTTGATGGGGTTTTTGCCCCAGGCTCGACCGGTCGTGAGCCTCATTCGACCGGTCGAGGGCTAGTGCATGACCAGTCGAGCGGGGCTAGACTCAAAGTCCAGCGATGTTGGGTTATTTTTTCCGTGGTGCTCGACTAGTCGAGAGAGGTGCTCGACCGATCGAGTGGGCCGCTCGATCGGTCAAGGACACTACTCGACTAGTCGAGGCTACGCAGATTTGAGTCCGATTTTGTGCGAGATTCGTATTTCTGAGGCTTTTCGCAACAGGATACGGAAGGGAGTTTCCTAAACTATAAATAGAAGGTACCTAGGGCTTTCTAAGAATGCAAGAGATATTCCAAGAGGGTTTCCTAAAGCTTTGGAACGGTTTGCTAAAGGGTTTAGGGCTATCAAAGGTGTGTGTGTGTGTGTGTGTGTGTGTGTGTGAGAGAGAGAGAGAGAGAGAGAGATAGGAAGCTTGTGGAAGGGAGGTTATGCTCGTAGAGGTGATCTATTGTGCACTCGACATCTCAGCGCTTTTACGTCATCGTGATCGGTGAGATCTCTGCATTTTTATTTTATTCTCTTATTGTTTATCCACTCCTACGTGAGTGAAGAAGGTTGTAACGTTTTACTTCATAGTGGATTATTGATCTGGATGAGGTCCCGTGGTTTTTTACCTCTTTGAGGGTTTTTCACGTAAAAATCTCGTGTGGTGTGGTTTATGCTTTGATTTATTTCATTGCTTTATTATCTCATAATTCTGGTTTGTTTTGGGAGGCTAGATCCTAACGTTTTGTGCAAGACCCTAATAAAGTGGTATCAGAGCTAAGTTCATTGAACGGGTAGGATCAGTTTTGAATTATGGAAGGTGGCTCATCAAGGATGATCAACCTCAATGGTTCTAACTGGACGATATGGAAGGCTAAGATGGAGGACTTGCTTTATTGCAAGGGCTTATATTCTTTAAGCATATCAGCAAAATCCAAGGATATGTCTAAAGATGATTGGAAGAAGTTGGACTGGAAGGCAGTGGGGTTTATTAGACAATGGTTGGATGATTCTGTGTTCCACCATGTGTCTACTGAGACCTCAGCCGCTAACCTATGGCTAAAATTAGAAGGGTTGTATGAGAGGAAGACAGCCGACAATAAGATTTTCTTGATACGACGACTTATGAATCTCAAATTCAATGATGGTGGTTCTGTGACTGAGCATATGAATGAGGTCAATAATATAGTGAACCGGCTCTCCGCTATAAAGATGGTCCTAGATTATGAATCGCAGACTTTATTATTGCTTAGTTCATTGCCTGACAGTTGGGAGACATTGGTGGTGTCTCTAAGTAACTTCGCGCCAGACGGAAAGATATCCATGGAACATGTAACTAGTTGTGTCTTCAATGAGGAGACAAGGAGAAACTCTAAGGGGTCTACTCAGTAAGGGGCCCTTGTGACACAGGAATGGGGGAGAGGAAAGAACAAGAGAGCGAGAAGGCTCAAGATAAATCAAGAGGCAAGATGAGTACCAGGAAGGATGTTGAATGCTGAATTGTGGCAGGAAGGGCCACTACAAGCATGAATGTCGTGGTAAGAAGAATGACAAGAAAAGAAAAGGAAAGGAGAAGGAAGATGAATCAAATTCCACTGTGGTCGCTTTAGAGAGTGACGTTGTAGTTATTCTTTCAGCAGATCATAATGTTTATCTCACGGCTACGAGTCAGGACACCGACTGGGTGATAGACTCGAGAGCCTCGTTTCATGCGACTCCATGGAGAGATCAGGTGACTTTGGGACCGTGAAGATGGGGAATTCTGGTGTATCGAAGATCGTAGGGGTCGGTGATATTTGTGTGAAGACCGATGTGGGCTGTACATTGGTTCTCAGGGATGTGAGGCATATCTTAGACCTTCGCCTCAACTTGATGTTGACGGGAAAGGGACGATGATGGCTATGAAAGCCGGTTTGCTGGTGGGCGCTGGAAGCTCATCAAGGGTTCATTGATCGCAGCCAGAGGAAAGAAGTGTTGCACCCTTTACAAGGCAAGTGTCAGTGTGTTCAAGGGTGGGTTGAACGCAGTGAAAGATTCAGCTATTGACATGTGGCACAAACGTCTAGGCCACATGAGTGAAAAAGAGCTTCAGCTACTTGCGAGGAAGCGGCTCCTTCCAGACGTGACAGGTATGCCTCTCAAAACCTATATTGATTATTTATCAGGGAAATAGCATAGAGTTTCATTCATTAAATCTTTTTCACATGTTAATAAAGTGCATGCATTATATTTAGTTTATTCTGATGTTTGTGGTCCTATGATGACAAAAATCTTAGGTGGGGCATTGTATTTTGTTACTTTTATAGATGATGCATCTAGGAGGGTTTGGGTTTATACTTTGAAATCCAAGGACGAGGTCTTTAGTGTGTTTAAATTATTTCATACTATGGTCAAGAGAGAGAGAGACAGGTAGATCATTGAAGTGCATCTACACTGACAATTGTGGTGAATACACTGGCGACTTTCATGAGTATTGTAAGTTCCTGGGTATACGGCATGAACAGACGGTTCCCAAGACCCCCAGCATAATGGTGTAGCTGAAGAATGAATCGCACCATTATTGAGAGAACCAGATGCATGTTATCCCATGCGAAATTGCTCAAGACGTTCTGGGGAGAAGCAATGCATACGGCGGTGTATTTGATAAACAGGTCTCCATCAGCCCCGTTGAATGGAGAAGTGTCTGAGAAGGTGTGGACTGGACAAGATCCATTGTACAGTCATCTCAGGGAGTTTGGATGCAGGGACATCCGTTCACGTACTAAAGGACGAGAGGTCAAAGCTCAATATGAAGATCAGGTAGTGTGTGTTCTTGAAGTACAGTGATGAAAAGTTTGGTTACAGATTGTGGGATCCAACCGAGAAGAAGCTCGTCAAGAGCAGAGATGTGGTTTTCTTTGAAGATCAGTGTATAGAAGATATTGGTAAACCAGAGAAGAACCAACTTAGTCCAGTGAGCTAGAGGACATGGATCCAGTTATTTCTCTCATGGTGCCTGATGACGAGAGAGTACAACAAGGTGCAAAGGATGAGGGAGTTCCTACAGAAGATGGACCAGGGGAGCAGCCCTTATCTGATGCGCCTGTTGAACCACAAGTGAGAAGGTTATCTAGGGACAGACAACCATCCAAGAGGTACTCACCGCATGAGTACATTATATTGACTGATGGGGGAGAACCAGAAGATTATTCCGAGGCCCTAGCCGACGAGCATAAGGAGGAGTGGTTGAAAACTATGTTAAGAGAAGATAGAATCCTTGTATAAGAACCACACTTATGATATGGTGAAATTGCCTAAGGGAAAGAAATCTTTGAGCAATAAGTGGGTGTTCAGAAAGAAGGTTGAACAGAAGAATTCACAAACAAGGTTCAAGGCCAGACTTGTGGTGAAAGGGTTCGGTCAGAAAAAAAATATAGACTTCGAGGAGATATTCTCACCAGTGGTGAAGATGACATTCATACGGTGTTGCTTGGGTTGACGGCTAGCATGGATCTGGAGATAGAGCAGTTAGATGTTAGAACTACCTTTCTCCATGGTGACCTGGAAGAAGAGATCTACATGCATCAACCAGAGGGGTTCGAAGTCAAGGGCAAAGAGCAAATGGTGTGTAGGCTGAGGAAGAGCTTGTATGGGCTGAAACAAGCTCCATGACAATGGTACAAGAAATTCGACTCGTTCATGTTGAAGCATGAGTATGACAGAATGGAGTCGAACCACTGTGTGTTCACGCGTAAGTTCTCAGATGGTGATTTCTTAGTTCTGCTATTATACGTTGATGACATGCTCACCATGGGAAAAGATATCAGGAAGATTGACAGGCTAAAACAGGAGTTGGGCAAGTCATTTGCAATGAAAGACTTGGGCCCGACTAAACAGATCCTAGGAATGGAGATAACCTGTGACAGAAGCAGCAGAAAGCTTTGGCTTTCATAAGAGCGGTATATTGAGAAAGTCCTAGAGCGGTTCAATATGAATGCATCGAAGCCGATCAGTACTCCACTGGATGGTCACTTCAGATTGAGCGACAGACAGTGTCCCAAGATGAAGGCAGAGGTGGATGAGATGCAGAAGATACCCTACACGTCAGCTATAGGAAGTTTGATGTATGCTATGGTGTGTACGTACCCAAACATAGCATATGCGGTTGGATGTTGTCAGCCGGTATCTTGTCAATCCTAACAAAGAGCATTGGGCAACGGTACAAGTGGATACTGCAGTATCTAAGAGGCTCATCAAGGTTGAGCCTATGTTATGGTGACGAAAAACCTGTGTTAGAGGGCTGCACAGATGCAGATATGACATGTGACATAGACTCAAGAAGTCTACATTGGGGTTCATGTTCACGTTTGCAGGGGGAGCGGTTTCTTGGTAGAGAAAGCTACAGAAGGTCGTAGCATTGTCGATGACAGAGGCTGAGTACATTGCAGTCACAAAGGTATGTAAAGAAATACTTTGGATGAAGAGGTTCCTACAGGAACTTAGCCCAAAGTAGGAGGAACATGTGGTCTATTGTGATAGTCAAAGTACTATACACTTGAGCAAGACTCCAAGTAGCATTCCAAGTCAAATCACACAGAGATTCAGTATCACTGGATCAGAAATACTTTGGAACAGAAGGTGTTACAACACTTTTTTTAAAAAATGAACTCCTTAGATTTCATTGACACAGATGCAAATATAAAGGTGTTACAGCTTGAGAAGGTCCACACGGACGATAATGGGTCAGACATGATGACCAAGGCTTTGCTGAATGGAAAGTTTGAGGTTTATAGAAACCAAACTGGCTTAAAAAGGTGAATCCCTCCTGGGTCAAAAAGGGAGAGATTTGATGAGGTTTTTTGCCCCAGGCATGACCGGTCATGAGCCTCACTCGACCGATCGAGGGCTGGTGCATGACCAGTCGAGCGGGGCTCGACTCAAAGTCCAGCGACGTTGGATTATTTTTTCTCGTGGTGCTCGACCAGTCGAGGGAGGTGCTCGACAGGTCGAGTGGGCTGCTCGACCAGTCGATGACACTGCTCGACTAGTCGAGGCTACGCAGATTTGAGTCCAATTTTGTGCAGGATTCGTATTTCTGAGGCCTTTCGCAACAGGATACGGAAGGGAGTTTCCTAAATTATAAATATAAAGTACTTGTGACTTTCTAAGAATATAAGAGGTAATGCAAGAGGGTTTCCTAAAGCTTTGCAAGGGTTTTCCAAAGGGTTTAGGGCTATCAAAGGCGTGAGAGAGAGAAAGAGAGAGAGGAAGCTTGTGGAAGGGAGGTTATGCTCGTAGAGGTGATCTACTGTGCACTTGACATCTCAACGTTTCACGTCCTCGTAATCGATGAGATCTCTCCATTTTTCTTTTATTCTCTTATTGTTTATCCACTCCTGCGTGAGTCAAGAAGGTTGTAACGTTCTACTTAGTGGATTGTTGATCTGGACGAGGTCCCGTGGTTTTTTACCTCTTTGAGGGTTTTCCACGTAAAAATCTCTTGTGTGGTGTGGTTTATGCTTTGATTTATTTCATTGCTTTATTATCCCATAATTCTGATTTGTTTTGGGAGGCTAGATCCTAAGGTTTTGTGCAAGGCCCCTAACATAGGTCTCTTAATCCATTTTTTATTTTTACTACTATTTCTCCTTACGATAGGTTCCCCCTGTCAAACAATCATTTACTCCAAAAGCTTAAGCTGTCAAAGTGTGATGTATCAATGTATATCAAGAGACTTCATGACTTCAACATCCCACCGCACGTGCGGGGTGGGAACTTCACACGGGAACATACTGACGATGGTGGAGGGACACTCACACCATAAATAGGCTGGGCTTGATTTTTCGGTCCCAGGGTCGAACCTGATTTTCAGGACCCCTGTGAGAGAATAATATATTAGCAAGGCATATTTGCTGCTCTTCGAACATAGGACCTTCCTCTCTGATACCATGTCAAACAACCATTTACTCCAAAAGCTTAAGCTATCAGAGTGTTGTGTATCAATGTATATCAAGAGACATCATGACTTCAACAGTACCCCCAGATTCGTTTGGGGGTGTTCGAATTTGTTAATCAGCCGTGTAAAGCTTTTTATATGAAATGAACAGAGTCATTTAAAAAATAGAAAACGGGGGGGGGGGGGGGGGGGGGGGGGGGGGGGGAGTTTATTGTGTTATCCAAATAAATCCTTAGGTATTTGACTATATTAGTTATGTAATTGAGGGTGGAGAGAAAACATATAAACGATTAGTGTCTTCTCTAATAAAGAAAAGCCTTGAATCCACAATGAAAGAAAACCTCAAAGTGGGAGACTCAACATCACAATAACGAATGAGTTGTTTATTTCAATATACTTGATACACACACACACACACACACACACACACACACACACACACCACACCATATATATATATATATATATATATATATATATAAAACAAAAACCCCATGAATGGCCTTCATGCCTATAATAGTGAGGCCAAAATGACTAAATCAAAATCACAAAAGTCTAGGATTATCCCAACGTTTTAGAACCAGAAACAGAAACAAAAATATACTAGTGATGGATCACACCTTAGTCCACCTCCTCGATCTTGGGCCTAGCCCGCTGCCGCCAACCAACGGACCATCATCATCCATGGCAGCGCCAGCTTCACCACCAGCACCTTGGTACATCTTTGCGATGATGGGGTTGCAGATGCTCTCGAGCTCCTTCATCTTATCATCAAACTCATCGGCCTTGGCTAGCTGGTTGCTGTCCAGCCACTAGATGGCCGACTCAATCGCATCTTCAATCTTCTTCTTGTCAACTGGGTCCAGCTTCGACCCAATCTTCTCGTCCTTTATGGTGTTCCTCATGTTATAGGCGTAGTTCTCAAGGGTGTTCTTGGACTCGACCTTCTTCTTGTGCTCCTCATCCTCTGACTTGTATTTCTCCGCGTCCTGGACCATCTTCTCAATCTCCTCCTTGCTCAACCTGCCCTTGTTGTTGGTGATTGTGATCTTGTTCTTCTGTCCTGTGGTCTTGTCCTCAGCTGAGACATTCAGGATGCCGTTAGCATCAATGTCAAAGAAGACAGTGATCTAGGGCACACCTTTGGGGGCAAGTGGGATTCCTGAGAGCTCAAACTTGCCCAGCAGATTGTTGTCTCTGGTCCTTGTTCTCTCACCCTCATAGACCTGGATTAAGACACCAGGCTGGTTGTCGGAGTATGTAGAGAAGACCTGCTCCTTCTTGGTGGGGATGGTGGTGTTCCTTAGAATCAAGACTGTCATGACCCCGCCAGCCGTCTCCAGCCCAAGAGAGAGAGAGGGGTGACATCCAAGAGCAGTAGGTCCTGCACCTTCTTGTTCCCCTCATCGCTCAAGATGGCAGCCTGGACGACAGCACCATAGGCAATGGCCTCATCTGGATTGATGCTCTTGCAGAGCTCCTTGCCATTGAAGAAGTCCTGCAGCAACTGTTGGACCTTGGGGATACGGGTGGACCCACCAACAAGGACAACATCATGGATGGAGCTCTTGTCCATCTTGACATCCCTCAGGCACTTCTCAACAGGCTCCATGCACTTCTTGAAGAGATCCATGTTGAGCTCCTCAAAACGAGCATGGGTGATAGTTGAGTAGAAGTCGATGCCCTCATACAAGGAGTCAATCTCAATTGTGGTCTGTGCAGTGGATGAGAGGGTCCGCTTCGCTCATTCACACGATGTCCTCAGCCTCCTAAGGGCCCTAGGGTTGCCATTGATGTCCTTCTTGTTCTTCCTCTTGAATTCCTGAACAAAGTGGTTCACCATTCGATTATCAAAGTCCTCACCACCAAGATGGGTGCCCCCAACTGTGGCTTTGACTTCAAAAATACCCTCTTCAATGGTGAGGAGGGAGACATCAAAGGTGCCACCACCAAGGTCAAAGATGAGGACATTCTTCTCACGGAACTAGTGGCTTTCTTGTCAAGACCGTAGGTAATGCACAGCACAAGCAGTGGGCTCATTGATGATACGCATGACATTGAGGCAATGCATGCAATGACACTAGCATCCTTGGTGGCCTGACGTTGTGAGTCATTGAAGTAAGCAGGGACGGTGACAACAACATTCTTGATGGTGGAACCAAGATAGGCCTCCGCAATCTCACGCATCTTTATAAGGACCATGGAGGAGATCTCCTCAGCAGAAAACTGCTTATCCTCACCCTTGTATTGGACGATGATCATGGGCTTGTCACCAGGTCTAGGAATGACCTTGAAGGGCCAGTGCTTAATGTCACTCTGGACAGAGGCATCACTGAATCTCCTTCCAATCAATCGCTTTGCATCGAAGACGGTGTTGATGGGGTTCATGGCAACCTGGTTCTTGGCAGCGTCGCCGATGAGACGCTCGGTGTCGGTGAAGGAGACATAGGAAGGGGTTGTACGGTTACCCTGATCATTAGCGATGATCTCGACCCGATCGTGCTGCCAAATGCCCACGCACGAGTACGTGGTACCAAGATCGATCCCGATAGCAGGACCTTCTCCCTTTCCCGACATTTTGAAATCGCTCTGAAAACCGCAGATCGAGAGAGAAGGAAGAAGATAGAACAAATCGCTGAGTTACGATTCTAGGGTTTGAAGGGACAGATATATATATATATATATATATATATATTGTTCTAAATGGTAAAAATTACAAATATAGTAGTAAATATATGTAAATCAACTCAAACTCTCACAGCTCACTCAAAATAAATACTTTGAGTCATTACAATACACTTTAAACATAATTGAAGTTATTATAACACTCTTCAAAACCTATAATGATTAAAAACAGCTACCTACTAAAATAAGTTTCACTTCAAATGATAATTTAAACTTGGAAAATGATTTTTGTAAAATTTTATATAGTAAATTGACAAGTTGTAAGCTCATTCATTACTTTCCAACAATATTTTATAATTTTAATTCTAAAGACTAGTCAAGTTAAAACCGTCAAAAGTAATAACTCACATAAGACACTTTTTACCATATCTTGGCTTATACCGCTTGATTATTATTATTATTATTATTATTATTATTATTATTATTATTATTATTACCGTCACGCCCTGAACTCGGAAACCGGGTTCACAAAATTCCCAATTGCTGAATCCGGCGCCGACAGCCTCCGTAGTACCCCATTCTTGGCTCCCGGCACCCATATACTAGGTTCCGATCCTGGGATCCTACAAGGAGGATTTCCCAACGGACATTTATCTCATAAGAAGCATAACCATAAGATTACCCAATTCACAAAGGCAACATCATCATCACATATCCAGTAATATAATCGTTTGAGTACAATGCTGAAAGGGAAATACATAAATTGAAAATCAAGCTCCAGAAGACCACTGCACGCTCCAAGCTCAACACTGTTGCAACCTAACATCACTTGCATGCATATATCGTGCATAAGCTTATAGAAAGCTTAGAGGGTGGTGTAAGTGTGTGCACAAGGTAAGTGCCAAGTATTCAACGTAATGTCATAACCATACAATGTCGACATAGGCGCAAGGTCATGAATCATATGTTACCAGAGTAAGCGAAAATACTGACAAGATCATGAATCGTACGATATCAGAGTAATGAGAAAATATGCTGATAGGACCATAAATACCATTAGACTTATCCAGGCTATGCGATGCAAAAATATAATAAAAACAATATCATATACTGATGAAGTAAGGTAGATCAGCTATGCAAATCAGGAACAATATCAAAATAAGCGATACAGATCAACTACATAAATGAGGAGTCATAAATAGTCAAATATCAGATGTCGTATCTAAACCATATAAATGCAGAAACACAGGTAACCCAAAATGTCATATGACGTGAATGTAATGCAATATGCGGTGCGAATGGAATGACCATGCTGGAGTGTGAAGTCGAGATGATAGTACGTAGTATCGCAGGCTATGAGGTCCATCACAAGGGACTTCTATCCAAATTAGTCTCATACCTAAATTTGGATAGTCAGACTCAATGTGGTAAACTCCTGATCTCAGGTTAGTCGCGCGCCCCAACCAAAATCCTGGTTATTGCGATGGTGTATGTAACCAATAGTTGTGCACTACCAGCCTGAGTAGATAGTGAATGAAATGAATGAGTATACAACTCCTGCTCAATAAGTCCACATATCAGTAAGGTTCCTCTCTGGGATCATCACTGGGGTTTAGTACACTCCAAATGGCACTGCCCCTCTTCCAGCAGCACAGTCCAAGTGAGCGTAAGAAACCTCACTATCCACCTAGCCAATAGTCTGCCAATACATATCCGGCATGTCCATAGCGGACCCATTCATGAGCTGGTCAAACTCAGCCTAGTATTGCCCCCTACCCTCGAGCGGGTAAGGCCACACCCCCTCCTAATCGACTACGAAACAGTGGGAGACGCGGCCTCCTAGTATTCGGTACTCGGGCGCTCATGTATTCACTCGATCTTCGACGTTGGGGCATCCTCTGGTACCACGAGAGTTTAGGGATTTTCACTTAGGGCCATTTATGGCAGCCCGATGCTAGAACAAATTTTCGGTGTCCTGTCTGGCCATCCACGATATGCCTGTGGAGGCTACAACCCTGGTGTCACTAGGGCGTACAGTAATCATAATGCAAGATGCATGAGTCATACAATCCAGTCATGCATCAATCCTACGCATACCGTGCGCTCATGTGAGATAACCTCCGCCTATCAGGGAGTCTTATAGCAACATGCTCAATGACTTATGCAATTATCAACCACATCTCATAACAAACATGCAAATGATGCGTATGGGCATATATCATGATGCTATGCTATCACATACTCATAATGTTCATCAATAACCAGCATCGACAATCGATCTCGACAATGTGGACATTTAACTAACATTGCCCCAAGGAATGGCCCACATAGAGCCCAACATATAGTGGACCCATGGCCTCACATAAGGGCCAAAAATACAATACCATGGGCCTCACTCAAGATCTTAATACAAATCACGATGGGCCTTTCACATGGGCCTAACATACATCACAATGGGCTCCATAGCCTGACCCTCAAATGCACCACAATGGGCCTCATACAATCATAATGGGTCGCGTCACATGGGCCTAATACACATCACGTGGGCCTGTATACATCGGATGGGCCATGTCATATGGGCCTTGAATACATCACAATGGACCACAATCAATGGGCCCCAAACACATTGTAATGAGCCTCTCACACGAGTCCATATACACCACATAGGTCTCGACAATCAGCCTCGACAATCAGCGTCGGCCTCGATACTTGGCCTCGACAATTGGGATCGATCGATAATCAGAATCGGCAAGCCGGTCACGACAATCGGGTCGATCGATAATCAGAGTCGGCAAATCGGTCACGCCAATCGGCATTCGGCAACGCCAATCGGATTGATCGATAATCAGAGTTAGTAAATCGATCACGCCAATCAGCAATCGGCCACGCCAATCGGATTGATCGATAATCAAAGTTGGAAAATCGGTCATGTCAATCGAAATCGGTCAATCGGTCATGATAATCGGCCTCGATCGCTAATCGGTCACGACAGCAAATCGGTCACGTCAATCGAAGTCGGCAATCAATCACGACAATTAGAATTGATCGAAAGTCGGAATCGACAATTCGGTCACGACATTCGGAATCGGAATCGGCCTCAATAAAGGGCCTAAGGGAAGGTCACAATGTGGACATTTAACCAACATTGCTCCCAAGGAGTAGCCCACATACGGCCAAACATATAGTGGGCCCACGACCTCATACAAAGGTCTAATATATATACATCACAATGGGCCTTATATACAACTCAATGGGCCATGCCAAAAAGGGCCATAAATACATTACAAGTGGGCCCTAAACATGGGTCTCATATACATCAAATAGGCCACATATCTGGGCCTCCAATACATAAATGGGCCACACATCATGGGCTTAATACATATCACAATGGGCCTTGCCCATAGCCCACAAATACATCACAATGGGCCTCCTCACGTGGGCCATATATACATCAATGTGGGCCTCACTAAATGGGTCACAAATACATCTCAGTTGGGCCTGCTAGCCCTGAACGGCGTAGATACAACATATACCTCTCGATGTGTCCCACCATCCAGCGTTCTGGACGGTAAATAAAACACAAATCTCAGGATGGGACCCCACGTCCATCAACTAAACGACACATACATCACGTGGGATCCACAACAGTGTGGATTACAACCCATCCATCAAGGTGAGGTCCCACGACTGGGCAATGGACGGGGTTGATACAAGGTATATATATCAGGTGAGTCCCACCGTCCTGAAATGGACGGTGGACACAACATACGCACATACATCAACGTGGATTCCACATGAGGCCCACCACATATATCACCTATATATATTATATTATTATAATTTATTTATTTACCCCTTTTAAGAGGACAACAACATCCAGACATTGTCCAAGCAAATCAGCGTCGTCCATACATTGTCCATGTAAACCAGCACCTGCCAGACAAATTTCAGCACCGTCCAAACACTCTGAATGGTGTGGATAGAATACATACATCTAGGTGGGGTCCACAGCACCGTCCAGAGGTAGTCCATCACCGTCCAGACACTCTGGATGGTGTGGATTACAAAACATACATCATCAGGGTCTCATGGAGGGACGATGTGGGTGCAACGCATACTACAAGGTGGGCCCACACAGAACTTGCTGACGTTAATCAGCAGTGGGACCCACCTTCCTGAAAATCAGATGGACGGTATGGATGTAACATATACATCACATGGGCCATACACAAGGATGGACAACATAGATAAAACGCATACCTCATGGTGGGGTCCACACGACACGTGTGACCCACCAAATGAGATGGACGGACGGTTGCACTTCCCACATCTAGATGTAAAGGCTCCACTGTCCAGAGCACATGGACGGTGGATATAAATTACATAAGGCATGGTGGGTTCCCACGTGCGGCCCACCACAATGATATATATACTTATATCTATATATGTTATAATATATATATATATTATATATATATAGATATATATATATATTCTATATATATATATATATTATATATTATTATTATTTATTTCTTTTCTTTTCCTTTTTTTTCAATTAGGACAGCATCCAGCGTCCAGCGTCCAGCAATGGACGGACGGCTGGATGCATCAGAACATCACGGTGAGGTCTCATCGTCCCTGATGGACGGTAGATAAAACACATACAACAGGGTGGTGCACGTCAGTGTGGCCACCCGATTGGGGATCAAGCTGATATTTACGATTTTCCTTCATCCAGGCCCCACTGTTGGATGGTTTGGATGGACCAGTTCATCAGGTGGGGTCCAATCAGGTGGACAGCATGGGTAAATACGTTCATCAGGTGGAGCCACGTCCAGGCAGCTGGACTGCCTAGATACAACACATACATGGGCCCCTCGTCCATGCAATGGATGACACAGATATACATCATTGTGGGTCCAGCACCGTCCACAGACTACTAGACGATGTGGATTTAACACACACACACACCTGGTGGGTCCCTCGATCAGCACGGTCCATCAAGGTGGACCATTACACAAGGAAAAAAAAAAGAGAAGGAGAAAGAGAGAGAAATAGAGAAAAGAGGGAGATCGGTGGAAATGGGAGGGACCCCGCAACTATGGGCCCCTCGAGCTTACAATCACATACATCAAGATGGGTCCCAACATATGTGGGCCCTCTAATCATCAAATCCAAACAAAAAAAAATAATCACCCACCTTTGATCTTGGACTCTTCCTTCCACCGATGCTATCTAGGGCTCCAATGGATAGACTTCGACGGTTGAGATTGGACTTGGATGGTGGAGATGGGAGGTAGAAAGGTGGGGCAACACCTAGCTCTCTCATGGAGCATTGGATGTGGGTTGCTTGGGAAGAGATGAGAGAGAGAGGTGTAAGAGAGAGAGGGAGATGGGTGTGATGGGTGTGAGTGAGTGATGTGTACTTGTGTAAGAGAGAGTTGACTTTTGGGGATGGGTAGTTGTACTTGAGGATGGGTGTGGTGATGGGAGTGATGTGATATGGTACTTTATTGGTTGATGGGATTGATTTAACATGTTGTAGAGATTCCCTCGATATTTGTAACGCGCGACATTTTCACGAATTGAATGCGGGCCCACAACTCCTGGCCTGGGTATCGTCTCGGCACGCGAGCTGCGGCGTCGGAACCGCGACGACGGCGTGATCGTAAGGGTACATGTCTCGGGTTGAGCTGACTTTGGAAAATGGGATACGACTCAGGGTCGCGCGCAACTGCCGATTACAGATCGCGAGTCGCCGGAATTCGATCGGGAGGACCGCGGAAGCCTAGGGAACAGTACGGGCTAGGATATAGGTCTTACAACTATTATTTCCATAATGGCACTCTGTACTGTTTTCGTGACTTGTACTACAATTATTACATAATAATCCATTTGTGTTCATAGCAATCTATAAAAAATTTAACTCAAATTATTACACAATCAAGCTTGATGGAAATCCTTAAAAAAAAAAAAAAAAAAAAAAAAAAAAAAAAAAAGCTTGATGGAAATCAAAAGAAAGCACTTTACAAAGCAATCAAAGTGCTTGAATACTTAAAAACCATTTAAGTTATGATGAACCACTATGAAAGGTGCAAACCAACTACAAAGGAACCATAATTTTGACAGTTTAATTTGACTATGAAAGGTGCAAACCAACTTCAAAGGAACCATAATTTTAACAGTTTAATTTGGCTACTTGTATGCCACTTGAGCAATTTCTAAGTGCATGGTTATAATCTATCACGCTAGCTAGAGTATCAAATCTTTTCTTAAAAAAGGCTCCATTAGACAATTAAGATAGTCTACTATGCAATATGAAGGGCATAAAATGTGCTTTTAAACAACTGCAGGGTTAGGTAAATTACACTATGTGATTGCATGTATATTTCTCATTCCCACATACAATTATGTGTAAGTCGAAAATGTTTAGTGTTGTATTTTGTTTTAAAATAATATTAAAATTTGATTTTTCAACATTTTCGGTGGTTTCCCTCCACATTTAAATTTTAGTGTTTTTGAGGTGTGGGTTTTTGTCTCACATCGATTTGACAAAGAAAATTCTCTTGTTTATAAGATAGGCTTTTTGCCTTGGGCTTGAGCCCCATTCAGGAGGCATGTGAATTTGGTCATTGACCACACACGCGCGGGTACGCGTCGAGCCTAGCCGAGTCGAGTTCGAGTCCATGTTCGTGTTCGTGTGCTCGTGCGCGACTGACTCGACGAGACGGGCTGGGCTGGGCTGGGCGTGGGCGTGGGCGTGGGCATGGGTGCGAGTGCAGGTGCGGTGTAAGTGTACTCGCATGGGTGTGTGTATGGATACTCGCAGGACTTTATTTACAAGAGTGTACTCGCACTTGCGCCTTTTCGTTTCAAACTAGAGAGGTGTGTCCATTCCGGTTGGTCGCATCTGTTGGGTTTAAACCCAACGGACCTAACCCTTTGTAAAGGGTGCTTATGCACCACTTCGGAGTCTATATAAGGACTTTCGTTCCAGTTTCAAATATACAAAAATCATTCTCTTTTATAAAACTCTCTCTACTATTCTGGTTTAAGAATTTTACTGAGATCATCGCTGAGTCAACTCAGCACTTTCGGATTAAACTGCAAATAGTTCGAGCTCGCGTATAGTGAGTGCACTGCTGGGACCAGGTCATAGTCGTTGTATCCTGGAGGTCGATTGCTCTGGAAACCTATTGCACTTGGGACGCTGTCCAAGGAGAGAAAATTCGATTTCAAGCCGAGTGACTCAATCACGCCTCGACTCAATTTAACAAGTCCTCTTTCTCAAAAACTTTATTTTCTTTTTTAGTTTTCGATTTTAATAGTCTATTTAATTCAACCAAATATTCCAACAATCTTGAAATCGAATTTGTTGAATTACATAGATTATGGCTACAGTAACAGTAAATGCTTCTGCTGAGTTAGCCAAAATCGAACCGTTCGCTGGACAATGATTTAAATGGTGGAAACAGAAACTGATATTCGCACTAACCACCCTTAAAGTTTCATACATATTATCTGAATCATTTACTATAGATCCAGCAAATCTAATTGAAGTAACAGATGAAAATAATTATAAAAACTATATTATAAACTCTTTATCTAACGAACTATATGATGTGTATGCTTCTTACGTGTCTGCTAAAGACATATGGACTACTTTGGAAAAGAAATACATATTGGAAGATGCGGGCTCTAAGAAACATGCAATCGCTAATTTCCTTCATTATGAAATGACAGACGATAAATCTTTCACAAATCAGATTCATGATTTTCAAAATCTATTTCACAAACTGATAACTGAAGGAATTAAGTTGGATGAACTGTTTTTGTCAGGAGCGCTAATAGAAAAGTTACCGCCCTCCTGGAAAGAATATAAGAATAAAATGAAACATAAAAAAGAACGGTGTTTCATTGGAAACCACTATCATACATATACGAATAGAGGAGGCTAATAGAATCAGGGACTAAAAAGAAAATGGAAATAAGATAGATTTAAAGGCGAATCTTGTGGAATCAAGTCGGGAAAATAATAAGAAAAATGATAATGTCATAACTGTGGTAAACCTGGACATTACGCGAATGAATGCAGGCTCAAAAACAAGAATGCAAACAATCAATTCAAGAAAAATGGAAATCGCTACAACTATGGAAAGCCTGAGCATCACATTAAAACATATAGGCTTAAGAAAAACAAAGATAAGCCGCAGACTAATCTTACAGAAACAGGCAATGAGTGTGACATGGTAGTAGCTGTGGTGTCAGAAGTCTTTCTTGTAAACAACTTAGAGTAAATATTAGACACTGGTGCAACTAGGCACGTGTGTAAGGATTGTAGCATGTTTACCTCCTACCAAGTATCAGGAGATGATAAACAGGTGTTCATGGGTAATACTAAAACGTCTCCAGTTGTAGGGAAATGGAAAGTACTTCTGAAACTCACTTCTGGAAAGACTCTAATGTTAAATGATGTTCTACATGTGCCTAACATTAAAAGAAACTTGGCCTCTGGTTCACTCCTCAATAAGGCTGGTGTCAAGTTAATATTTAATTCAGATAAGTTTGTAATAACTAAGAATGAAACTTTTGTTGGTAAGGGACACTGTAGCGATGGTTTATTCATTGTAAATGTATTCAATGATAATAATAAGAAGATATCTACTTCTGTTTATATCGTTGAACCTTTTTATCTATGGCATAGTAGATTAGGTCACGTGAATGTAGTATCTTTAAAGAAAATGAAAAGATTAGGTTTATTACCTAATATATCTAATGAGCAATTTGATAAATGTGAAATATGTGTAGAATCAAAATTCATTAGAAAACCCTTTAAACGAATAGAAAGATCATCTGTTCTATTAGAATTGATACACAGTAACTTAGGTGATTTTAGAAATCATATGTCTAGAGGTGGAAAAAGATATTACATAACTTTTGTAAATGACTACTTTAGGTTCACTAGAGTCTATTTGTTAAGAAACAAAGATGAAGTTTTAGATGTTTTTTTTCAAATACAAATTGAAGTTGAAAATCAGTTAAATATAAAAATTAAAAGACTTAGAACAGATAGAGGAGGTGAATATGAATCTTCTCAATCTAGAGAATTATGTGAAAAGAATGGAATAGTTCACGAAACTACATCTCCTTATACACCAGAACAAAATGGAATAGCAGAACGTAAGAATAGAACTCTAAAGGAGATGATGAATGCTATGTTAAATAGTTCAGGCTTACCCTCAAATATGTGGGGAGAAGCAATTCTGTCTGTTTGTTATATCCTAAATAGAATTCCTTCTAAATTTTCTAAATAAACACCTTATGAACTTTGGAAGAATCATATTCCTAGTTACAAATATATTAAAGTGTGGGAGTGTCTTGCTAAAGTAGGATTACCTGAAACTAAGAAAAGAAAGTCAAGTCCTAAAATGGTCGATTGTGTATTTATAGGTTATGCACAAAACAGTGTAGCCTATTGGTTTCTAGTTTTAAAAACTAAGGATAATATTCTAGATCCTAATACAATTATAGAAGTTAGGGATGCAGAATTCTTTGAGAACATATTGCTTATGAAATCTAAATCTTTAGGAAAAGAGAAAGCTAATGAATCAGATATCGTATTTACATGTAAAAGTGCTTATGAGAAAGTAGTAGAAGAGATACAACTAAGAAAAAATACCAGCGTTAGAAGAGAAATTAGCCTAGGAGATGGTTTTTTCACCTTCTTAGTATAAGATGATTCTACAACCTATACAGAAGCTATTAACTCTCCATATGCAATCTTTTGGAAGGAAGCAATAAATGTTGAGTTGGATCTATAATATCTAATAACACTTGAAAACTTGTATATCTACCACCTGGAAACAAACCAATAGGCTATAAATAGGAGTTTAGAAAGAAACTAAAATTAGATGGAACTATTGATAAGTTTAAGGCTAGGTTGGTAGCGAAGTGCTTTAAACAAAAGGAATGAATAAATTACCTTGATACATATTTTCCTGTAAGTATAATTAAAACTATTAGGGTCTTAACAACGATAGCCTTTATATATAAACTGGTGGTACACCAGATGGACGTCAAGACTACTTTCCTAAATGGAGACTTAGAAGAAGAAATATATATGGAGCAACCTGAGGGTTATAAGATATCAGGTAAAGAAAATAAAGTATGTAAATTAATCAAACCACTATATGGTTTAAAACAGGCTCCTAAACAATGGCATGAAAAATTTGATGGTGTTTTAAAATCAAATGGCTATCATATAAATGATGTAGATAGATATGTATATAGTAAAATTTCTAGAAATGATTATATTATTATATGCCTTTATGTTGATGACATGCTTATTTTTGAAACTAATATTAAATTAGTTAATGCAACTAAAAAATTCTTGTCATCTAAGTTTGACATGAAAGACTTAGAAAAGGCTAATGCAATCTTGGATATTAAAGTAACCAGGAAAGATAGTATTGTTATATTATCACAATTTCATTACATCGACAAAATATTGAGAAAGTTTAACCATTTTGACTGTTTACCTGTCAGTACTCCTTATGATATAGTGTGACTCTCGTGAAGAATACAAAAAATAGTGTGTCTCAATTGGAGTATTTCAGAATAATTGGTAGCCTAATGTATCTAACAAACTGCACTAGACCAGACATAGCTTTTGGAGTAAGAAAACTAAGTAGATATACACATAACCCTGAAAAAGAGTATTGAAATGCCTTGTCTAGGATTTTCAGATACCTAAAAGGCAGTATGACATATTGTTTATATTAAAATGGTTATCCTGCTGTATTAGATGATTCAGATGAGATAAAATCTATTGGTGAATATGTCTTCACTTTGGGTGGAGGAGCAGTCTCTTAGAAGTCTACCAAACAGACATGTATCGCTCGGTCGATTATGAAATATGAGTTTATTACCTTAGAAAAGGCTGGATCAGAAGCCGAATGGCTTAGAAATCTCTTAACTGATATACCATTGTGGTCAAAGCCTGTATCGGCTGTGTCTATTCATTGTGACTGTCTAGCAGCTATAGCGAAAGCAAAGAGTAAAATATATAATGGAAAGAGCAGGCATATTAGACTCAGACACAACATAGTGAAACACATGTTGCGTGATGAAGTCATATCTATTGACTTTGTGAGGTCAGAAAAGAATCTGACAAATCCTCTGACCAAAGGACTATCTAAAAAGTTAGTCAATGATACATCGAAGAGAATGAGGCTAAGCCTAATATGTGAGCTGCCAGTGTCGGCAACCCAACCTATACAAGTGGAGATCCCATGAGATAGGTTCAATGGGTAAACAATAAGATACGAGGTAGACGATTGTACTGAGTTATATGAGCCCCTTTTATGGTGTACAGTGAAAGCAGCAACGCAGAAGGATGAGTTTTTTTAGAATTCTTAATGGATGCATAGCCATATATTTTGTGGTATATACGGTTGCTGCATACACTTGATGAAATTCACCTACATGGGTGTGGAGGTGGGGGCCGCTTCCTATGAGAATCTAGGCGAATTCTCTATAACACTCATGAAATCCAGGTAATGGTGTATGGCCAAAATGCATCAAACTGCAGAATCACTTGCAGAGGAAGAGTTGTGTGAGTGACGTGTACTTGCGATTTACATTAAAAGGATTCAGGTTCAAGACTATGGTGTCACCTGATTCTTGTAAACCTGTCTTGCTTACTCTAATATCAGTTCAAGTCTATGGTGACACCGGCACCATTGTACAACTATTGTGCTTTAATCCGAAAGAGTTTTATTTTAAAACATGTGGGGGATTGTTGTATTTTGTTTTAAAATAATATTAAAATTTGATTTTTCAAATTTTCGGTGGTTTCCTTCCACATTTAAATTGTGGTGTTTTTGAGGTATGCGTTTTGTCCCATATCAGATTTGACAAAGAAAATTCTCTTGTTTATAAGATAGGCTTTTTGCTTTGGGCTTGATCCCCATTCAGGGGGCATGTGAATTTGGTCCTTTGGGGGGGGTCTAATCTATGTCTTTGACCACACACGCACGCGCGCACGCCGAGTCCGCGTCCGAGTCCGAATCCGTGTGCGTGTGCGTGTGCGTGTGCGTGTGCGTGTGCGCGTGCGTGACTCGACTCGACTCGACAACACGGGACGGGTGTTAGTGCAGGTGCAGTGTGAGTGTACTCACGTGGGTGTGTGTGTGTGTATGGGTACTCGCGGGACTTTATTTGCGAAAGTGTACTCGCACTTGGGCCTTTTCGTTTTAAACCAGAGAGGTGTGTCCGTTCCGGTTAGTCGCATCTATTTGGTTTAAACCCAACGGACCTAACCCTTTGTACAGGGTGCTTATGCACCACTTCGGAGTCTATATAAGGACTTCCGTTCCAGTTTCAAATATACGAAATTCCTTCTCTTTTATAAAACTCTCTCTGCTATTCTGGTTTAAGAATTTTACTGAGTTCATCGCTGAGTCAACTCAGCACTTTCGGATTAAACTGCAAGTGGTTTGAACCCACGTACAGCAAGTGCACCGCTGGGACTGGGTCATAGTCGTTGTATCCTGAAGGTTGATTGCTCTGGAAACCTTTTGCACTTGGGATGCTGTCCAAGGAGAGCAAATTTGATTTCAAGCCGAGTGACTCAGTCACGCCTCGACTCAATTCAATAAGTTCTTTCTCAAAAACTTTTTTTTTTTTTTTTGTTTCTCGATTTTAATAGTCTATTTAATTCAACCAAATATTCCAACATTTACTTCATTAGGATGTTTCTTAATGAAGAAGGTTATTGCACTATTTTGTGTGGTTTTGTGTAATCTTTTGAGATTTGGATGTTTTATTTATTTTTAATGTTTATCTATTATCTCTCTTCTATTTATTTTTATTATTATCGGCAAAATAAACAAGTTACAATTTTTAGAATGTAGTCTCTTATGGTTCAACATGGTAACAGTACCAATCCCTTGTGCCATTTTATCTCTCTGCCAGTCATCTCCCAATGAGACCTCTACCAGTGCATAATTATCTACATGCCACCCATCAACCACCACTCGTAGCAACCGTCTTTGAGCGATTGATATGACCCTACAAAACCCACAGTCCAAGCATCTCTACATCCATTAATTTACTCGTTTTCATCCACGTACCCTCTTATTTATTTATTTATACATCGGGCACATCCATTAATTTACTCGTTTTCATCTACTACGTACCCTCTTTTTTTTTTATTTACACATTGGGGCTCCCTTTTGATCATTTTTTTTTTCAAAAGGAGGGCCTTGCCCCTGAATCTTTGTTAAATAAGAATAGATGATGTACAACCTAGACTTTCGGGCGGGCACCACAAAAACCGGCCTCACCTATCATATAAGCTAACCAGAAGAAACCTAAAATGAGAAAGGAACTGAGAATCAGCTGACACGCAATCCAATTCCAAGGAGCCTATCCAGACTCCTTTGCTCACTTCCACCCCTCCTGCAAATGTTAGGACCCACCTAAAAAAGATTTTTTCCTGCTGGATCTCCTTCTAGTCCACCAGAGATGTATGCTTCACTATCCAACATCATTAATATTATTCATCAGCGTCATGCCTACTCAAACAAAATTTATTCTCCCAATCAGATTTGTGCGAACTCCTCCCAATTCTCCCAATTCCAAATCCCACCGCTATCTCCATCTCTATCGTTGCTTCTGCATTCCTTCATTGCCCTGCCTTCTTTGCCTTTGCATGCACATTCACAACACCACCTCAATCATCCACCATCATTAAATCAATTGTATATAAATTTAGTTATTTCCAGTGTGGCAGCCTATCTTCAACATCTACCACACATGAACTTTTTTAGCCAAGCGACACTGGTTAATGATCCCAACCTGATTCCTGAACCTCCACATCTTCATTACGCTACTGAAGAAGGCCTAGAAGTTTGAATTCTAATTCTGCAAAGGGTTCTACCTTGAGATGTGGTTTTTTTTTTTTATTTTTTTTTTTTTTTTATTTTTTTTTTTTAAAGGGGAGTTGAAGGTTCTCGAGGAATACAAGGAGGGATTTCATTGGTTTGGGTTGGAAGAGGTTTTGAAGTTGTTTTCTAAGCCAGGTTTTTTTCTTCTAAGGAGGGGAAGGGCACTTTCCATAGATTCATTCCTCTGTTACAGAAAGCCAGGGTTTGACGGTGGGTGGTGAGGTTTTTATTACTGTTTTTTTTTTTTTTCATATGACAATTTTAGAATTTTAGGTTTTGTTCATCACCTCTTCCGTATACCTATTGATATATGTATCTTTCCCTTACTGGAGACTTTTCACAAGATGTATTTTGTTTGTGTAGGGGATTTGGACTGGACTTGTTATTATGTCAAGCATTTGAACTGAACACTATCACCTTAGCCGTATGGCAAGACCTATTTTTTCATTTGTTGTTAGAACATCAAATGATTTATATCCTATCATTGAAAGTGCTAATGATTTATATCCTAAAGTCATCAAATTGCATGCTCGCCTCATGTTATTTATTGTTTTGTCGCCATGTTATTATTGAATTTGTTGAGAAAAAAAAGTCTTAAATCTATTTTTTGGGTGTCGTTCGACTGGTTGTGGGTCAACGACGACTGGTCATAGGAGCTGGTCGACCGGTCGTAACCTGTTCGACTCAAAGTCCAGTGGCTATATTTTTCATCTCTGGACCACCTTCGACCAGTCGTAGGGTTTGTTCGACCAGTCATAGCTTTGACTAGTCGTAGGTTATGCAGATTCGTTCCGCGATTTTGCGGATTGTGGAAATCTTTGTCCTTTCGCAACTAGGATGCAGAAGGGAAGTTGTCTAAACTATAAATAGGTGTTCTTAGGATTTTTCTAGTACATGGGAAAGTATTCTAAGGCTTCTTAAAGGGGTTCTAGGGAAATCAAAGGGTGTAGCAAGGGTGAGATTCGAGGTTGTTTGAATCGGGTAAGTCCTCTCTCTTTGTAATTTCTGTTTGATAGTGGAAGTCTATCGCTTTGTGCCGTGGTTTTTTTCCGCAAGGGTTTTCCACATTAAATTTATGTGTTCTGTTGTGTGTGCTTGGTGCCATTGAATTGTTATCCTAGATCTAGATCTGTGTAATTCTTCAGGTTAAAATCCCAACAAGTGGTATCAAAGCAATCGTTGGGCACAAATCTGAATCTGGGGGATTAGTAATAATGGCGAGCACTAGGTATGATATTGAGAAGTACTCAGGGATAAACAATTTTGAGTTATGGAAGATCAAGATGATGAGTTCCTTAATCAAGCAATGCGAAGATGGTGCTCTTGAGGAGCAAAAGTCTACTATGACTGATGGTGATTGGAATACTCTTGATAAGAAGGCTTTATCATCAATCCGTTTATGTCTCACGGATGAGGTTCTCTACAACGTCATGAGGGAGAAAACTGTGGCTAAGTTATGGGCGAAGTTAGAGGATGTCTATGCGAAAAAATCATCTGAAAATTGCCTGCACTTGAAGCGGCAGTGGTGTAACTTCAAGATGGCAGAGGGTGGAGATCTAGAGGCTCACATCAGCAACTTTAATAAATTAGTTTACAAATTGCTGGATAAGGAGGAAGTAATGAAAGATGAATAACAAGCATGTATGTTGCTGAATTTCCTTCTGGCGTCGTATGAGTCATTCAAGGACACTATGTGCAGCATGAATAAAACCCTGAGTGTCGACACCATTATCTCAGTCCTTCAAGGGAAGGCTATGAGACAGCTAAATGGCGACACGGGGACATCTTCTGATGCATTATTTACAATGGGTAGGAATTCTGAACAAGGTACGGGTTCTTCAGGTTCTAGATCCAAATCCAAGGGCAATGGCAAAGGAAAGGTAAAGTGTTGGAATTGTGGAAATGAAGGACATGTGAAGAAGGATTGTGAAAATCCTAAATCGAAGAGAGAAGATTCTGAGGCTTCATGCAGGGAGGCCAATGTTGCCATGTCAGATGGATCGAGTGGATGTGATGGTGTTGTTTTATCTGTGTCTTTGCTCAGATGGTCATACAATGATCGTAAGGACGAGTGGATGCTAGACATAGGGGCATCTTTTCACACGACTCCTCATCGGAGTTAGTTCGCCAGCTACAGGGAGTGCGATGGTGGACAGGTATTTATGGGCAATGACATTGCTTGTAATATTGTGGTTGTTGTTACGGTGCGCATTAAGATGTTTGATGGGGTGGAGCGTACCTTGACTGATGTCAGGCACATTCCTGATTTGAAGCAGAATCTGATTTCTCTTGGTGTGCTTGAGGCAAAAGGACGCAAGTACACAAGCATTGATAGTGCTCTTGAGGTATCTAAGGGGGCACGGGTAATCATGAAAGCGCAATGACTCGGTAACTTGTACAGGTTAATCGGAAGCACTTCAAACGGTGGAGCTATAGTAGATGTAGCGGATTCCACATCTACACGTGTGTGGCATGTTAGGCATGGCCACATGAGCGGGCAGGGCAAGAAGACTGAGACGTACGGACAGGGATACAGAGCAATTGGAGCAGCTACCTATGAGAAGAATCACATGACATGATCACAGGATATTGGCGAGGTACATGGATGTAACGCCCTGGAAAATCGGGGGTCATGCATACGCTCGACTCCCGAGTCCCCGAGTGTCACTTATCATCAATTTTATAATTTTTATGATTAATCCAGTTTAAATGTGCAGCCTGAAATTTCTTGGAGCATGAAACACAACCACAACCAGTCTGCTGAATGAATGAAGAGATCAATATATACAGGTCCAAAGGGAAATAAATGGGTCGCATAAGGCGTTACTCAACAAAATCACAACAACATCATGTCCACAAGAGTAGAGCTGAGTCCGCTCGTCGTCCTCCTCGAGGCCCGCATCGCCCAGCTCCAAATTCTGCATCACCTGCATCTATGAGCGAATCTGGTTGGTGTTTTAAAACACCGTCCAGAGTGGGAGTGAGTGATCAACTCAGTGTGAACTATTAGTCTCAAGTTATCACAAACATCAGTTATTACGGATTTAATGAAAAACAATCATTCACAGTCACTAAACTAATCTTATTAATGTGCATGCATGATGGATGAAATGATGCATGCCCTCGCCACAACTTCCCTCAAGCGACTCCATCTTACGATCGCATATGACAACACTCCCTCAGAGCGACCTCGACTGCCGAGTCGCCACCCTAGCTAATGCGAGATGCAATGATATGTTAGCCAAGTTCTTAGTTAATTCCGTTCATCCAGCATGTTTGGGAAACTGATTCCCCCACGTATCAATGCCTCAACTAGTTGCGCGGTGCCGAGACCCCTCAATGCGCGAGGGCCAGGGCACCGCGATCCGTGATCCCGTCGGGTTCCTCATCCCCGACTCCAAGCACATGAGGAGTGTCAAAAGGAAGGGATCGCTCGCAGTCACTATGGGGAGGCGCGGTACCCCACCGTAGGCCGACAGCTCGGACACAGTGTCCCATTCCACCATGCCCGGCTCACGAGGCTGTGGACCAGTTACAAGTAGATTATCAACGGGCTACAATGGTTGCAGGGTGGTTCAGGTTCCATACATATGTGAGCACACATGGTTAACAAACAGGATTTGCCAGTAAGTAGACTAAACCGCACGAGTCAGGCGAGCACGAGATGAACGACATCGGATACTAGACCCATGCAGTCGAACTGCTGCCGCCCATACGCACTCGTCCGACTTGCGTGGTTAGTCTTAGGGTAGTCCAACCAATGGGACTACCGTCTAACCTCGAGTTCCCGACAATCCAAGGGTTTGACGATGAGATATAGCATACCAACATTAAGCTTATCAACCAACATTCCAGTGCCATGTTGCATACATTCCACCATACAAGTCTATTTACCTAACAAGCATGATAAGTTAGTAGAAACAAGTGTATGTGTGTGCCGTGGGTTAGAGAGGAAACTAGGCACTTCCAACATTTCAAGGGATCAACCATACACAAGAGTCAAGATTACTATGCACTATGAAGTAACTCATTGTGGAAAACAATCACAAACAAGAACATGAAGTCATCACAAGCCAAAATAACATATGAGGGACAAGATCAACATCAACAAGAGTTAAGCATGTAAATCCATGTAGCTTCAACAAACACCCATTCCTAGATTCCTCTAGATTTTTCAATACCACAACCAAGCAACCAAAATCATTAGACCCATACTATAAATGGTGCTAGGCTACCTAAGATCAATAGTCCGCACCTTGTGATTCGTTGGAGGCTCAAAAATAACCTAGGAATGAGGGTTTTGGAGGTTGGCCGACCAGAATCCCTAAAACAATTCAAACATGAGAGAAATCCATGCATTCTTCTTCAATACAAGGATTTCAAGAGAAATGAGTGAGGGATCTTACCTAGATGGCCCATGGACGATTTTCGTGGTTTGTGGTGTAGGGTTTCTTCTTGGAGAAGGTGTAGAAGGTTGTGGGTTTGATCCTCTTGGGCCCCACCTTGATTGAGAGTCCACCATGCCTTCTTCCCTCTCTCTTTCTTCTCCTTTCCTTTTCCTCTTTCTCTTCTCCCTTTTCTCTCTTCTAGGGCAAAATTCGTATGGGAGAGGGGTGCCCAATGAGGCCCTTTTTATAATTCCATATTTGGTGAAAAAGGCCCCAAGCTTCCATAATTTTCTAAAATAGACTTATGGGACTCCCTATTGGTGTTGGGGTGGCCCTAACACCCCTCTAACCACCAAATTTGGTGTGTACGTGCCCTATGGCTTGACTAGGGTCCATGCAAAAATTTAGGGCGAACGGATGAACGGATATATGATCTGAGCAAGCGTTTCCGACCTTTAAGTGGCCCTTTGGGGGCCATTCTGATTGATGGGGCATTTCTGGTGGCCCTCTGGCCATGAAATTTATAGGATAGGTGATTCATGGGCCGATGAAGGGCCATGCAAAATTTGGGAGCGATCGGATATGGGGTTTGATCGCACGAGTCCGATTTACGATCAACGATCATCGTGCCACGATCGGGGCCCAGATTTGGTGGAAGGCGTTGAAAAATACATTAAACCTTCACCGTAAATTTAGAAGAAATCCGACGGCTGGAAGGCCCGGAGTCTCAGTTTCTTTGTCAGTGCCAGATTTTAATCTGGCATTGGGGGGCGCATTGGGCAAGTGCCAGATGGTACTTCTCTGGGTGTCTACTGGGTCCGCAGTCCGCGATGGACTACAAGCCCAGTGAGATCTATGATTTTCTAAAGTTTTAGATTTTTCTGACCCTCCTCGGTTGCTGGGTGGCCCACACGGGCTGTTGTTAAGTGTAAACGGGCCATCTGACTTGGCGGCCCGCACTTGGTCTCATCATAACTAGACTGGTCCACCCCAGTATAACTAACATTGAGTGATAATGGTCATTAAGTGATTTTATAAGTTAATTAAAAAGAAATTTTAAGGATTTTATTGAAATCCAAAACAGTGAAAATTCAGGATGTTACAATGGACGACTCCAATATCGCAGGGGATTCATCTTCTATTCAGATGGCTCTAGGTGAGCCTGGTGCTGAGAAGTGAAAGGTGACTATGGGCGATGTGATGGATTCGTTGTACCAGACCGACATATGGGAGCGGGTGGAGCTTCCAGTGGGCCAGAGAGCGGTTGGATGCAGGTGGATCTTTAGGAGGATACAAAATAGATATAGGGCGATGTTGGTAGCGAAGGGTTATGCTCAGAGAGAAAGGATCGGTTTCTCAGAGATATTCGCGACGGTATAGCAGGTGTTTATTAGATCCGTGATGAGCGTTGGTTGGCCAATGTGATCTTGAGCTAGAAGGATGGATGTGGAGTCTGCACTTCCGCAAGGGAAAGTGAAGAAGAGCAGATCTACACGAAGCAACCAGAGCAGTTCGAAGTTAAAGGTGCTGAGAAAAGACTTTGCAGGAGGTCGTGGTTCGACCTGTCGCCTAGGCAGTGGTTTGATTCCTTCATGGATGAAGGATCGAGGGCTACAAAGATGGTTCTTAGCATTGAGACCGAAGGAGGAGTAGGCTGTGGTAATCACAGGAGGAATACCTTGTGTGTATGTATTGATCAAGGATGTGATGGGCCATATAAAGCCAGAGAGCGTTCCCTACGCGTCTCTCCTCAAGTTTTCCTTAGGACATGTCCTAAAACAGATGAGGAAAAGCAGGATATCTCATGAGCCTTATTCAAATGCGGTTGGCAGTGTATTCCATGGTCTGGATTAGACCGGTTATTTCACAGGCTATCAGTGTTGTAAGCAAGTACCCCGACAAGCAATATTGGTTAGCGGTGAGATGGTAAGAAGACTACGTTTTTTCTTTTGAGAAGATAAGAGCAAAGATGGTTGGGCACGTGGATTCTGATCCGACGGACATGCTCTTCTAGATCGTCCTGTAAAGAAGTTCAAGGTCTATGAAACTTCTCTGGGCTTGGCGATGGCATAAAAGGAAAACGGAGTATGCAAGAGAAGCTATGATGTAATGTAGAAATAGGAGAAGAAGTGAAGGAGCTACACGGTTAAAGATTGAAGACTTGGTGGAGATTATTGAGAAAAAAGTCTTAAATCTGTTTTTGGGTGTCGTTCGATTGGTCGTGGGTCAGCCATGACTGGTCGTAGGAGCTGGTCGACCGGTCGTAGCCTGTTCGACTCAAAGTCCAGCGGCTATGTTTTTCATGTCCGGACCGCCTTCGACCAGTCGTAGGGTTTGTTCGACTAGTCGTAGCTCCCCTTCGACTAGTCGTAGGTTACGTAGATTCATTCCACGATTTTGCGGATTATGAAAACTGTGTCCTTTCGCAACTGGGATGCGGAAGGGAAGTTGTCTAAACTATAAATAGGTGTTCCTAGGGTTTTTCTAGTATATGGGAAAGTATTCTAAGGCTTCCTAAAGGGGTTCTAGGAAAATCAAAGGGTGTAGCAAGGGTGACATTCGAGGTTGTTCGAATCGGGTAAGTCCTCTCTCTTTGTAATTTCTGTTTCATAGTGAAAATCTGTCGCTTTGTGCCGTGGGTTTTTTTACGCAAGGATTTTCCACGTTAAATCTGTGTGCTCTCTTGTGTGTGCTTGGTGCCATTGGATTGCTATCCTAGATCTAGATCTGTGTGATTCCGCGGGTTAAAATCCCAACAGAATTTTTCTTTTGCTTTTAAATAAATATTCACTACGAGTAACTTGAGTTTGAAAAGAGATATTAAATCAGATTATGATAATCTTCTTATATTAGAATATTTCATTTTATTTTTTTTTGTTTAGATCTCTACAAATCTCTTCATATCTCTCATTGATCTCTCTTATCTCGTATATATTATTGTTATTGTCAATTAGATAAACAAATTATAATTTCTTCAATGTAGTTTCTTGATATTTAACACATTTTAAAGAAATTTTTCTGAGAACAATACAGGTGTATGTATGACCAAAGGGTGTTCATCTGTTGGCTCCACCATGAACATGCCACATCCAAATATTCAGCTCTAATATTGTGTTTCAATTATAAAAAATGTGTTTTGATTAATGTATTTCTTTCTAGTGAATGGGTTAGAAAGTTTCAGTTATGTATCGATGCGCCTGTATAAGTGGACTGGAGATCCATGCTTGCCATCAAATTCAACTTGGGAATGGTTGAGTTGCAATGACAAGGATCCCCCGCGAGTTACGGCTATGTAATATCTCCAAGCCATATTTAACAACTTTTTTCTTTTTATCCATTCTACTTTTGTGGTGAATCATTCGTGTTTGGTTTACATAACATACTCACTTTTCTTTCATTTTCTCTATTAGCTATCTCTCTGGATATAACCTTGGGGGTTATCTTCAAAATTTCGGCCAAATGAAAGCCCTTGAAATTATGTAAGTTTATTTTAACAGATAAATGCATGTACATATGTATCTTTATATATATACTGGTGTAAACCACACCAGCAATGCATATGGAAAAAAGGAATGGCTGGAAATTTTTGGCTGATTGTCCATCATTTTCTAGGCTGTAAGCCACCTAATTAATCAATCAACAAATTTTGATCATCTTCATTTCAAAGTGGGTTGACCATGCTAGATGAGTTGGATGCCATCCACCATGACAGCCCCCAAACGAAGCTAGCTGCTCATTCTCTGCAGCTACAGTCGTTTTTGGACGAGACCGTCTTTGCTATAAAACATCACAATATATTTCTGATTTTCCATAATGACTATAGTTATTGGGTCTGGCATAATTCTGCAAAGATCCATATCATTACCCTCAACATGGATGGGGGATATTAGGGAAAAAAAATCTGGATTTAAATATTTTAACCATTTGATCATTAAAATATTTTCTATTGAATATGGCCATCTATTTTAACCATTGTTTTGTGGGCTATTTTGATAGAAGATTTTGTAGATGTTTTTTATATCACCCATCCACAGTGAGTCCCATTGGATACATGGTTTCAAATGGAGAGAGAGAGAGAGAGAGAGAGAGAGAGAGAGAGAGAGAGAGAGAGCAAAGATACCTCGTTTCAACACTGAGGTCTTGGTATCAATTCACTGGTGGGGGTGGCTAGCAGTGAAGTGTGAACTGACAGTGGGTGTACTAACAAGCTAACAAAAAAAAAAAAGCATGTGAAATTCAATAATTTGATTTTGTTTGTAGAGATTTGCACAACAACAACCTTCGAGGGCCTATACCTGACTTCCTTGGAGAATTTCCGAACCTGCGAGTGCTGTAAGTTACAGTCAATTTTACTTGAACATCAGTTCAAAGGATAGTCTCCTGTTTTAATTTCCAAACCATTTAAAAAATGGTGGTGATCTACAAATGTACACATGGCATTGTCGTGCAAACTGTCAAATCGCTGACCCAACTGTAGCTGGTGCATGATTGAAAATTTCCACTAAAAGGATATTATCAGCACCCATGGTATTTTCTTATGAATTGGACTACTATCTTATAATTTTAACCATCCAATAGATAATAATTAATTGGATAGTTAGGACTGTTTGATCAGTGTGATTTCAGAGATGCTACATCTGTAAATTTTGATCGTCTGCATAGCTCTACATCAATGCCACATGAGGGAGATGAATCACTAACATTTTTTAAATGATGCAAAACTAGCATAGGAATCTACCCTAAAGTTTTTTTAAAATTTTTATTTTTATATTATTATTATTATTTAGAATCTACCCTAAAGTTGAAATGCCTCTCTGAGCTGCGTTCATCTTATCTTATTTTCTTATTTTACTTTTTTTTTTTTTTTTTTTTTCTTTTTCGTTTTTGGTTTTTTGGCAGGAACTTAGCCAACAATAATTTTGAAGGCAGCATACCGAAGTCGATTCTAAACAACGATAGAATATCCTTCAAGTAAGACTTCAATCACCAACTTGTGCACCAACGTCGATCTTCCTCCTTTGATTGCCAGCGGTCCGGTGTTCCGTGCACATTCAAATTTGACTCCTTCCAACTTTTGGAACATGTAGGCAGGAAATGTGCATATGGATTCCCACCCACAGTCAATGGACGAAGAGATACCCGGAGTCATATAGTACATAATCCCTTGTTTACCAGTCAACATATGCAATCTTTTCGGGTCACTGCCCAAATATTATTTACATGCACAACAGGTCTCTCAAAAAAAGTATTAATCACCCAACCATTTGTAGATTAATAGATTAAGATATAGCAGTTGTGTCTCAAGTACATATGACATATGAGCCATGCAAAAGGAGGCCCTTGCCATGAAGGTTATAGACAAACATGGAAACAGTGGACGGTTGAGATAAGACTTTCCACCTATCCACAGCCCTTCCATTTCCACGAGTTTGGCCACATGTCCATCAAAATAATACATCTATGCTTACCTCTTTACCTTTATGGAATCGCTTTTGGCATTCATTTTTCTTCCAAAAGCCTATATCACACTTATGTCTCCTCCATAGGTGGTGTTAAAGAGGAGACCAATGTATTTTTAGGTGGTTCCGTAGACTATTATAACAAAATATCGTATTATTAATACGAATAGATAATGGAGAAGTGAATTTGCCCTAATTTCTCACTTAACATCAACTCACATGGTATCAAAGATAGATTAAAACTTTAGCTCCCTTTCTCCCATTTTTTGGCACCGTCCACCTACGGCTGGCATTAATCTAAACTCAAACCCATCTTCTTCTTCTCCGATTGTCACCATATGCGGCAGTATAATCGTCTACAATAGCGCGCCTCATCCCCAACTCGTTGCAAGATTGAAACTTTGTCTTTCCTGTCACCTGTTGCAATTAGAGACGGAACCCTCAATTCCTATCCTCCCTCTCCATCACCGCGACGAGACACAACCCACTGACCTTGTAACCTTGCCATAATCCAGCAACCCACCTCAACCTTGGTCTGTATGTTCCCCAGCCCCGTCGAACCCGATCCTTCATGGTGACTTAGCTAGAGCAACCACCTAGTTTTCTTTCTCAGGAGGAGACTAGGAGAATATGTAGACTTTGAAAAGTAATTTTTACGGTTTAAGATAGTCACTAAGGGCATGGTTTGATAAGTTTAGCAATGTCCTGCTAACTTATAGCTTCTATTGAAGTAAGGTTGATCTCTTAGTTTTCATGAACTATAATGATAAGGGTATAATAGCATTGATTGTATATGTCGATGATATTGTTATTATACAGAGTGACACATTTAGCATCTTATAACTAAAAAAGCATCTTCAAAAGCATTTTTAGACCACGGACATGGTGCTACTTCATTGTTTTTTGGCATTGAAGTCGGTTGATCAAAGTCAAGTATTAATCTTTTCTCAAAGAAAGTATGTTCTTGATTTGGTGAATGAGACCGGTATGCTTGGATGTTGACATGTTGATATGCCTATAGAGACTAGTGAGAAGTTATTGGATGATCAATGAGAATTATTTAATGACCAGTGTAGATATAAAAGGATGATTGGTAACCTAATATATATCTTACCGTCACTCGATTGGATATTACATTCGTGGTCAGTATAATAACCAGATGCATGCAACAACCAAGAGTTTCACATTGGGAAATAGTTCTCAAAATTCTTAGATATCTCATGAAAGCATCTGACTATGGGATCTTTTAACGAGCTAATGATTACCTTCCGGTAGTGGCATTTGCAAATGCTGATTGGGTATATTCCATCATAGATAGGCAGTCCACTTCAGGATACTATACTTTTGTTGGGGATAATTTGATTACCCTATGAGTCCCTAGGGAGGTATTGTACATTGCTGACTCGTCCTTGGCGGTCCCACATGATAGGAGTCCCACGGTTTTTTTTTTTTTTTGCTGCCGGGGGTAGCCCGAATTGTCTAGCTGGTTGTATAGCAATCTATATGTCAATGGATATTTTTGTTTCAAAAAAAAAAAAAAAGTGTAAGAAGCAAAATATGGTGGTTCATTTCAGTGCATCAACCGAGTATAGAGCCATATGTCATGCAGTTTGTGAATTGTTATGGATCAAATCTTTATTACAAGAACTCCAATTGTTTTGAGGCGGGCTTTATTGCGATGATCAAGCAAGGGCCCATATCCAGTCTTCCACGAGAGGACTAGGCATATAAAAGTTGCTGCAATTTCATCTGAGAGAAGATCCCTTCCAAGTAGATTGCCATAACTTATATTCAGTCCAAATCATATATTGCAAATATCCTCACTAAGGCCTTATCGCGTGCACACAATTTTCTCTACTATGTTTATTTTTCGAAGAAAGCAAGGCATCCCAGTCGAGAGAGAGAGAGAGAGAGAGAGAGAGAGGAGAAGAGAGAGGAGAGAGAGAGGAGAGAGAGAGAGATAGAGAGAGAGAGGAGAGAGAGAGAGAGAGAGAGAGAGAGGATAGGATGATCATCCAGGCCCGCTGGTTCACCTGTGGAAAGGTGATTGGTAACAAATGGGACACTTACCTTGACCTTCTCCAAGCTGATTACACTGAAGGAGATGCTCTTGATGTGTTGGGCTTGGTCCGCTATTGTTGCAGACAGATGCTCATGACCCACGTCGACCTCGTCGAGAAGCTCCTCAATTACAACACTCTGGAGAAAAGTGAACCCAATTGAAATGGTGGTGTGCTTATTGAAAATTTTTGGAAGCCTATGTGGTTTGTGTGGTCTTGGTGTCCCACTGTGTATGCCAGTTCTAGAAGCGAGATTTTGGCTGTATCAATGGTCAAAACTGGGATCTTTTGTGTTTGGCCGTTGATTAAGTTTATCAGTGCAGAAGAACTTGGAACTTATTGAGGAAAAAAAAAAAAAAATGTTCCAAGCTATGTATGACAAATATCTTTGCTTGAGCGAGAGTGTTAAAGTGAAAATCATTGTATTTTTAGGTCGTCCTCTAAACTATTATAAAAAAAATATATATGGTATTATTAATATAAATAGATAAGAGAGAATGGAATCAGCCCTAATCTATCGCTTAACATCTATTCACAGGTAGAAAGTTCTGTTGACCACTCGTACCATCAAACCATCAAACCATTTATAGATTAGATTAAGATATAACCGTTGTATCTCAAGTACGTGTGACATCTGAGTCATGCAAAAGGTGGGCCTTGCCATCAAGGTCAATGAAGAATAATGTAGAAAAAATGGATGGTTAAAATAAGACCTCCCATCAATCCACAACCCTTCCTTTTCTATGGATCTGACCACTTGTTTATGAAAATAAAACATTGCTCGTTTCCTCCACCTTTTTTTGAATCACTTTTCACCTCACACCTTCTCATGTAGCATTTTCTTTTGAACACACTTGTACCATCAAACATGATTCATAGATTTTCTGAGATGATCGCTGCTAGAGGACTATTTTTCATCTTAACGCTAATTCTTTCCATTTGATGACACTAATTCCTTCACTTATTTAGAAAGCTTTGGCACATGTCGTTACCTATTCAACTAAAATTCATCCGTTAAAAAAATGGCTTCTTTTTACTCCTTGCTTGTTCATGAACGTGTTTAAACAATTCAAAGCATCTTCTGCGATTTCAATTCTCTTACGTAGGAAAGTATCTCCATTCAACATGAAGTTTGGGCTGCGCGTATAGCTTTTCTATTGTTCCATTTTGCAAGTTCCTACAGCGGACTATATCCAAAAAGCCTTGTCCCAACAAGTAGCTTCTTAGCACAATTATATAGTTCTTCATTGTAGAACTTTGGGAACAACTGCACTTAGTGTTGATGTGATCGAGCTCATCAACACTGACAAAAATTGCAGCGGAGAATTAACAGAATGCGAAAGCATAAAAAATTCAAAATCACAATCACACTTACCTACTGTGGAGAAGAGATGGGTGTTGGGTGTATGTGTGGTAATATAAAGAGAAAAGGGGAGAGAGAGGACTAGTAGTGTATTCCAATGGCTTAAGAAAAAAGAAAAGAAAACTCCCAATTCATGCTTTCTTATATTAGCATAATATCCTAATATCCTAATTGAATCTATTTAATTAACTACTATCATATGCAACTAGCCTAAACCAAATAAAACCCAAAAATTCCACCATGTAGAATATTCCATGGGGCAAAAGTAGACTGGTCCCCTCATTGGGTGAGCCCCAAAAAAAAAATAAAAAAATTGACGGTTAAAAAATGACCAACAGACCATATTCAACATGGATGTGTGCCCACCACATGGTCGTCAGCCAACCTGACTTTTGGGCCTGCTAACCTATCTGGTGAGGCCCACCTGATGAGTGTGGCTTCTTTCTCCCACCACTAAATGCATGTTAGTGGCTTCTTGTTCTTACGATTGAATGCATATTATATAGATCTAATATTTATTTTGAGACTGCAGATTCACATCTATAACATCAAACTCCCTTCTGATTTCTTAGTGCAAGTGGAAACCCGGATCTGAAATTTCCAAAGAACAAGAAGAAGATTGGGCTTATAGTGGGCCTCACCATCGGAATGCTGATCGTCGTTGTGGTTCTTTGCCTCACAGTCACAGCATTTCTCCGTCGATCAAGGAAAAGAAGAGAACAAGAAGCAGCAAGAGGAAACCTCGTCGCCTTCAAGTACTCAATGATCATGAGGACTCAGAGGTGGGCCAATATGGGCAACTGGCCAAATAGAATACCATAAGCTGCTCACCTCTTCTACCCCACCATGTGATAATTTAGACTGTTCGTCTGTAAGGTCCCACCATGAATGGGCCACATGGAAAATATATATCTTGCTCATTATTCTTATGGATCGTATGACATAATTTAGAAAAAAAAAATCGTTCAGGAAAGCAATTTCTGACTTTACGCTCCTAATGGTTAGGAGCTCCGATCGGTGAGATTTTTCAATGTGGGCCATATAAGGTGGAGCCTTTTAAAAGAACGGTATGATCATAATGTGATAGGATAGAAGGGCGGAGCCTTTATATGTACGTAGTAAGTACAATGCCATACACTTAGATGATGAAACCATTTCATCACTCTCAATATGATACTGTGTCGTTAAGTTCTCTATGTACATTTGTGGCCACACGTATGGGATTATTCCAGTTGCTAATCCGATGGACCCAAATGTTGATGGGAAAAGAAACTCACAGACCTGATAATCTTAGCAAACTATTGGTAGACTTTTGATGATTATAATGGATTGTGAGGAAAATTGCAAGCATTGGTGGCAATGGACAGAGTTCTGGCCAGGTCAGGCTAGGACTAGAACTGGCCCCCTACATGACATGGCATGGCTAGATCCAAAATTTTATAAAATCTCCATTCCTCACTTGAATGTTGTGGCAGGGAGGGATGTGATGAGTCGATCACCGTCTTCCCCAGGCGATAACTACTCTGAATCTACAGAGTTCTCTGGACTTGTCACAGAGCTTCCTCGAATCCACAAGGGATAAAAGTAGGAATAATTTCTAATAAATTCAAAATAACTTGTTTGTTCATAAAAAATGAAATTACAGCTCTTTAAATAAAGAACTCAAACCTAGGATGAAGTTTTAGACTTAGACTCCAACTTAAACACCCTAAAAATGTGACTTACTATAAATAGTAAACTTACTATTTACAGACGACCTCTTTTTTTTTTCTTTTTTCTTTTTCGAAAAGAAAATTTATATTGAGAAAGGGGAATACAGAGGCTGTACTTCGGGTGATCCCAAGAGCCACAAAAAAAGACTCGGGACACCTATCGTAAAAGGAAATATACAAAAACCAACACCCCGAAAGCTCCCCTGCTAACTGACTGGAAGAGGGACCTATCTGACACCGCTCTTCCGGAAAGCCCCAAGCCCCATTCTATCAAGGAAGAGGAGGCCCCTAACCATCTGAGGAAGGTCAAAAAGAGAGGAGAACAAGGACATATTTTGCGTTGAGCTACCCAAATTAGCCATACCATCGGCCGGCCTGTTTGTTTCTCTGTAAACATGATGGAAAGATACTTGCCCAATTGAAGAGAGATTCTAAATTCTGGTGATCTAGTACTTCCATCTCCATCCCGGTTAAGTAGAGCCCGATAAAAAATTCACTACCAAGCGGGAGTCCGATTCGACGAGGATGTTCATCAACCTATGTTGGAAGCAAAAGAAGATGTCGTCATGGATAGCCCACAATTCAGCCCTTGTGTTAGACGCAATTCCATAACCCGCACAAAAGGCTAAACGGTGTTCACCCTTGTCTCCTCTGCACACCACCCCTCCGTCAACCCTACCGGGATTTCCATGGGACGACCCGTCTACGTTAAGCTTTACCCACCCCGGAGGGGGCTTTTTTTTTTTTTTCAAAAAAAGATTCCTTTATATCATTCTGGACAGAAACTTACAATTCGGGTCTTCCGAGGAAAAAAGGACCTAGCGGAGACCTATCGTAACGGAAACCAGGCCGATCTAAGCCCAAAAAACAAAAAGAAAACAGAAACCTAGAAAAATAGCAAAACAGACAAGGGATAACTACCTCACCCTGACGGCGCCTAACCCCACTTTGTCTAAGAAAAGGAGCCCACGAACCTCATGGGGAAGATCGGCCCATGTGGAGCAGCAAACTACTGATTGGGACGAGCTCCCTTCGCGTGCTAGAGCATCGGCCGGGGCATTGCCCTCTCTGAAAATATGTGAAAAATCTACCTACCCTTGGAGGCGAAGCTTATCCGTCCTTGTCATCCAACCTCTCCATTTCCAACCGAAGCTACATCTCTCTTTAAACACCTTGACCACCAACTAAGAATCGGTTTCTACCACCACCTTAGAGAAACCTTTTTCTAGACACAATGTTAACCTGTCATGAACCGCACGAATCTTGGCCCCAATGTTAGACATCACCCCGTACCCGTATGAGAAGGCGAAGAGGAATTCACCTTTGTCGTTCCTACATACTCCCCTGCCCCCTGCCAGGTCCAGGTTGCCTGTAACATCCCGGATTTTTGCCAACCTGGGGTTAGATGCCCTTAGGCAATGAGTCGATCCTAACACCTTATTAACTTGTCAAAAATCAGTCCCAAAGGCTAAAATCGCTTGTGAACCCATGTCTTTCACAAATCCCACCCTTCACCACCTTGTTCTTTCAATTTTTCTAAGCACTTTCATCCTAGACACTATTTTAAACTAGCTAAGTAGTATAACTTGGATCACTTTATATACAAACTACAAAGGCCCAGGTAGCACCTCAGACAGAAATTACTCAGGACTAAATCCTTTAGAAATTAGGCAAGAATTAGCCAGTGTTAAGTTAGAGTACCTGTGAAATTAGCACCAATCACTTTAAATACGATCTGCAAGACCCAAAACTTGTAGAATCATTGACGCTAGGGTACCCTAAAATCTAGGATCAATCTCATTACCCGTCTGCTCTCGTGAGCATCTCGAAACTCCGTATCAGATCTAGACCGCACGTCGGAAGTCTGATTAACACGAAGTTAAGGACTTAGGACCGCCTTGCTGGGCTTGACAACCAGCTTGGAAATCAAAACCAGATAGTGTCCCAGCACTATTCGCTTGAGCTTGGAGTGAAGAGTGTGAGAAATGTGAAATTAATTCAAAATAAAATATCTCAAATAGTAATCTGACACCTCTCGCTTGCGGATCAGTTTTAAGCAATCAGACCGTCAGAATCAGACCAAATTATACCCTCAGATCAGGAGAAATTTCATACACATATCCATGTACTAGGAATCTCCGATCGAGATCCGCTGACCGTTGAACTGAAATTGATCCACCATGCGTGATCTGAAATCCCGACTAAAATGAAAACTTAACTAAACGTAAATCCAGTGTTGGTGAGCTTAAGTCCGACCTTTGGCTCAAGGAGGCCCGCCAGAAGTCCCCCGTTGAGCTGAAACTAACCCGCTTTGGTTATAATCTAAGTATACTTTGACCTGGAGTCTATTTCGGTTAGTTTTTAGGCTATATAAGGACCTTAAACCCTCTCTCATTACAGTCATACGAATTTGAGAGAAACCCTAGAGAGACAGAGAGAGAAAAGAGAGAGAAAGTGAGAGAGAAGTGGGAGAATCTCCCTGCCACTTTACCCTGTCGCTACACAAGCTACACCACTCATTTCTAATCGCTTTTCCGGTGATTCCGATGTCATTTTTAGGTAAGAAACCCTAACCCTAAACTGATTTGGGGTTTTGATAGTTGTTGGTATTTCATTCTATAGGTTACCAAACTGCCGAATACGAAAGCTTAGCAAACCTATCGACTCTATTACGATTCTACGACAAAAGGTGCGGACTTTAGGTGTATATGTTATGGTTTTCAATGCTTTCAATGTCAAATAATGATAGATTCATGATCTGCATGCAATTGCACATGTACAAAGTGTTGTCTGTTTTCCGTTTCGATTAAAGATGAAGAATATGGAATTTTACATACTCTAGATATTTGTAGAAAGTACCGTATACGTATAAATTTAGGGAATGTGTTTGCCATGATTATTTGCTGTATTAATATATTATATATGGATAAAATACTTGTTTGGCAAAAGGATTTGCCCTAATACATGTTTTTGCTAATATACACTATGTATGTTAAAATAGTGTATTCTAAGTGTTTGTGAAAATGACCGAATGAGTATAGAATTCTCATTCGTGCTCGCCATGACTAATTGTCATAGATTTATGATTGTTGTATTGGCGATACCCCTTTGACGAAAGGATTTGCCCTAAATCACGCCACGACCAATATACACTACTTATATTAAAATGTGTGGCCCAAGTGTTTGTGGAAATAACTGAATGAATATGGAACTTGGATTCCTGCTTGCCATGACTATCCGTCGTGGGTGTATGCGTGTTATGATCGGGGTAACTCCCTAGTGAAAGGATTTGGCCTAATACCTATGTGATCAACATATGTCATGTATGTTGATGTATGTAGTCTAAAGTGTTTGTTGAAATGTCTGAATGAGTAGTAGTTAGTAAATTGTAATGTGTAAGGGCGTTGAGATATGATTCTCAACTCCTTTAACTATGTGTATGATTTCCTTGGATAGCTGCGTGATTAGGAATTTAATATGTACAAACTCATGCCTGTGTTATGCTTCATAACATGCTCAAATGATTGTATGATTTTATCTATGTGATGCATATGTTTAAATTCATGTTTACATTGTATGATCCGTCATGGGTGATGAGAGAGTGGAGCAACGAGTGCGTGCAACAGCCCTGACAGCCCTAAACGGATAATATCAGTCTTTGGTTGTATGATTTGAATCTTGATTCATTACTGCTTTAACTATCTGCAATTGAATGTGATTGGGGCTATGATTATAGTCCAGGCAATCGGTAACGGGATTGAATTCGTGGCTGAGATTCATTTGCCACGTGAGATGTGTTCGACGAACCCGAGTCGTACTTCGGTTGGCGATAGTGGTTGGCCACACGAAGTGCTAATGCGCTTCATATCATTCAACTTGTTGTGCGCTCGAGCTAGCCGAGCTCGTCAAGTAACCCGATCTGTCTAATGAATGTTCACCATGTTTGGACGTTACTGCTTGAACCTAGGGTACCAAACTTACCAGTGAAATTCCTTCGATCCGCTAAGACTCATGAGCCGGGCATGGTGGTATGGGACACCGTGGTCGAGTTGTCGGCTTACGCTGGGGCCACGTGCCTCCCCGTAGTGACCAGTGAGCAACTAGACTCGTGAGCCGATTATGGTGGTATAGGACACTATATTCGTGCTGTCGGCTTACATTGATAAGGTGATGGGGGAGTGATGCAACGATTGCGAACAATAGCCCTGGCAGCCCTTTGTAGTGACCTCGAGCATACTTTGAATTTGCGGTGAGGCGACGAGTTTTTCCGCAGTGAATAGAGTATGAACTAGGCCTGTATCAAATTTAGTGATGAACCGTTAAAAAGGTGATGGGGGAGTGGTGCAACGAATGCTTGTAATAGCCCTGGTAGCCTTTGCAGTGACCTAGAAACACACCATCGTATGAGATTAACTAGAACTGACGACCCTAGAATGGATCATGCTTGGGAATGATACAAGGGAGGTACCTTAGTTTTCCAATACTTCTGTTTGAAATGGACTAATAACAACTCGGTAATCATGCTCATCATTACATTGCATGTGTCAGGAAGATGTGGAACACTGAGGGATGAAAGCATGCCGCGAACGTAAGATGGTGTCGCATGATGGTGGTTTGGCAAGGGCATACATTATAACTGCATTCATACTTACATTAATAAGAGTATTTAGAATTGTTTGATTGTACTGCTTTATCATTACTGCTTGACTGAGTTGATAACATATTAACCTATGCTTTATTCTTCCACTGAGTTGATCACTCACTCCCATGTTACGAGATGGTGTTCCGAACACCCACCAGACTTTGTCTAATTGCAGATGGCGATGCTACTCCTGAGGCGGAGCCGGACCTTTATGATGACAATGATGCTTATTCGTATATCTGTATACTGACGGCTTCAAGTGAGCCGTGTCTTGATCGACAGGATTATAGGGATGTTGACTAGATGACACTACACATTTGGTATAATTTGACTTGTACTTATAATTCATTAACCTGGTAACCTTATCACACTCTGGAGACTTACCATAGTTTTTTTTATATATTATATATCTATCACAGTCTTCCACTTGTAATTTAACTGTCTCTGGAGTATGATATGTTGTTTTGGCTTAATCTCACTCATGTTCACTACATTAATGCAGACAACATTCAATCATCATTTATTTTGTTGCATAAGTGATGCGTTGGAACTCGGGAGTTGAGTTTATGCTCGACCCCCGATTTTCAGGGCGTTACATTGCCTCTAGAAGACCCATTCACATTGATTTTGACCCATCCTGCAGGGGGTCTATGCCATGTAACTACCAAGTTGTAACCATTCCTACCTCCACATGAGTTAACAGCTAGGTGGGGATCGCCACTGGAAAGGGACATACCTGACAGCTAGGTGGGGATCACCACTGGAAAAGGACATACCCCGGAGGGGGCTTTCTCCAATGCACCACTTGGGTATGCTGAGAGAGGCTTTGCTGAGGGCGAATACCCATGGCCAGTAACGCCCTGCTGCTTCCATCACCGTGAGAATGGGAATTCCACCTCCTGATTATCCAGCTCACCCAACCTGCTATGCGTGGAATATTGATTGTAACCGATCTCGTCCTGGAGTTGTCGAACTTGGCTACATTCCTCGCCATCCACAGCTCTCAAAGAATGAAACAAGGAATGATAGTATGGAGAGGGGCTGAAGGAGCCTGAGCCGATCGAGAATCCCACCAGCGGGTGAGACGCTCCAACACTGAATCACCAAAAATAGTAAGTGTCCAATTTACAGACGACCTCTATTCCTACTAGACTTTGTGATTTTCGACCAAAAATAGTAATTGTCCAATTTAGCCCAACCGTGTTATTCTCCTCACTTTTCTAAGCCCTTTTCATTCTAGGAACGACTTCTACAGCTCAAAGGATCAAAAGTTATACTAGAACTTAAACTTACTATTTATAGTAAAAACAAAACTAAACGTGACTTTTGACCATCAATCCGATGGAATCTCACAAATCCACCATGTGTAACCTAACTTAGTGGGGTTGGTTGGCTTAAGTAGATCCTCCTACCTCAAAATCATATATAATATGTCAAAAAACTCATCCCAATTTGCGAGATACGACTGATTTAAGGTTCCAATGGTTTGGATCATTTCCGCCTCCAATCAGGCCTTCTTTGCTCCATCCTTTCTAAGAAAGTGTCCACGACCCGCTCTACATCAAATGTTCATAAACTATCCGTTGATCAAATGAGCTGCACATGCACAAGGAAATAGACATTTTATATTATTATTACCAATGAAACCAGTGGGTCCCGATACACTTGATGGCTGCGATGCACATCCCTGGGCAAGTGCTTCAGAGTCTAGAAAGAAGGTTTGTAGATTTTCTATAGGGCTGGGATGATGGAAGGAAGAAACTGCATTGGATAGCATGGAATAAGATCACTAGAACGAAAGAAGAAGGTGGCCTAGGGATCAGGAATCTGAAGGAGGTCATGGATGCCCTACGAATGAAGTTGGCTTGGGCGGTGAAATACGACAGCAACAACGGGCCTTGGTTCTTACTCATGCGCAGCAAGTATCACAGGGATATCTCGTCGGAAACCAACTCTCCTGGTCATCAGATGGTCTCTCCGTTTTAGAAGAAAATCAGAAATTTCTTCCCCACTCTGCTTGACAATGTCCGGTGGACGGTTAGGCACAGTGAGGCCAATCTGTGGAAGCAAAATTGGACAGGTAATGGTCCACTTCATCACCTGGCTGATAGAACTATCCCTCAGGAGATGTTGGACCTGAAGCTGAAGGATCTTTTGGGCAGAGTAAGACCGCTCCCTCCGTTGCGGGTATTTGATTTTTTGCCTCAGGGTGTTATTAACGGGATATTCCAGGGAGGTTTTTCAATTTCTGAGGACGAGCCCAGCTGTCTCTGGCCGCATGAATTGTCCGACGTTTTTTCTGTTGCGTCTGCCTAGAAAATTCTACGTGTTACACACAATACTGCAAGTTAGGGTAAGTGGATATGGCACCCGTCTCTCCTTCCAAAGGTTTCATTGTTCATGTGGAGGCTTTTATAGGAAGTCATGCCAATTGACGATAGAGTCCAAGCTAAGGGAGTGGCAATGGTTTCGAAATGCCGCTGCTATGATTTCGGTGACTCTCCCAGCCCCCAAACTGAGACCGTCAATCACCTTTTCCTAGCTGGTAAGCACGCATCCGCCATCTGGAATCACTTTCAGATCAAGCTCGGGATTTCCGCTTCGTCCCATATTTCGGTTGAAGGAAGGCTTCGCCAATGGAGGAGTGCAGCAGCTCCAAGCAGCGCCCCTGTTTTTGTTAGAATTTTGCTTCAACTAATTATCCTTTGGGAAATCTGGCATTCCAGAAATGATGTAGTTTTTGCCAACAAGCCAATGATTGTTCAGAACTCCATAGCTAGAATCGACTGGTGGGCCCGCCAGGTTATTCATTACGCTCATGCCCCTTTCTCCCCTTTTCTTCAGAGCAGACGTAGCTCCCCTGACCTCATTCATCACCACTCCTCTGTTTGGTCAAATGGAAACGCCCCTCGTCGGGCTGGGTGAAACTAAATGTTGATGGGTCTGCGCGTGGTAACCCCAGTCCATCAGGTAGTGGTGACATATGTAGAAACGAGCTTGGTGCCTTCATTTTTGCATTCTCTGCTGGATATGGGGAAGGTTCGAATAATCTCGCTGAGTTGAGGGCCATGCATGATGGCATGGTGGTATGCATTGATAAAGGTTTGCTTAAGGCGGAGGTTGAATCAGATTCGAAGATAGTGACAGATTTAATTCTTAGAAAATACCCCTATCTGTGGAGGTGGAAGCCGTGGGTAAATAGGATCAATCTATTGAAGAATCAGGGAAATTTCGTATTCAGTCACATTTTGCGTGAAGGAAACGGGCCGGCCGACGGAATTGCGTGACTTGGCAGCAGGACCCAAACGACGGCTCACCATTTCCATGTGGCCACTATTCCTACGGTAGTCAGAGGTCTGATCTTTCTGGATAAGGTCGGACTAGGGTCCATCAGGACGATTGCACATAGGTCTTAACTAGATTTCACTTTTGGGCTCTTGTACATTGCTGGTCCGAGATGACTGCTTATGATAGGTCGCCCTAAGATTTTTGGTGCGGGTGCGGCCCGAATGAGTTTCCACAATGTAATTGGTTGTATATCCATCCTTTTGGTTATTAATGAAATAGTCCTTTTTGGAAAAAAAAAAAAAAAAAACCAGCAGGCTACATACAAGATGGATGGGTTACCCACCAGGAGATTGAAATGACATTTATAAGATACGGCACCTGCTTATAAAGTTCGATCAGGCAGTACTAAGTTGGGCTTAAAATAATTGAGCTATCAGAAGGGGAAATTGATTGGGCCTTGAATGCAAGGGCAAAGCAAGTTAGCCCAAGCCAGGTCAGGCACATCGGGTTAATCGGCCTACTTACTCATTGTGATGTCGATCCCAAAAAATAAATGTATAAATAAATAAATAAATATTCAAGCAAGTGGTAGAGAGAAGAAAAAGAAGATGATTCCTTGATAAGAAATGGAGGTGACAATGTACTATATATGCATTGGGGAATCACTCACCCAGATACAAGAGAGGACTAAGTCACTCCAAGACGATCTAAAGATCTCATAAACGAAAAGAAAAATACAGATTTGTCTTTTTCTCCTCTTACAAAAATATATTTATAGAAAAAAGGGAGATTATCATTAGAGAGAGAGAGAGAGAGAGAGAGAGAGAGAGAGGAGAGTATAGATGAGGGTCGGGCCTAAGGTAACAGTTAGCCTCACTTCCTAGGTAACTACATTAGTCTCTCGTCATCAAAAGAACTGGTTCCCAAGTTTAACTTTTAGATACACCTTGATCCATAGCTTAAGTGGCAGACTGAGTGAAAGATACCTCGTTTCAACACTGAGGTCTTAGTATTGATCCCTAGTGGGGGTGGCTAACAGTGAGTGTGAATTGACATTGGGGTGTACTAACCAGCTAACAAAAAAAAAAAAATTGTTTAACTTTTAGATCCTCTTACACAATTTTTTGTGAAGATTTTCCAACTCATCTTAATTGATTCAAGTATCTTTAGATCCGGCATTAAGTGAAAAGGCAGAAGGCTGTCCAATTTTTGAAAATTCGATGGATATGGATGCGGGGGTCAAAAACTGCTATCAATTTCTTTCAAGTCGAAAACCAAATTCAATGGCCCTATACAATCTGATTATTTTCATTGGTTCAAAGGTTCTAATAAAACAGCTGGAACAATTAAATTTATAGTATGACAAATACAGAATATGAAAGAACACACAATTCCTTATTGCTCCCTCATCTACTAATATCATGACAACAACTCCGTGTATCACAACAAGTAGTGAAGTTGATGTAAGCAATAAAATTAAGTTACTAAGGTTATAACAAAAAAGATCTGAATAATATTTTTCAATCTACACACCATATATATATATATATATAACAAGCAATAAAAATTATTAAAAAATAATCGAAGCAAAATTTGACTTGTTCGGAATGTGTATCTTTTACAAAAGCAGCCTTGTATATTGCAAAGTATAAAGGGAGTACAAAGGCTATATGAAGAGCGATTCGGGCAGGGCCAACAAGAAAATGGAGTCAACCCCTCTATCATATGTGAAAGAAAGAAAAGAATGAAAAAATAGGAAGAAAGATTGGGTTAGGCTTCACGAATGTAGCCTAACCCCACTCTGTCCAGGAGGATATGGCCCCTGGAGGATGGCGGGAGGGACTAAACAGAAGTGAAAGTTGCATTGGCCTGATTTGTGGTACACAGGCAGGCCAGCCCGTCAGCCACGACGTTGGCTTCCCTAGGGGTATGAGAGATGCGAAATTCCATACGATACTTCAAGGCTGAAATTCTCTTTTTCCAATACCACAGTGACCATGAGCCTAGTTTTTCACTTGAGAGGGCAGCCACCACTGCTTTGGAGTCTCTAGAAAGCTCCACTCGAGAGAAACCGAGGAGGGAAGCCTGGGTTAAGCCGTCAAGGATTGCCTTTAATTCCGCCCTTATGTTTGTACCAAAACCGTAACCAAAGGCAAAGGAGAAGAGGAAGTCCCCTTTGTCGTTTCTTCCCACGCCTCCACCCCCTGATAGGCCCGAGTTCCTTCTTGCTGAGCCGTCAACATTCACTTTGATCTAGCTCCGTTGGGGTCTTAACCATCTAACCACCAAAGGATTTTTCAACTTTTACCGAGGAGGATTGATTCTTAGAATTTGAAGAGTGAGGAGAAGGGGGAGATGAAGGGACTTGGGCCTCGACAAGGTGGCCCCCACTCTACCGATCCAGCTGAGGATATTGGTTATGATACTGGATACCCTCATCTCTTTGTTTTCAAATCTCGCGTTATCCTAGTAAACCAAAGTTCCCAAAAGATAAAGGCCAGGATGAGGCCTTTAAGGAGAAGGATAGAAGACGAGGTAGTGGAGGTTGTCCACCACTGATTAGCTCTGACTAGAGCTGAGGAGCTAGGGGATAGGTGGACATTGAAGGTTTCGCTGAAGAAGTCCCATACCTGGGTAGCTGTTTCACTAAGGGCAAAGAGATGATCAACTGATTCTGTACACGACGTGAGGAGCGCGACACATTAGTTACATTTTGAGACGAGATGGATTCCTTTTCTCTGAAGGGAGTAGTCCAGAGGGATCGCATTGAGGAAAAGAAAGAAGCCTAGTCTACTAACCTTCTTTGTTTGTGAAGGTTGTTTTCTTTTCCCGCCTTTTGGCGGCCCTCTTAACTCTTAGCAACTTTTCTGTTCTCTCTCTAAAAAATAAAAAATAAAAATTGTAACTTGTTATTAAGACATGGACTAGTACTGTAGCCAGTTCATAGGAAACTCTCTGTAATCAATGAGAGAGTAGCCTACATGCTTATCATTGTGATAAGATCAGGTCATTGTACTTGATCTTTCTCTTTTACTAGTGGGTGATAATTATTTACCTAGGTAATTACCACATCTTTCCCAATGCAAATGTGACAACTTACTTTTTTAACACTTAAATTGAGAAGTTTACAAAATCAATGTGGTGCCCATCGTGCTATGTAACACCTGAAATTTTTAGGACCAGAGTTTATACTTGTTCCCAAGAAAACCGGGTGTTAATAATTGAATATATTGGATGCTTTAAAAATCACATCATTTTTTTTCCATTTAAATCACATCCAGTTACATTAATGAAGGTAAACCATTCATGAGAATAAAATCAACTATATTTAAAAAGAACTCAATAAATTATCAAACGCCCTCTCAATGGGAACTTATTACATAATCAAGTTGCAGCGGAAACGTAAATAAAGCTAAATCATGAAACAATTTTATTGTTTATTCAGTATAGCCTTCCATAGAGAGGTGTTCTTCTGAGTTTTCAATCTGTATGTCACCTGCATCATCTGTACGGTTGGAGTGGGTCAACGCCCTCCTCATAGTGATAGTTATTCATTTAAAGTTTACAATAATTAAATTAATTTATAAGGATATCGAAAGGGCACCGATACTTCTCACATTCCACATATTCAAGGATATCGATATGCCCAACATTCTATATGGTATGCATGCCTAGCAAAATATATGCAATCCATCACACTCAGCAATCATGATTACAATGTGGAAGGCAGTTTAATACATCTGACTCGTCCCGCATTCTCACACTACGGAGATTCACCGACATGTCCCACGTCAGAGTGGATTTATGCGAACATCTCAAGGCAGTGCAACAATACGATTGAGGGATTTACATAACACGATGTGTTAATGGAGTGACTATTTGCGACATCCAATCCAGAGAAGTGATATAACAAGCATGGCGATTTACTTACATCGATTGTACACCACACCAACCAACCTACGGAATTATGTGACAACCAAGAGAGCCGCTACCCTTAACGCATTACATAAACGAATTTATGATGATTACTTGGGGCGGGATGCCCGACACGATACTTGCGTGAAAGATAACAAAATGATGTGAATTTCTATAGTGTTGATTCATAAGGAGATTATAAAAAATAAATAACTTTGAAACAGGAAAAATAGGTGTAATCAATTAAAAATTTAAAATGAAAAGTTTAAAGGAAAGATCCTCACCTTTTTACATTGAAGCGCTCTCTCATGTTGTTAAAACTTAGTGCATGCGCTTTAAATTCAACTTCTACTATAGATTACACAAGTTATATGATTAGGGTTTAATCCAGGATTTCATCTTTCATCTATGTGTAAGTTAAACTAATTATTAGTCAAATTAGAAACTTAATATAAATCGCCATGTAAATGGCTAACTTACCTTGATCAACACCTAAGTCTCAGCTCGAAAACGAGTTTAGTGCTATTATTTCCCTGAGTTGACTCGGTCACAATCTTTGTGATCAAACAAACCGGCTACCTCGGAAGTTTGTAGGGCTTAACTCGGATCTAAACTCGATCTTGTGATTTGGTGAATCACCATGCAACGCAGGGCATCCCTCGCTTTTATTCTTCTCGTTCTTCTTCTTCTTCTTCTTGGAAAGTTGGGCAAGAAATCTTCATAGCTAGCCAGCCCAAAGCCAACTCTTACTGGAGGTTGTTCACAACGCCCGGTCCTTCTTTCTCTCTCTCTTTCTTGCTTCTCTCTTTCTAACGTTTTCTTGTGCTAGGAAACACATAAAGGAAGTGATTATATAGAGATTTTGGACAAAGTTTCGTGTCGGAGAGGTTTCCAACTCCAGTTACGTGGTCGTGCGAAGCTTCTTGCGCACAGCAGGATGTTCAATCGTCCACGTCACAATGTGGTGCCGTTCTTTCCCTATCGATTACGAAGGTCATTTGCTGAGATTGTGAGCCACTTTGTGGTTGGTTAAGATCAAAAAATGATGGTCGAACGGCTTCCTACAGCTGCTACTTCTTGGCGAAGAAGATGGCTGACATCAATGGCAGATTTGCATGAGCACCTCCTCTCCACATTCCGGTTTCACTGGAAGGTTCAGATTGGTTGTTGGAAGCTACGGGGTGCTTCAGATTGAAGCTTCAAGGCCGTTTGCTCTGTGGGTTTCCTATCCCACTGAATGAATGTTTTTATTTCGTACGCTTCTGCAACCGAAGTCCACAAGGTTCGCTGGTGCGGTGGTGTATGGATCTCTTACCTCCTCTAAATTTTCCAGATTGGATCGGGATCCTCTAGAGTGGGATGTGGATGGTGCAGATTGCATCAAAGTCGAGAGTTCTTGGTGGAAAAACTACTTGCGAAAGCAAGATTCTCGGACGCTGTTACAGCAAGCGGAGAGGTGCCGACCCTGTTTCGCTTGTTGGATCAGGTGGGGTCCACTTGTGATGAAGTACTGGGAAATCCACTTCCTTCATTAGTTCCCTTACGCCGTGTTGACCCAGGAGCCAAAATGTGAGGCAGATTCGAGCTTCGGGTGGACCACACGATCTGTCAAGCTGTGAGATGATGCGTCGGAGGTCAATTCGATTTGCAAGTAATGAATGCAGGAATCTGTAATTGCTTTGGTTTCAGATGGCAGGGACGTAGCTGGCTGCGAATCCACAGGTGGGTCCCCCCATGTTATTATGAAAATCCATTCTGTTCATAGTGGCTTCGGGTCGTGTTGACTCTCCAGTCCAAATATGAAGCCGATCTGATCTTTAGGTGGGCCACACATTATAAAATACTAGGGAGCATCATCCTTTGTTAACATTTTCTACAGCTAAGCACGTAAGATGTCATGCACATGACATCCATTATTTATAAACTTACCCTTTTTCCTTGTCCTACCTAATGTGTCGAATTTTGATGAACATGTGATATTTTCCACACTCTTTCTTTAGGTCCAGTTTCGACCCGGATATCTCCAAATGGCCTGGATGCTCTTTCAATGGCTAACTCGGTTCATAATTCAAAATAAGATTTGTGCATATTTAATTGATAAGTTACTAGGTAGTTTGCGCATATACCTGAAGATTTTCATGATGATCGATTTACCATGATATTCGCGTGGCTCGTTTGGCAGATCCACGCATGACAGATGGTCAGATGACTTGCTAAAAATAAGAAAACTTGATGGTTAGCAATCTTACCATGTATGTAGGTGGATGTATAGTTAATTTTGTAAACGGATGAACCTAAGTGGGTTTTTGGAGTGATTAAGGGATAGAACATGTATACCGTTTGATTCGAGTGGCTTGTTGATACATGTAAGTTCCTCATATTGCAGTTCTAATGGTGAGTTAAGCATATTCATATGAGGTGAACAAGATCAACGGATCAGAATCTCAATCTGATATGTGTGTAAACGGATGTGGAGGTTAGATAGTTTACTATAATTGGGTGGTCCAAAATTCAAGTGGACGGTCAAATGTCTCTATCCAATAGTGAACATTTGATTGAGAGAATACTTAGTTATATGGTGATCCTATCTCAAAATTAACAGTCAGATGGCTTAATCTATGAATGGAGATTATTCCCAACAGTCAGATTCGTGTTGAAAAATAGATATAAGGTTAGGATAGCTAATTTGGTATCGTACACATGTACATAATAAGTTAAATTTAATAGTAGCACTCGAGAACTTTCAATACTAGGGTATTGAAAAGCTCTAGCTGAAATTTATTTAATGATGTCAGTTATTTATAAGCTTTCTAATTTATTCATTAATTAATGTAAACCTAAGTCTACATTGATACTAAACCTTAACCTAAAGTTTTGATCTTAACTTTTCCCAATGCAGATGTGCCAACTTACTTTTTTAATACTTAAATTGAGAAATTTACAAAATCAATGTGGAGCCCCCATCGTTCTATATGTGACTTATCCACATCGTTAATTTGTTATGCCAGTTGAATTTATGGCATGAGCAAAAAAATGAGGAAGATCCAAAGCTTAAGTGGACCACACCACAGGAAACAACGGGAATTGAACGCCTACCATTAAAAACTTCTCGGGGCCCTTAAAAGTATTGGATCAAGCTTATATTTGTGTTTCCCCCTTATCCATGTTTGTGTGACCCTATGAACCGGTTTGATGATGAAATCCCTCAATGTGGGCCTAGTGAAGGAAACAACTTTCAATGGTAGATGAATTAAAGCCACTATTTCCTTTCATGTGGGCCATTGGAGTGTTGAATCTGCCTCATTTTTTGGTTCATACCCCAAAATATTCTAATAAAATATATGGATGGTGCGGATATATCATATACATTTCGGTGGGGTCCATAGATTTAAGTCAATATTTTGTATCAATTTTTGAAGTGGAATTACTCTCACATTTTCAAACCAAGTGAAAAAGTAATAATTACTTGTTTACCATTATTTACATGTATCATGGAAAATCAAACAGGCCCTAAATATTCATCCAGGATTTTCGATTGCTGATTTAAAGCCAGCTATAGTTGATTGCAACCGTGGATCTAGTGGAAGATGTTGATCATCCTTTAGTGAAGGAATGGATGATAAACACTCTTATCATCCTTTTCATCAATGAAAGATGATCAACTTTATCAATCACAAATCTACCATTACCATCAATTGTACTATGCTTCGAATTAATAGATTGAAACCTCAAAGACACATCTAGTAAAAGAGAAAGTAAAAATACAGACATAATTAATCCACAAACCTATCCTCGAAAAATCTACAAATCTATTTAAATTCAAGCATGCATCTTCATTTTTTTAACTGGAAATTTTATTAACAATTAAGCGAGGGAGCTATACAGAATAGGGAGAAACATCCGTGTAGCTCGACAGCACAAAAACCACCTTGGACCGCCTAACATATACCTCTACAACCTAAACAAAGGAGGACTAGTAGGGGGCATTGCTCTCTCTAATTTGACCTAGCCCCACTTGATCCAACAAGAGGACCCCCACAAAAAGACCAAGGGAGATCAGACACAACCTGAAAGGCCCTATAAATTTAAGACTCACTGTCCAATCTAGCTAAGCCATCCTCTATTCCATTCACTTTCCTCCGAGCATAGACATTGTTGACTTTAATCCCCCACCTTAAAGTTCTATACGGGCCCACCAGTACCACATGCTCCATCTAGATGGCCTCTCCTTGTTAAGCATATCTACAATGACCTTAAAGGGAAAGGCCCTTGATCAATGTACGAACTTCAGCACGAATGTTCGAGCCCTCACGAGAATCCTTTTGAATCCCTGACTTAGAGCTTCAACTACTAAGATGAATAAACTCAATGAGATTAGGTCTCCTTAGCACACACCCCTAGAAGATTTGAAATAGCCTGAGGCTTCTCCATTTACAAGTAATGAAAACGAACAAATTTTCCAACATTTCTCCACAAGGCTAACCCAATGTCCAAGGTTGAAACCAAACTTATATATATAACCCTCTTTGAGAATTCTCCAATTGACCCTGTCATATGCCTTCTTCATATCGAGCTTTAAAACGACATTATTACCTCATGCTTTCCTGTTAATATCTCTGAACAATTCTTGGGCAAGCGCAATGCTCTCCGCAATAGGAGGACATTGGACAAATGCTCCTTGCTCTTCCTTATACAGACTTACATGTACTTTATATATAATCTGCAATGCTCTTTTATATTATAAATCATATTATGATTTAGCTATCTTAGCAGATAGATGACACACACTTCTCTAAAATGTAATATCTTCAAAGATAATAAGAACAACTTAACTTTTAGTTAGCGACCACATGGATGAATCAAAACGAGGATAGATTGGCTGGCAAGGTCATTGGATTTGACGGACTTTGATATCCCTCTACAATGGAGCACTCATATCAACGGTCTGAAGCCTTGGTCCATGGCTCCACGTAAGCAAACTAAATCTCAGAGGATAATACATTGGTTTATACAATGTGTTAAATGATATGCATGGCCTAAATCTTTCAATAAGACTACAAGGGTTTTCAGCGTTCACACGTGGAGCCACGGTTCCATAATCCTGACCATTGGTATAAATTCCACCATATATATAGAATTAACAGATTTTTCTGATGATAAATCCCACCTTTTACCCACCGTCTTTTTTGAACACTCCCAAACTTTACTTTCCAAGAGTAAACCATTTTGTACGGACACACTATTTGCAAACAAAAATACCCTTGCATTCATGGTGGCACCGTGGAACTCTATCTTGTCCACGGTGGCACCGTCCACTACCAAAAAAAGGGCCAAAGGCCATATCTAAAGACCTATGACTACGGATTATAATCGTAGCCATTAGTAGCATAGTCATTGCTTCATTAGATTCGTAGCCATTACTTTTATGGTTACGGGGTAGCCATTTCTTCTGTAGCAAAAAGTACATACAATTACGGATAATTGAGCGAGCCTAACATGAAATTGAGCGAGCCTAACATGAAATTAAGCGAGCTAGCCTAACATGAAATTGAGCGAGCTTCAAATGAAATTGAACGAGGCTAACATGAAATTGAGAGAGCCTAACATGAAATTGAGCAAGTTTCAAATGAAATTGAACGAGCCTAACATGAAATTAAGCAAGCCTAACTTGAAATTGAACGAGCTTAACATGAAATTGAGCGAGCTTCAAATGAAATTAAATGAGCCTAACATGAAATTTAACGAGCCTAACATGAAATTAAGTGAGCCTAACATGAAATTCAATGAGCTTAACATGAATTTCATGTGAAGATCGCTCAATTTCATGTGATGCTCGTTGAATTTCATGTGATGTTTGTCACGCCCCAAACTCAGAAACCGGGCTCACCAAAATTCCCGATCACCGAACCCAGCACCGACAGCCTTCGTAGTATTCCATTCTTTGCTCTCATTGCCCATACACCAGATTCCAATCCTGGGATCATACGAGGAGGATTTTCAACATAAATTTGTTCCATAAAAACATAACCATAAGCATAACCCACCAATAATAACCACAACATCACCACATATCCACTATAACAAAAACTTTGAGTACAATGCTTAAAGGAAAATATAATATAGATAACAAGTCTCCAGATATCGCCACAAGCTCAACCGCACACTCCTACCTCAGCTCGGTTGCGTCCTATCGACACCTGCACGCATCTATCGTGCATAAGCTTATAGAAAGCTTAGAGGGTGGTGTAAGTGTATGCGCAAGGTAAGTGCCAAGTATACAATACAAATCCATAAATCATATAATGTCGAAAATACTAGCCAGTCCAAAAGTCATACAATATCGGAGTATGCAATATTAGAGTAATGCAGAAACATGCTGGCAGGTCCATAAATACCATCGGCCTTATCCAGGCTATGCGATGCAAAAACATAATAAGCCAAATATCATATATTGAGGGTGCAATGCAATATGCAAAATCTTAACGAGTCCACAAGTACTGTCAATGTAACACCCCGTACCTATTAGTACTCGGGTGTTACCGTGTAACCAAATGCAAGCCTAGCTAAACAAACGATCACGTGCATTTCAGTCTAAATCCAACCATTGAAAGTAATCCCTACCCACATCATAAGCTACCCATTTAATTGGTTCTCAAAATGGCCCATCTCAACTGTCTAATACAACCCTGATTCATAAATCAAGTCATCTAGCCATTTAGTCTCGATGATAAAAATCATCTCGTCACGAAACTAGCAGGAATATTGTGTCGCTAAGATCTCAAGGGCAATGAAAGTCCAAACCCTGCCCTATCAGACATATTGAACCATGTGTAGACCTTTATCATAACAGTGTAGACCTTTATCAAACACAAATAGGTGTAAATCATTTGTTAATGACCTAATCATAGGATCATCTAATGAGTTGTATGGACGATTAAACCGTACGTAGCCATCCCTCAGGAACATGAGTCAGATTACGTGGTCTCATGGTCAACCCCTAGATTTCACCTAAACACTCTTTAGGACCCCGTAGCTATTGATACCTAGGAATGAAGTGATCCAACCATTGGATTGGTTGAAAGGTCAAGATGTCGAATATTAGTAATTAGACATCCATGTAGTGTGTTCCACATAACCCTTAAAGTTAGTAAGAAATTAGGTGCAGGAATCATATCGGTTGATCCACCATGAGGACAATTCTACCTAGAAGTAGGCCCTACCATCTTAATTTAAAATAATAATAATAAAGATAATAACAATAATAATAAATAAATAAATAAAAAGATAAATAAATAACAATACATAAGTAATTATAATAATAATTAAACATTTAATAACATAAAGTCATGAGATGGAAAACCTAACCTATAGAGTGGACCCATGTCATGAATTAAAATTTCATGCATGTGTGAAAGAGAAAATAATAATAATGATGATAATAATAAATAATAATATTAAAAATATTATAACATGATATTTAATAATATAAAAACATAATAGATCACATATCCATAATCTAGCCTTTGATTTGTAGCTTAAATGGCGCCTTAAGCCCTTTTAACCGTCGACGTTCAATTTCGTGGCGATCCGACCATTAGATTGATGGGAATCCACCAGTAGGGCATGAAATCTAAAAGTATGGCCCACCTGGACCTTGGATCTGCCCCATCTTTGGCAAAAGGCTGTGACAAGGCCCACCAAATAGGATGGATGGAGTGGATTTTCCACTAACATGACGATGGACCCCACTCAGGTGTTGGGTGTACACCGAGAGTGGTGCACTCACTGTGCACCCCACCTCCAGAACGGTCAGACGAACACTGACCCGTGCTCGTCCAAAAATGGGAAGCCTTCCCGCCTACGGCTGTTTCAAACAGGTTGGTTTTCTCTCCCTGTTTGATTGATATTAGGCCCACCATCATGGATCTCATGAAAGATCCAAACCGTCCATCTGACAGAGGACATACGTGAGACCAAAACTCACAAGTTTCACATGGTTCATCAGGTGTACACGCACACGATTCTAGGTGCAAACAAGTCCCAAAAACACAACAATTCCAAAAATGGAAGCTGTTTTTCTTCCAGCTCAGCGATCCGCGTGAGGGGCGTCTGGCACGAACTGGAGCGTCCATTTGATGGCATCTCAGCGGTCTAAAATCGTTTCCACCTTAGCAAAAACAAAACCACAACCGATTTGCAAAAACCGACCGTTTCCCTTCTCCATTAGAAACCACCACCCAAATCTTCTCCAAGCTTCGAAAAAGATTATCTGGAAGCTTTCTAAAACCCATAGGAATCGTCTGAAGGAAGTAGATTGGTGGAAGAAGCGGAGAGGGTGAAACTGCCATTAATGGCAGCCTTCTTCTTCCCCATTCGAGTCGCGCCAAACGCTGAGTGGGTTGCCACCATTGTGAGCCCAGGCTCCTTTCAAGAAGAAAAGAGAGTGAGATGAAAGGGAGGAATGAATAATAGATAGAGAGGGAGGGAGTGAGCGGCTGCCCTGTGCGGTAGCGGCTCGATCTGAGCCTCGCGAGCTCGGGGCTTGCTGGTTGGACCCACCTGCAATGAAAAGAAAGAAAAGAAAGAAAGAAAGAAAGAGGAAGATTAGAGGAGAAGGAGTCAAGCTCCTTGCTAATAGGCTTTCAACAGAGACCTGAGAGAGTGGGGCTGCCTCATTGCTGCCCGTGGTCCGTCTTTGATCAAGACCGAGTCAAGTCAGGTAATGCTCTTATCCCTCATCCAACCACATGCTGAGACCATGGTCGAAACCAGGCCATGATGAGGACTGATGTATGGGCTGGTATCTGGCCATGAGCAGCCATGAAAACCAGGTTGAGGTGTGGGCTGAATGCAGCCCCAAAACCGGGCTGAGATGTGGGCCGAATGCAGCCACAAAGCTGGCCTGAGATCTGAGCCGAGATCAGCCTCAGATCTGGGTTAAAACCCGCCCTAGCTTGGGCCTTGTAACTAGGATAAAGAAAGCCTCAGTTAGGCCATGGATCTGGACTGAAATAGTCCTTTAAATGGGCCAGAATCTGAGTCAAGACAGACTCTCAGATGGGCCATGAGTTGGAGAGAAAACATCCCTCGAGTGGGCCGTAGAAATGGGCTACATGCTGGGCTGAAATTAGCCCAAGTCCGGGCTACAAATCTGGCCAAAGCAACAGTGGGCCTGTGTTAAGCCAGCCACACAGTGGGCCTGGACCAGCCCAGCCTCAGTTTGGGCCCAGTTTATGTAGGCTTAAGCCCAAATTCCATGGGTTGGGTAAATCCCAATAAGCCCACCTAGTTGTGGTAGCCGAGAAGTATGGAGGCGGGCCTCATTATCCTTATATAGAAGACAAGGATTGGATCAGGCCTGGGTAGCTTAAAGTTGTCAAATCAATCCAGTGTTAGTCCCTAATCTTAAGGTAAGCCCACACTTTCATTCCAGATTGAAATTATTTTGACAACAATTGTCATTATTAGTACCATTTGTATGGTTACTAAATTTAGATATAATTAACCATCAGTAAATTATCCATATCTATATTGGTTAATACATATAAAATTATCGTTGTTAAAATATTAGTATTTTATTTTATCATTCTTAAGATATCAATATTGATGTTGGAGCATACTATTTATTAGTGTCATGATAGCTAATATTAAGTACAATTCTAATATTAATAGTTGTTTTGGAATTTTTAGTATTATTATTCATCGTAGGTTGTTGTTAGATAAATTAATAAAATAGTAGCCATTGTTAATATGCCTAAAATTAATAACCAACTTATTTGATTTATTTTATTCACTTACCATTCTCATTAATAATATCATTAATGGCCACACAAAATAAGGCTCAAATTATATAATCAAAACCTAGAATCTAAACCTAGAACTAAACCAGAGGATGAGAACCCAAATTCTACATTAAACCCTAAGAATAACCAATTTAAACCCTAGGCTAAGACCCTAACCATGAATGGCGTATAAAGCTTAAATCTAACTGTATAACCTTACAATTCATGGTAGGATTTGATTCTAAGGGCACATGCGCTTCCTAGCAACATTAGTGGCGATCTGATCTATAAGGTGATGATTCTTCCCCTTGAGCTTTCCATTTTTCCATTAGCCTAAGTGATAGTTTTTACTTTAATTTAAATTGATAATTGATATTTCTATCTTATAATCACATGTGTTAATTGTTGGAATTGAATTGCTCGATTTCATGCTTAATATTTATCCTGCATACTCTTTCTGATAAAAAGGAAAAGATTATGTATGGAATTTGGCTCTTTTTTAAGTTAACACTCGGGTTTTTGGGAAACAGGTCATATACTTGGGTCCTGAAAAGTAGAAGCGTTACAGTCAACCTCATCTAGGCCATATAAATGCAAAAATACAGTAACCCAAAATGTCATATGCTGCAGATGTAATGAAATATGCAGTGCAAATGAAATGACCAATCTGGAGTGTGAAGTTGGGATGATAGTACGTAGTATCGCAAGTTACGGGATCTATCGCAAGCTATGGGGTACATCACAAGAGACTTCTATCCAAACTAGTCTCATACCTAAATTTGGATAGTTATACTCAATGTGGTAAACTCGTGATCTCAGGTTGGTCGCACCCCCAACCAAAATCACGGCCATTGCGAAGGTACGCATAATGATTTGGTTGCGTACCACCAGCCCGAGTGGATATTGGATGAATGAATGAATGAGTCAAATGCTAAGTATGCAAACCCCTGCGCAGTAGCCTGCCAACCACTGGTAGCTCGCCCAGGCCCTTAGGCCCGGCCCACATCAGTGTCCGCCCACGTGTGCAACAGTGACAGGGTGTCATAATACTAGTACCGAACGTCTCTGGGATCATCATCGGGATTTAGTGCAATATTGTTACTCATACCGAGGTTATGATGCGATGCAAGGCATGAATACTATCAGCCATACCATGGGACTATGCGATGCGAGACCTATATAGTCAAATGCCCTATGCAATATGCAATGCAATCATGTTAGTCCTCATATTAAGTCCACATATCAGTACAGTTCCTCTCTGAAAAATCACCGGGGTTAAATACACTCCACACAGACTGCCGCTCTCCTAGCCACACAACTGAGCGAGTGAAAGAGACCTCACTACCCGCCTGTCCAGTAGTCAACCGATCTACCCGGCATCGTCGATGGCGGATCCATTTGCGAGCTGGTCAAACTCAGCCTAACTTATAGCCCCCTCACTTAGGCGGGTAAGGCCATACCCCCTTCCAACCAACCACGACATAATGGGAGACACGACTTCATCGTATAGGCACCGACGTTCATATTTCCACTTGGTCTAGACGTTGAAGTATCTCCTAGTACCAAGGAGGTTTTGGGACTTTCACCCATGGACATCCTAAGTGCCCACAGTGCAAGAACCAAGCATTTCTGGTGTCCCAATCTGGCTATCTACAATGTGCCTGTGGAGGCTACGACCCTGATGACACTAGGGCAAATAATAACTGTGCCATGCAAATGCAAGATGCATGAATCATACCAATCAACCATGCATCAGTCCTGCGCATACAACGCACTCATGTGGGACATTCCCGCTTATTAGGGAGTCCCATAAACAATCAGCCCAATGACACATGCTATGCTCAATCACTCCTCATAACAAGCATGCAGATGATGCGTATGGGCATGTATCATGAAGTATACCAAGCATTAATATAATCACATACATCATGGTGGGCCTGTATAAGGTAGCCCATGGCTTGTAATAATGAATGGGTGGTGTGCACAAAATCACACACATATGGTGGGCCTTATAAAACCGCCCATATGCCCCAGATAGTGGTTGGATAGGGTGTATAACACATACATCATAGTGGACCCTACAGGTCAGTCCATGGTCCAGCAATTTAGATGGGCAACCTGTACATATTATGCATACAATAAGGTGGGCTCAATGGCTGGATGTCCAGCCCAATCTGGACACCTAACTGGGCCCATATATATGGTGAACCTGTCATAGCAATGGGGGGCCACGGCCTTAGAGGTCTGGAAAATGGTCGGGCACTGTGTATATAATCACATTTATCATTGTGGGCCCTGTCACAATGGGCAGCGTATAACAGATGGGGCCCTTGCTAGTTCTTAAATACATACATCATGAAATAGCCCAGCCCTACGTCCCATTGATGCATGGCCTGGGTGTTACACATACACAGTGTAGGGGCCCCGCTCATCATTAATGGGTCCCAAACAGATGGCCAACATGTATACAACACACATCAGGATGGGCCAGCTGCACAACACAAATGGACAGCAAGGATATAAATTATACAGCAGGTGGGCCTGCTTATACACAACAGGTGGGCCCTGTCACATACACAGTCAGTTGGCCCTTGGGTAGTTTTCAAGGGTAGGCGTTCAACCATCACTATTCCCATGGTGCGGTCCACGTGGGATTTGGGTTTGCCTCACAATGGGGCCCATAGCCCTATAATGACTAAAAAAATGGATGTACAGTATGTATATAACACACTCATCATGGTGGGTCTCACAAGGTAGCCCCACGGTGGGCACCCCAAGCCTAACTACTCCCTGATGTGCATCCACCTGAAATTTGGATTTGCTTCATTTATGTGGGCCCACACTATAGAGGGGGTCGGGGAAACTAATGGAGAGTGTGGAGGCCCCACACATCACTAATAGGCCCACAAATAATGGCCAGCAGGCATATACAAAACATGCAGCAAGGTGGGCCATCTGCTAGGCGGTCAGCCCACCTGCGTGTTGGGCCTATTAGGCGTCCAACAAGTGGACCGCCTGGATAAAACACATATCACTACCAAAAAAACGACCAAAGGCTACGAACTATAGAGTTCTATGGCTACGGCTTTGATCTGTAGCTAATTAGCTACGGATATAATCCGTAGCTAAAACTTGCTTAATCTGTAGCTAAAACATGCCCCCCAATCAGTCTTTATTAGAGACGGACGATGCTTAAGGGGCTCCATGGGGGCCATTGTAATGTATTTATTTTATCTGATCGGTTCATCAATTTTGAAATATTATTTCAGTGCATGAGCCCAATAATTAGAAAGATCAAAAGTCTAAGTGGACCACACCACGAGAAAGAATGAAAATTTAATTTGTATCATTAATATGTGGTGTGGTCCACCTAAATCTTATATATGACTCATTTTTTTGATGAATCCTAAAAATGATCCGTTAAAATGAATGGACGGAGTGGATAATTAACATACATAACGGTGGGCCCCACAAGTCCTAAATAAAACCCCTAAAATCCCATCCGCTCTCCCGCGCACCTCTCCCGCGCACCCTTTTGTGAAAAGGAAATCCCTCTTTCTCTCTCTCTCGCCTGCCCGTGACTCACCCTCCCTCGCCTTCTTCTCTCTCTCTCTCTCTCTCTCTCTCTCTCTCTCTCTCCTCTCTCTCTCTCTCTCTCTCAGCCCTCTCTCGATCTCTCGCGCTGCCTCACCCTCTCTCTCGCACTCAGCCCTCTCTCGATCTCTCGCGGTGCCTCACCCTCTCTCTATCTCTCAGCCCCATTTCCCTCTCTGTTTCCCAACCTCTCTGTCTCTCTCGCTAGGGTTTTGAAAACCCCCTTTCGCTGCAAGAAGGAGAAGAAGAAGGAGAAGGAGAAGGAGAAGAAGAACGGTGAGAGGTAACAACTACAATGCCTTCTGTTTATGGTTATTTAATGGTGAGTTGATCTGAGTAATCATTTGAGAAATGCAAGTTCGGGGTTGGACGTTCACAATATTTGCTGGATCATGAAATTTTTGACGAGGTATGTTTGATTCCTTTGGCTATTGTTTGAATCTTTTGCTGGATAGGAAGATGTAGGTTTGGATCTGTGGAAAACATTTTTTTTTCCATGATTTCGTCTAGAATCTGTGAAGTTTTCATCAATATTTTTTAAAATTTTGGTTATGTTATGCTTTGGCACCTTACATGCTCGATTAAATGCCAAATGGCCCAAACTTGCTGTATTGTCACAATCAAAACGGAAACCATGTAATACAGAAATGCATTGAATGCATGCCAACAGAGAAAATTAGGTTTATCATTTCTGCTTTCCATGGTCAAGTTGAAACTCTGTCCACACATACTTATGATTGCCGAGTTATCCATCTATCATAATGAAAATATTTGAAGGGCTTTATTCTGGTTTGATCTTATCATATTCTTATGCAATTGCATTTTGTGATAGAGAATTATGGAGCATTGCAATGATGAGGAGCCAACTCAGTACATAGTGGATGAGATCTTGCAATCTGCTAGTTCTCTTACCCAGGACCAGGCAATTATGTTACCTAGGTGATGTCTTGTTTATCTTTTTACCTTTTACCTTTATTGTGGATGCCCAAAACCCATCATTCTAAGATCTTCATTTCCATGGAACTTGAGGTTTCCATGGTTTAGCCATCTCGAGTTCAATGGAACTTGACTTCCCATGGAAAGAGAATTCTTCATGAACAAAGAAATCGAATTCTTTGAAGGATTGGATCTACCTCTCTGTGGAAAGAGGGTTACATGGAATTGGGGCATCACATGGTCCATGGCCCAGATATCACACACGCATGCCAGGTTGGTGCAAAATTGTCATGCTTAAAATTTTATGGATTTTTGAACTTTCTAGATTTAGGGATTGAAATTCCTTCCAATTCCCATTGGGATGAATCATTAGAGGGTAGAGAAAAAATGAGAATGTTGATACAAACCAAATCAGTTGCAATCCCCTACATATCTGCTTAGAAAATAATAGAGAGCTTCTTCAAAAATATTGCTATTTGTCAGGCTTGAACACAAAATCCATCAATCAATACAACGTTCCTACTCCTACAATTAATTTCCAGTACTTATACATGATTTTCCAATGAATAGGAACGGCATTCCAACCGCTAGCTAATACTACTTTCCAGAAAGTATAAAGAGTATAATCAATTCCAGAAATTCAAACAGAAATTCCAGCTGTCAATATTCTGTTTCTCATATAATAGATTCATGTGTGCAAGTAATCAAAAGAGAGGTGTTTAACTAGAGACAAGTGTGCTCTTGGAGGTAAACTTACCTTTTACAATCATCATAAATCGTATTTATTTTTTCTTTTTTCTACAAATCAATTTTTTTCTAGAAGAATTACATTGAACTTTAGATTCAGTCAAAGGAATAGCCATTTTGGGTAATTAACTTTATTTCCTGACATTCTATTTATACAGCTTTTGCTGAGCTTTTGGATAACTCTTTGGATGAGGTATTTGCAAGTCTCTATGTTTAATAAAGTGTTGCTGGATGACTCCTTAGATGTAATATGGAAAACATAATTAGTTTCTCATGACTGTGAGCAGCCTAATATCATGTAGTTGGACCATCATTATTCCATCAAATATAAGAGCTAGACATGATGAATGCAATAACTCCTTGAAGATAGGATTTGTGAAGAAAAATGGTGTACTACCATGGTAATTCATGGCTTTCTCTGATCAAGAGAAAATTTACTGGCAATGGTGGAGCTATTTTCAGAGAAAATTTGTTACTTTTCTTTCATGTCTTAAATGGAATGTAACATAACTGTAGTTTGGAGCCTAGACTCTCAAAATGAATGCTGAAAATATGGTTTCCTCCTTTATTAGACTTCAAATGCAACTTGATACTCCAACCAACTACCCTCTTTTCGCTAAAAAACTAAATCATCATGAACCTGCTGCTTCAAGATCAAAGGCTCTAATTTTCTTTTGTCCATTGTTTTCTAATCACAGCATGGTTGTTCATTGGCAGGGGGCTTTAAGGAACGAAGAGGGTCAACAAATATACGTCTCTAGCAAACTTGTGTCAGACACTATTGAAGGGTATGATGAGAAGTGTCAGACCTACTACAAGGTTCCGTCTCTAGCCATTTATTTCTTTGTATATTACATATTTCTTAAATATGAATCTCATCCTTCTCAAAACCGCCCATAAAATGAATATCTTGTTGTGAACATGGATGACTCTGCAGATAGTTTCTATTGAGGGGCCCAGACTCTTAACATAAATGCTAAGGAAAGAAACTCTTAACATTCCCAGATTCAACCTCAATGATGACCAACCCCAAATTTCAGTCTGTGTTTCAAGTTGGAGAAACAATCAGAATTGTTATCTGGTGCTTCACCATCATTTTGGTTGGAGTTGTGGCTACTCCCACTAGTTCATTTCCATTTTAATGAATAGAATTATTGCAATTCATCAATAGAGCATCCAAACACATTGTAGTTTTCTTTTGATTGTATCTGTTTGTGTAAGAAATTACTCAAATATCTTTTGCATTGTTTTGGATTAAACAATCATAATACAGACATATGGCTTCTGTTGCTGCAGGAAACCATGGGATTCCAGTCATTGTTGTTGGGCATCATTTTGGGAATGCAAGTGGCATGGCTCCTCGTGTACAGTAATTGATTAAACCATGGGATTTCAGTCATCTTCCTGTGGCGAGTAGTCTGGATACAATAATTTGCTTTTCAATGTATGAGATTCTAAGACCTGTTAATGAATTGGATGATACCATTTACAATTAGATAGAGCAGGATTTTTTGGATCCTTCTCTTTCCAAACATGCTGATTGGGAAGTGTGGGGAGATCTAGGTCATTCATATGATGGGACAGACGTATGAGAGGAATGAACCGTTAAAAGGAATGGACCAACAATCCACATTCGATGTACTTGTAAGACTCACCTGATAACCAACCCAGCTGATTTTCAGGTTGCCATAGACTAAGTGGCACCTCCCAACAAATGGCTTGGATCTCTCACACATGCTAGATTGGCATGTATTGGGAGAGCAGGAATCTTAAGTAGCCATGGCAAGGCCCCTAATCAGTTTCTTCAATCTATCGTTCGTGCTCCGACTTACAAGATCACATGATCCAAAACTTGAAACTAAAAACCTGAGTGTGTGTTTGTGTGCCACTAAAAATGCTTTAATGCATATTTCTCCTTACAGGCTCCGAGAATAGTATCATCGCCTGATGAAAGCATACCAACAGCTGGGATGACAACTAGAAAAGAGCTAACCATTCTGATGCCCTCTCAATCAGACAGTTTCCTCCAGCTTGATTAAACAGCCAAAAGTGCAAAGACTGCTTTGCATGCCCCATCTATAGGTCCAAGACAGAGGAGAATAGAGGAGCTCATGACTGACTAGCAAAGCGCTCCAAAAACCAACTCAACTTTGTCGGAATTTAGTTTCAAGCCGAGGCGAGTCGAGTGAGCTGACCGAGCTAACTCGACTCGTGTACAGCTCATGTTCTACTTGCAAGGTAAGTGTGGGGCTAGGAAACCTCCAACCTATGGAGAAAATTTTTAGTTTTACTTTCGATGGTCTTTATTTGTTTGTCCTTTTTATATGATTGTGGTCCACATGAATGTGGTCTTTATTTGTTTGTCCTTTTTATATGATTGTGGTCCACATGAATGTGGTCTTTATTTGTTTGTCCTTTTTATATGATTGTGGAGCTGTTTGTCCTTTACTTTCGAAGGTGTATCAAGACCCGTAAAAAGCTTGAATGAGGGCCAACGAAGAGAGCTTGTTTGATATCTTGGGGACCCAAATGTTTGTATATTTGATCATTTCCCAGCAGTTACAATCTCTGTATAACCATAAGAAATGGGTGCAGATGGGGAACTAGTTCAATTACTGGATAAATCCAAGAAGTATATTTGGAAAGGAAAACACAACATCTAAGGAAAATGTGGATGAGGAAATAGTATTCATAATGAGAAAGTAGTCCTTAAAATGTAGTTTCGTGCCATTGGAATCCAACTTGAGCATATTTGGAGTCCATTTGCTCAATATGCATGCCTACAACTCTAATCATATTGAATGTTTTCTGCTTCACCTGATTAAAATGCAATTCGATGGTGCATCCAAATATGCCCTCAAAGTTTCAGTAAGATTTTGGTAGTGCTAGAGTTTCTTAATATATTCCCTGTGTAACATGCATCTTGTCATTAATGCATGCAGTTGTAGATATTTTTGGAGCCACTTTTGTGGAGACGTGCTGAAGCAAAACATAACATCTCAAAGGTGTCTAATGAATGTTTACAGGAAAGGTGAATGAAACCATTTGAATGTTAATTGGAATTATTTATATGGAATCTATGTTGTCTTCAGCGTGCTAAAATGTATTGTTAACTTTTGAATTCATTTGTTTGGGGAAAAGGGTGAACATATGGTAACTAGTTCTTATGGCCCAACTTTTGAAAGATCATTTCCATCACTTTGAAACACTTAATTATTGCTTGTATTTTGTTCACTTGCATGCTTTTCCAGTGAAAGAATCCAGATATGCCCAGCCTTGTATTATATGTGGTACCTAATAAACATGAACTAGGAAAAAAGGAGAACTACTATTCTAATGGTCAACCAGGTTATAAAACCCAAATCCTTGTATTATGTGTAACTACTAAACATGAACTGATATAGAAATGGAAATGGTGTATTGCTTTGTTGGCAACTTTGTGGGGCATATGGAGGGAGAATTGCAAGAAATGGAAATGGTGTATTGCTTCTTCCAAGATGGCCTTTTCTGGAATCTCAAGAATTGCATTGTGAACTTACATAATGAAATTTTCAACCTTTCATTAAAAGCATATGATAGAAACAGCATCACTAGGGATATATAGTTACAAAAATCACAAAGGTAAGTCGTTCATCTCATCTCATCTGACGGTCTTCCTCTCTTCTTATCTCTATGTGATGAAATTGAGGACCGCAACTCCTAATACCAACATCACCCAGCCAATTAGTACAAAAGATACTCTGCTGCCCCAAACTAGCAGAAACCCAAAAAACAGTAAAGTCCGCCAACCAAAAACAGATATATCCCTTCCTCTTCTGTCCATGTGTATGTGTATGTGTTTTTTTTTCTTTTTCTTTTTCTTTCTTTCTTTAAACAAAAATTAAGGCCAGAAGATCCATCTTCAGAAACATCTTTTCAGCCCCTCCCTTAAGAGATATGATCATACATGCATGGAACGGTAATGGTAACAACCACTATAATTTAACAGAATTCTATTCAGCCCCAGATGTTTGTGCTTTGCACACGGCAAACCTTTTTTTTTTCTTTTTCTTTTTCTTTTTCTATTGATTTTTTGCATTTTTCTGAATTCCCTAGTACATGTTTTAGTAGGGAATGATTTGTGTGAGAACACCCATAGCAAATACTTGTTGTAAGTGAATATTCTCCATTTTTTTCTTTTGATTGGTTGGTGAGGGTGTGTCCCATTTGTTTCTACTTCTTAAAAGCATCTGGGGATCAAATGGGACCCATTTCTCATCACTCTTAGATTTTTGTCCTTATGGCAGTAAGATTCACCTACAACAAAGCTCTGTCGCTATTAGTGCTTCTTATGCCATCATTTCCATTATGGAACATTCTAAGTTGATGCTCACCTGTCAAAGATTGGATTTTGGTATTCTTGCTAATGGAACCTTGTGGGACATGATCCTCCCGCATAAGCTCATCAGCATGGCCTAATCAGATGTGAGGGCCATCCTGGCAGAATCATCCACATCTTCTCTAGCAGATGGCAGCCGCACCCGATCATCTGATCATCATGAAAAAATGGCAATGAAATATTTGTAGCATATGCCCTATACTTATAGTTTTCTGATCTTAATCATAATTTTCTCGTTGTTTTCTTAATTTTCAAAATCTATCTTCCAGTGACAGCCAATTCTCTCTGAATTTTCCTTTTGAACTAGTTCCACATCTCTTATATTTGCAAGAGTAATAGACAAGCCCCTCAAGAACAACGACGATTTCGTCTGGGCAATCGAGACTCCACTTGCAGGGAAATTCATCATCGACGTTGAGTTCCTCAATTCGAAGATTGCATATCCAGTTGTATGTTCGTCTGTCCTTCCTTGTTTTCTTACTTCTAGTATCCATAATTAAGCACGTGGCCAATAAGCAGCCACATGTCGATGGATTTAAATAGGTAGGACATTGGACCCCATATTCAGATATGTTGGCTCCACTGCTTATTTATACCAATTAAATATTTGTGTGCTTAACAAAAATCATTTACTTAAATCTATGTTTGAAGAAACAGAAACCATGTAAATTCAGAACCTTGTAGAAGACTACTACTATACAATCTGAGCTCTGAAATAGCTTATAGCAAATAGGCTGATGAAATACTATACAATCTAGTCTAAAATGCATCAAGACTACTAACAACATATCACTTGTGTTTTTTTTTTTTTTCCAATGGTTCATGAATATAGTTTTTTTTTTTTTCTCTAATTGCAATGTATTTAAATTGTCTTTTATTGCAACACATGCTTCATAAATAAGCAGTTTATTGTTTTAAAATGCAGAAAAGTTTGGGAATCCTCCTTTGTTGGAGGTTGTCAAGGCCAGGCATGATAAAGTTGCAACTCTCCTTGTAAAAAAAATGGTGCAATTTTGAACTTGGAAGATTTCGGAAGCTATCTTTATAAAGTTGTAACGGAGAGCAATGTCAACCTTCATGACCTTTTTTATGAATTCCTAGGTGAGAATTTGGGGTAGAAATATTGCTTCTTCTGCTAAACACTTGGTTACAAATCCTTTCTTAAAAAGCTAGGCAGTTCATATGAACTTAGAATCTTTGTTTTTATGAAAGAATTTTTTTTTTTTTAGTTGAAGTCATCAACCTAATCTTTTTAATTGGTTTGATTATCAGAATCCCCTCAAATGGAGTTCAAAATAGCAACATATTAAGGTATGTCCCTTTCTTAGTTTTTGTCATGTCATAGTTTAAGTACATGAACTGTAATTTGTAATGAATTCCCGCTTGTTGAGTTTTCTCTTTGATAGAGTGAAGAAGAGTGTGGATTTCATTTTCCATTGTTCTTTATACTTGGAAGTTGTGTTTAATATTGCTCAAGTCATTAGGGTATAACCCATGTATGGAGGATTTCATGTTTCCATGCTTGGGCTGCCAACCAAAAACAGAGTTACTTAAACCTATGATTGGTCATGAATCATGATGTGAGCTTTTCTGTTATTTGGATAGCAAAGAACCATCAATTCAACAAAACAATTGTTAATATTTTTTTATAGTTGTTGTTGTTCTTGTTGTTATTGGGGCATGTTGATGAATAGTTTTGATTGTTTTTTTCATTTTTGATAGTTAATTTCTTCATCACATACCATTAATATCATAATGTTAAGTCAGGAAAATTACTAGAAATCCTTTTTTTTTCTTTGCTAAAATTGTCTGACATGTTTTTAATTGTTGTGTTTCAAATGGTTGCAGGGGAAAGGAAGTGTGTTTTGTGCTGGTGGTGATGTTCTAAATATGGCCCATTTCGTAATCACCAGTAGATGTCTCTTTTCTAGCTTGCGACAATTCCTTTAATGACAATTGTAGTGCTTGGTTTTTTAATTAATCAAATCATGGGAGCTAATGATTAAAGATGTTAATCAGGTAGGCTAAATCCATTGTTAGTCTCAATTTTGCCTCAGTTACCTAAATTGATACTACAACTCCCGTGGCTAAAGGCTTTAGCCTCGGTTGTTGAGAGCCGAGGTTAAAAATAGATTTAGCTTCAATTGGAGGCAATTGGGGCTAAATTTTGGATTTAGTCTCAGTTAGAAACAATGGAGGCCAAAATTTTGATTTAGCCTCATTTCGAGAAAACTGAAGCTAAAAAGGTTCTTTTAGCTTCACTTGAAGAACCGAGGCGAAAAGTCATTTTAGCCTCGGTTGCTAAAACTGAGGCTAAAGCCTTTAGCCACGGGGGTTTCAACCTCAGTTTGGATAACTGAGGCAAAAATGAGGCAAAAGGCTTTAGCCTCATTTAAAACCTTTTTAGCCACAGTTTTGAACTGAGGCTAAAGCCCCCTTTTCTTGTAGTGGTAACTGGTCACATCCTAAAAAATATATAACCATATACTCTGTGATTAATGTATGTCTTTCAACCATTTACTGCTCTTTTCTTCCTTGATAGATGACCACACTAATGGCCAATCAAGATAAGCATCTTGGCTGATATCTTGGGATGTGCTTGGCTAGTATGCTTTTGGACATTTGGCTAGCCATCAGCTGTGACCAGAATGATGCTGTTGTGACCAGAATGTAGTGATGATTCGAGAACATCTTCTACACGCTTCTACACGCTACTAGAGGTTTGTGCCAAAATTCTGGAGGTATTAGTCTTTTAACTACATACTCACTTATTTCATGTGAAGTAGGATTGGATACCCACTAGTTGGTGTAACATGCAAAAGTGAGGCCTGAACCTTTGATGGGCAAAAGCGATTCTGTTTGTGGCCTTTCTTTGCTATATCAACCTGTTTGTGGTTAATCTCAATGGAAGCTATTCGTCCATATCGATAAAATCCCTTGAAGGAATACAGATTGGAGTGCCGACCTTTGCAATCCCTTCAAAGACATCAACACCCAAGACAATTGGATCTTTTTTGTTGAAAATGTAGTTCAGCATAATCTTTAGAACACAGGGGAAGGCTGCATCTTCTGCAGCTTCCTTCTTCTTTTCTTCCTTAAGATTGTCAATATAAGCCTTGAACTGATCAAACAAGTGATAGATAATATCGCTTGGAAACCTCTATAATATGAATTAATTTAGAGAAAGAGAATTATAGATCAAAGGAGGAGATGATCAAAACCTTTGTGTTAGCACAGACAATTCCAAGGCTTATGCTCAGGCAAAGTGTGAAACAAATGTTTACCTAAGCAGGTAAGCTCCTCATAAGCTCCTCATATCTATGTTGTAATTACAGTTATCTATAATAATAATAATTTGTTCATTATAGTGCATTCACAATAGTTATCATTGTGGTTACAGTTATTCATTACTCAAGCATGACGGTTATCACTATGTGAAAAATGGAAATAAATGACAGATTTAGAGACGGTTCTGGACCGTCTCTAAAATTGCTTGGTTTAAAGACGCTTTAGAGACAACCGTAAACCGTCTCTAAAATTAGGGACGGCTCCTGACTGTCCCTAATATTGTCTTTAAATATTCTGTGTCTGCAAACAATATAAGACGGTCTTTGACTGTCTTATATACGTCATCTGAGACGGTCAAAGACCGTCCGTATTAGAGACGGTTAATGACCGTCTTATATGTGGTCATCTGAGACGGTCAGTGGCTGTCTTTTACTTGTAATCTGAGACTGTCAAAGACCGTCTCTATTAGAGACGGTCCTTAGCCGTCTTATTGCCCTATCAAAAACCGTCTCTATTAGAGACTGTCAAAGATCGTCTCTATTAGAGATTGTCATAGACTGTCTCTGTTAGAGACTGTCAATGACCGTCTCTATTAGAGACTGTTACTGACCGTCTCTATTAAAGACGGTCCTTAGCCGTCTTCTAGCACCGTGGAAGAAATCTGCTCAGGTACGACCAAGTTAAGAAGTTTAGAAAAATAATTAACAATGTTAAAAAAAAAAAAAAAAAACTAATTTTATAAAAATTCATAAAACATTTTAATGAAACTGAAAAAAAAATTAATAAAAAAATGATATTTTGAAAAAAAAAATGAACTTAAATAACTTTGAAAAAAAAATTTCAATAAAAAAATGATATTTTGAAAAAGAAATATAAAAAATTAAACAAAATTGTGAAAAATTGACAAATTGTAAAAATATATTTTTTCAAAAGAAACTGATTTGTATTTGACAAAAAAAAAATTAATTCTTAAGATTGCGATTAAAAAATAATATTTTGAAAAATTAAACAAAATTGTGAAAAAATCGACAAATTGTAAAAAAAAAATCTTTGTTTTTTAAAAAAAAAAAGACCCTAGATTTTTTTTTTTGACAGGAAAATTGAAAACTTATATAACAAGTGAAATTAAAAAAATAATATTTTGAAAAGAAAATTTAGAGATTTTAAACAAATTTGTGAAAAATTGACAAATTAAAATATATATATTTTTAAAAAAGAAAATTAGATTTTGTATTTTAACAAGAAAAATTGAAAGTTAGATAACAAAAGTGAAATATTTTATATAAAATGATTTTTGTTAAAAGAGAAAAAATATATACATTTTGAAAAAAAATATGTTTATTTTAAATGGAAATTGAAATTATCTGTGAAAAATAAAATTACTAAATTATTAGGCACATCCATTAGTTGAACCTTTAATCATTTTTGGATAATCTAATCAGTTCAAATTAAAGATAAATAACTTTGGATGTTTAAATCAAATTCACTGAAATTGTGTGATCAATCTTGTATGCCTAATATCTTTCTCATATGTAAACTGATTGAGGCAGTAACTACTCAAATTGAGGGTATTGATCAGTAAAATAGAGTGAACGACCAGACATGTAAAATGGGCAAATATTCTGGTCAAAATTGTAACCCAACTTAGTGATCTCGTGAAAACCTAAGAATTGATGTAGTAAGTTTTTGTGTGCCATCATGATGTGTGTCGAACATCAACACCGTGGATTTGATGTGTCCCCTTTAGGTTATGAGATATCTCAAAAATCATCTATATACGAAACTCAAGTGGGTCATACCATCTAATATTATGTAAAAACATCCTAAAAAATATAAAAGCACTTGGTGGGGCCCACATGAGTTTTGGATGCGGCTGAAAATTAGTCTGACCCCTCATCCAAGTGGGACACACATAATGAGTGGGTTGGATATGTGAATTACATTTAGCCAGGCCCAATATATGATTATGAATTTTTTAAGGAAACCCCTCTCCACTATATTGTGTGGTGTGGCCCACCCAAGTCATGGATTGACTTTATTTTTAAGCTCTTGAGCCACCCAAGTCATGGATTGACTTTCTCCATATCGTTCAACACTTTTCTCGGATCATTTTAAGATATTAACTAAAAATGGGGTGGGTCAAAGGCTTAAGTGGACTACAAAAGTGGGATTGAACGTCCGCCATTAAAAATAACATTCACAGAGTTTTGGATCTAAGCTGATGTGAGAAATTTAATCTTGTGGAATCGACCATTGATTGACCTTTAACTAAAATTTATATGATTATACTATCTTAGATGTTTATTAATTGAGCCTTTTTCTTCCTTAACAGAATCCATTACTAGATTTTGTCTTTTTGTTATTCATTCGTCTGCTGCCAAGTAAAGGCTTTAAGTATTCGATTTTTTGTTTCGTACAAATGGAACACCTTTTCAATTTTTTGAGACGATAATGGCCTTAAACATTTTTTATATGATTTCTTTTTTTTCAAATTTTTGAGACGAAAATGGCCTTAAACATTTTTTTTAAAAAAAAAAAAATTGAGACAAAAATGGCCTTGAACATTTTTTATATGATTTCTATTTTTTCAAATTTTTGAGACAAAAATGACCTTGAACATTTTTTATACGACTTCGTTTTTTCAAATTTTTGAAACGAAATAGCCTTGAACATTTTTATACGATTTCTTTTATTACTATTTTCTAGTATTCTTCTCTTCACCATGATCTCTGTTACTTTCTAACATGAGGCAAGTAAAGAGATTAAATGGACCACAAAGTTGGCCCACAATAATCATATCTTTTTGTTTTTTTTTCTCTCATTCATATCTTTTGATATTATGAACATGTTGGATGTCAAATAAACATTATTATGGGCCCAAGGTAGGTATCAACGTGTGAAATCATTATTCCACACTGTTTCGTGTGACATGGTCCACTTGAGTTTTGGATTTATCGAAATTCGGGATCAACCCACACTGTTCATCCATTTTTTGAGATCATTTAAAGAATTGTCCAAAAAATGATTCATATCTAAAGATTAATTAAATGGACCACACCACAAATAAGGGGAACAAGGTACATGAGCTTGAGTTTTATTTTAATGTCCCATGAGGTCGAGCTGTGTGGGCTCCACCGTGATGCGTTTCGAACATCAACACCGTGCATTTGATGCGTCCCCTTTAAAATTATGGGATATCTCAAAATCAGCCGTATACGGAACTCAGTGGGCTATACATCTAAAACATGTGAAGACATGCTAAAAACATATAAAAGCACTTAGTGGGGCCCACCTGAAATTTGCATGTGCCTGAACTTCGTTTGAACCCTCATACAAGTGGGACACACATAATGGATGGGCTGGATTTGCAAACCAACCATCTCGTGGGCCCAAAAAAATGGTTATAAATTTTTAATGGTGCACGCACCTCTCAACTTTTGTATGTGGTGTGGCCCACAAAAGTCACGGATTGACTTGATTTTTGAGACCTAGCCCATGATGGAATGGTGCATCTGACTGATGGTGTTTTATGTTTGAAACCCATCACGGTGGGGCCCACACAGCTCAGCCTCATGGGACGTTAAAATTAGCTCGAGTCCATATATATATATATATATGGAAAAGGTCTGTACGTCGAGCTCATGGGAACTCTCCCATGAGGTCGAGCTGTGTGGGTCACACCATGAAGTGTGTCAAAAATCAACCCCGTGCATTTGATGGGTCCCCTTTAAATTATGGGATGTCCCAAAAATCAGCAGTATAAGGAACTCAATGGGCCATACCATCTAAAATCATGTAAAGACATGCCTAAAACATATAAAGTACTTGGTGAGGCCCCACATGAAATTTGGATGCATCTGAAACTTGTTATGACCCCTCGTCCAAGTGACACACATAATGGATGGGCTGGATTTGTGAACCACATCTCTGTAGGCCCAAAAATAATAATTACAAATGTTTTTAATGGAGGGTAGCCCTTCTCAACTTTTGTATGTGGTGTGGCCCACACAAGTCACATATTGATTTGATTTCTCATACCTAAGCCCAGCATGGAATGTTTCATCTAACTGATGGAGTAGATGTTTGACACACATCATGGTGGGGCCCACAAGCCATACCAGATCTAAAGGGCAAGTGACGTTATTTGGTGTAAAACATTGTGTGAGTTTTGTGTTTAATGTAAATAGTGGTGACTCATTCTTAATAATAGTGGCAATGATATATAGAGTTATCCAGACCATCTAAAATTGGTCTAGTTATTAATGGTTAATATTTAAACTTTTTATTATATAAAACTATCTTAATCATCTATTAAATGGTCCCTTAAATGTAGGGCTATCAATGTAGTTAATGTGCTAAATTATGGAAAACTCACAACTTGTGGATTTGAAACAAACATTTCATTTCGGAAGAGGGATGGATTTAATTCCAGTTCCCTCACCCTCTTTTCTCTCCCTCTTCTCATTTCTAACGTCGACTGAACTCAGTGGAGAATGCCTCCCTGGATGACGGGCTGGAAGCCATCGCTCGTCTTCCGATTCGTAATATGCATAATCGGCAAGTGAAGGTAATCCCATTCCAACCCCTTCCTCGTCTTCTCCTTCCTCATCTCTTTCCGTCCCTTGGACCGACAGATGGCGGTCGAGTTTGGAGCGGATGACGTGGACGGCCGGATCGAGCCTTTTTTTACCTTACTTGCTTCCGTTGGATCCGGACCTACAGATGGCGGGAATACCTTCAGGTCGATCTCATGGCAGGCCTCGCCGTTGGGATTATGCTCTCGTTCCCCAGGTTATTTTCATCTTTTCACTCTCTCCTCTCTCTCTCCTCTCTCCTCTCCCCTCCCTCTCTCTCTCTCTCTCTCTCTCTCTCTCTCTCTCTCTCTCTCTCTCTCTCTCTCTCTCTCTTCGGAATTCTTGAATTTTGGGAGATTTTTTAATTTTTCCAATTTGATTTTGATTTGATTTTTTTTTTCTTCTGTTGCAGTTTTGGGTGTTGGGTTTTGAGATGGGTTGGTAGTGTAAATCGTGTTTATATCTATATTATATATATATATATATATATATATTGGGTGGGGGGGTGTGTATGGATTTAGATATGGGTAGCAGTCTGTGGAATGTAGTCTGAATGATCTCCATGATGTTTTGGGCCTATTTTGTGATCAGAGCCGTTTATCTGGTAGGCCTACATGTGGATGGCCTGGACCAGGAGAAATTTGATTTGGATGGCCATCTTTATTTCTAGGGAAATGCCCACGTTGCGTGCTCAGCATGCACTATACACCTCTCTTGTTGTGAAAATGGCTTTTGAAAATTTGGATCTTGAATGCTGTGCTAGATTTCCAACAATGTGTTTAAATGGTTGGAGATATGTGTGCTTGATTTCTCAGTGGTGCACTATTAATCATTTGTTTGTAGGTCATCATATATGGTTAGTTATCCATCTCGGCACTTAAATGCACATGACAGTTGACTCATGATTTAGGTGAACTGCTGCATTCTCAATGCTTCTTTCCATGAACAAACACTAGTCTGATCATTTCATCATGTGATGCATTTTCCTTTCTATAGATTTGAAGAGATTTATTGAAGTTGGCGAGAGATTTCTTTAATGCTTCATTTTCCCAACTGAGGTGTAGGTTGTGTTGCACATTTTTAGTCATTTAGCATGAATATATTGAAGTACAAAATAATCTTGAGACTAGAAATTGATAAAATCGTCAGTTATTTTGGTTGTGTTATCATACATTGGAAGTGTTGATTGGTCTCGTGTTGGGCATGAGATCAAATGACATGACACCTGTGGCCTTTGCTACTTGCAAGTGTGAGTTAAGATCCTTGTAAACTCTATCAGATCTGGCATATCATTGAGTCTGCTAATTATACATGTGAACGCATGGTTATCTTACTACATCGTCAATTCTCTGGTTAGGGATTACTGGACCTGATCCAGCATGTTGGGAAGTTATATTTCCTCTACATGTATGTGACACAGATGCAACCAATCTGATTTGTGAACTCATAATCAGCTGCATATCACCTACTGGTTTAGGTGCAACAACACTTTTGTCTTCTGCATGTTCTTCCATTGCTTTTTGATTTTTACTTCCTGAGTTTCTCCAGCTGCTGTGTGATGTGCATATCACCCTGATATTTGCTGCATTTTCTTCCGTCATGTTGTGAAAATATTTGTTAAAAATATGCTTCCTTGACTTTCCATCTGTGGGCATCACATCAATTGGCATAATGACATTGAAGCTGAGGTTTCTCCACTATCTACTGGGCTTTTATTTTCTTGACTACTATGGTGGTGACAATTTGGAATGAGTGGGTTCTTCCAATAACTGTGCATGCACCTCCACCACGGACTCAGTCTGCTCAAGCAAGAAATGAGAAGCCTTCTTCTCTTGGAGCGCTGTGGGTCCGTTCTTGAAGGTTAGTAAAAGGCAACTCAACTTGCAAAGCCACCATATTTCCTAACATCTTTTTCCTTCAAATCTTTGCCTACAAATTTCAATCTTTATTGCAAATTTGTGTTTAATGCAATATATATTTTATATATGTTTGGTGTATATGGAAATAGCTGGCCTAGAAATTAGATGATATGGAGATGGAAGTGTGCGTTCGCATTATATATAGTAGATGTTGGAATTGAGTACTAATTGTACTTGAAAGAGTTTTGCCATTTCCTCTTAATCAAGCTGAATGTTCATGGTTGTATTTACTCGTGCATCAACATGCAGCGCCAGTTATCTCTTTGATGTCAAATGGTTGATGGAGTACAAATTCAGAGAAAAAGTGATCGCCCCATGATTCGACGAATCTTCTACTAGAGCATTTCTCTTTCTTGGAAATGTTGTATTCATGGATGCTTCAGGTCCGTGAATAGCTTGTTATCTACTTTCCTGATCCATATTATCTACTCTTGCTACTCCAGCCCAGCACCCCCTGCTCATGCTTCATGTCACGTATTGGAACTATCACTGATCTAATTCTGAAACAATAATTTGTAAAACAAACAATTAGAAGACAGGTATTTGCAGGTAGTCAGACCTAGAATCCTGCACCACACCTGTACCACACCTGTTGTGCTTTCTCTTCATCCATGTCTTGTGATCATATTAACAAGTTGGATGACAAATAAAAATTACTTTAGACCCTAGGAAGGTTTTCAACAGTGGAAATCTGGATTTTCTTATTAGTAAATTTTAACTGAACTCGTTCTTTGAAAAATAGAAAAATGGGAATATTAGTAATATTGATTTTCTTATAGAAGAAAATGGAAGATGGATTGAAAAACATAAAGAGTTTTACAGAAATTATTTGTTCCAACAGGACATTTATCAAAGGAGCACTATTGGGTGATATTTAAGATTTTCATAATAAATAGATTAAGAGCCAATGATAATTATAAGTAGACTTGCAGCCAAAAATAAAGAATTTGATTTTTTTCAAAATATGGAAAGAGTAATCAGTCATACTTCTTGTAACTTCAGCCACTGCTTCAAATGGAGGGACTGCACAAGATTTGGTTAGGGAACCACTGATGGTGAACTAGCAGCTGCAAGCAACAAATGAGAGTTACAAAGGTGAAAAGAAACACAAGTCGGTAAGATAAGATGCATGATTTTCCTGTTTAATTTTGTTAGTCATAGATTGACAGTACTTGTTTCAATTTTCTTGGATGGATGATGCATGTATTTGGGAATGTAATGAAAATAAAAAACTTATAATATTATATATATATATATATATATGTTATCAATGGAGGATACCTTGTTTAGGGGGACATGAAATTCTTGTAGCTTATGGTATGGTGCCCCATATTGGTTGTATGTTACTAGTATGTAGTAGATAATACTAGGTTCAATAGTAGATAATACTAGAAAATCCCTAAACCTAAACCTACACCTAATCCTAATCTACTCCTTAACCCGAATCCAAACCTAAACCTATACTTATAACCTAAACTATTCTCAAATCTCAAAACCTATAACCTAAACTTGAATCCAAACCCGAACCCGAATTCCTAAACCTTAACCTAAACATATAACCTATAACCTATAACCTAAGCCTATACCTAAACCTAAAACCTAAAGCTAAAGTTAAACCTATAACTTAAACCTAAACTCAAATCCCTAAACCTTAACCTAAACCTACAACCTAAACTTAAACTTATAACCTTAACCCTAAACCTACACCTAAACCTACACCTAATCCTAATCTCAACTCCCTAACCTAAACCTAAACCTAAACTTGAAAACCCAAAACTAAACCCGAACCCGATCCCGATTTCCTAAACTTAAACTTAGACCTTAACCTAAACCTATTCTCAAATCCCAAAACCTGTAACCTAAACCTAAACCTATAACCTAAACCAAAACCTTAACCTAAAACCCGAACCTTACGAACCCGAACCCATTCTCAAATCCCATAACCTATAACCTAAACCTAATCAAAACCTATAACCAAAACCAAAACCAAACCAAAACCAAAACCTATAACCTAAACCCAACCCAACCCAACCCGAACCCAAATTCCTAAACCTTAACTTAAACATATAACCTATAAACCTATAACTTAAGCCTATACCTAAACCTAAAACCTTACTTATAACCTAAACCTTAACCTATTCTCAATTCCCTAAACCTATAGCTTATAACCTAAACCTAAACCTAAACCTAAACCTAAACCTTAACCTAAACCTATAACCTTAACCTAAACCAAATTCTATGACCTAAAACCTAAATGTATTCTCAAATCCCTAAACCTAAACCTTCACCTAATCCTAATCTCAACTCCCTAACCTAAACCTAAACCTAAACCTAACTTGAAAACCCAAACCTAAACTCGATTTCCTAAACTTAAACCTTAACCTTTTCTCAATTCCCTAAACCTTAACCTATAACCTACTTAAACCTAAACCTAACTTGAAAACCAAACCTAACTCGATTTCCTAACTTAAACCTTAACCTTTTCTCATTCCCTAAACCTTAACCTATAACCTAACTTAAACCTAAACCTAAACCTATAACCTACACTTATAACCTAAACCTAAACCTAAACCTAAGCCTAAAACCTAAACCTTAACCTAACTAACCTTAACATAACCTAAAACATAAACTAAACCTATTCTTATAACATTAACCTAAACATAAAACCTAAACCTAAACTAAACCTATTCTTATAACCTAAACCTATTATCAAATCCCAAAACCTACAGCTAAACCTAAACCTATACCTAAACCTAAAACATAACCTAAACCTAACCTACACTTATAACCTATAACCTAAACCTAAACCTAAAAGCCAAACGTAAACCCGATCTTGAACCCGAACCTGATTTCCTATACCTAAAGCTTAACGTATTCTCAAATCCCTAAACTTAAACCTACACCTAATCCTAATCTCAACTCCCTAACCTAAAACTAAACCTAAACCTAAACCTAAACTTGAAAACTCAAACCTTGAACCTAAATGTATTCTCAAATCCCTAAACCTAAACCTACACCTAATTCTAATCTCAACTCCCTAACCTAAACCTAAACCTAAACTTGAAAACCTAAACCTAAACGCGATCCGAACCCAAACCCGATTTCCTAAACCTAAAACCTTAACCTATTCCTCAATTCCCTAAACCTATAGTTTATAACCTAAACCTAAACCTAACCTAAACCTAAACCTAAACCTATAACCTTAACCAACACCAAAACCTATGACCTAAAACCTTAACCTATAACCTATAACCTAAACTTATAACCTATAACCTAACCTTAACCTAAACCTTAACCTAAAACTTAAACCTACACCTAATCCTAATCCAACTCCCTAACCTAAACATAAACCTAAACTTGAAAACCCAAACCTAAACCCGATCCCGAACCCGAACCCGATTCCTAAACCTAACCTTAAATATTCTCAATTCCTGAACCTATAGCTTATAAGACCTAAACCTATAACCTTAAAACCAAAACCTATGACCTATAACCTAAACTTATAACCTATAGCCTAACCTTAACCTAAACCTAAAACCTAAACCTTAACCAATAACCTACAACCTAAACCTAAACCTAAAACCTAAATGTATTCTCAAATCCCTAAACTTAAACCTACACCTAATCCTAATCTCAACTCCAACCTAAACCTAAAACTAAACTTGAAAAAACACAACCTAAACCCAATCCCGATTCCCTAAACCTAAACCTTAACCTATTCTCAATTCCCTAACCTATAGCTTATAACCTAAACCTAAACCTTAACCTAAACCTATAACCTTAACCTAAACCAAACCTATGACCTAAAACCTAAATGTATTCTCAAATCTCTAAACCTAAACCTACACCTAATCCTAATCTCAACTCCCTAACCTAACCTAAACCTAAACTTGAAACCCAAACCTAAACCCGATCCCGAACCCAACCCGATTTCATAAACCTAAACCTTAACATATTCTCAATTCCCTAAAACCTATAGCTTATAAGTCCTAAACCTTAACCTTAACCTAAACCTATAACCTTAAAACTAAAACCTATAACCTAAAACCTTAACCTATAACCTATAACCTAAACTTATAACCTAACCTTAACCTAAACCTAAAATCTAAACACCATTAACTTGAAACCTAAACCTAAAACCCTAAATGTATTCTCAAATCCCTAAACCTAAACCTACACCTAATCCTAATATCAATTCCCTAACCTAAACCTAAACCTAAACTTGAAACCCAACCTAAACCCGATCCCGACCCCGAACCCGATTCCCTAAACCTAAACCTTAACCTATTCTCAATTCCCAAACCTATAACTTATAACCTAAACCTAAACCTAAACCTATAACCTTAACCTAAACCAAAACTTCAGACCTAAAACCTAAATGTATTCTCAAATATCTAACCTAAACCTACACCTAATCCTAATCTCAACCCCGAACCTAAACCTAAACCTAAACTTGAAAACCCAAACCTAAAACCTGATCCCGATCCCGAACCCGAACCCGAACCCGATTTTCTAAACCTAAACCTTAACCTATTCTCAAATCCCTAAACTTAAACCTACACCTAATCCTAATCTAACTCCCTAACCTAAACCTAAACCTAAACTTGAAAACCCAAACCTAAACCCAATCCCGAACCCGAACCCGAATTCCTAAACCTAAACCTTAACCTATTTTCAAATCCCTAAACCTAAAAACCTACACCTAATCCTAATCTCGACTCCCTAACTTAAACCTAAACCTAAACTTGAAAACCCAAACCTAAACCCGATCCCGAACCCGAACCCGATTTCCTAAACTAAACCTTAACATATTCTCAATTCCCTAAACCTATAGCTTATAAGACCTTAAAACCTTACCTTAACCTAAACCTATAACCTTAAAAACAAAACCTATGTCCTAAACCTATAATCTAACCTTAACCTAAACCTAAAACCTAAACCTTAACCAATACCTAAACCTAAAAATAAACCTAAAACCTAAATGTATTCTCAAATCCCTAAACCTAAACCTACATCTCACCTAATCCTAATCTCAACTCCCTAACCTAAACCTAAACCCAATCTCGAACCCGACCTGATTTCCTAAACCTAAACCTATTCTCAATTCCCTAAACCTATAACTTATAACTTAAACCTAAACATATAACTTAACCTAAACCAAAACTTATGACCTAAACCTAAATGTATTCTCAAATCTCTAAACCTAACCTACACTAATCCTAATCTCAACTCCCTAACCTAACCTAAACCTAAACTTGAAAACCCAAACCTAAAACCCGATCCCGAACCCGAACCCGATTTCCTATACCTAAACCTTAACCTATTCTCAAATCCCTAAACTTAAACCTACACCTAATCCTAACCTAAACCTAAACCTAAACTTGAAAACCCAAACCTAAACCCAATCCCGAACCCGAACCCGAATTCCTAAACCTAAACCTTAACCTATTTTCAAATCCCTAAACCTAAACCTACACCTAATCCTAATCTCGACTCCCTAACCTAAACCTGAACCTAAACTTGAAACCCAAACTTAAACCCGATCCCAACCCGAACCCGATTTCCTAACCTAAACCTTAACATATTCTCAATTCCCTAAACCTATAGCTTATAAGACCTTAAAACCTTAACCTTAACCTAAACCTATAACCTTAAAACCAAAACGTATGTCCTAAAACCTAAACTTTAACCTATAACCTAACCTTAACCTAAACCTAAACCTTAAACAATACCTAAAACCTAAAAATAAACATAAAACCTAAATGTATTCTCCAAATCCCTAAACCTAACCTACACCTAATCCTAATCTCAACTCTCTAACCTAAACCTAAACCCGATCCCGAACCCGATTTCCTAAACCTAAACCTTAACATATTCTCAATTCCCTAAACCTAAACCTAAACCTTAACCTAAACTTAAAACCTAAACCTATAACCTAAAACCTGAATATATTCTCAAATCCTTAAACTTAGACCTACACCTAATCCTAACCTAAACTTGAAAACCCAAACCTAAACCCGATACCGAACCCGAACCCGATTGTTGTAATAATGTAGCCCAATCATAAGGCAACAAACAAAGTATCCCCTTTTAACACATGCCCCTTTTTACAAAGCTTTAATTTTTGTTGTTGTTTTCTATTAATTGAAACACTTTTTTTGCATATTGCTCATATTAGGTTTATTTTAATGATCATTTTATTTTAAATTTAAAAAGTGCCCACTTTTTTGGATGAAGTTTCTTCAATTTTCATGATTCTGAATTATAATGTTTTGTTGGTTGAATATTTTTTTTTTAGATGAAAGACACAAAAAGAAAATTGTTGCTGATTTTTTTCTTTTTTTTTTTAAACTTATGAAGTTAAACTTTATATGTATTATGCGTGGATGAATAATGTATTGTGGATAAGATTGTTTGTGTTTGGATGGATGTAGTTTATGTTTGGATGGATTTACATAGTTTTGGGTTTAGATGGTGTGAATGTGATGAACAGGTGTATATCAGTCCTTTTGGATGAAACAGGTTGAATGTGAATGAAACAGGTGTATATTAGTCCTGTTTGGATTAAACAGGTGAATGTGAATGAAACAGGTGTATATCAGTCCTGTTTGGATGAAACAGGTGAATGGAATGAAACAGTGTATATTAGTCCTGTTTGGGATTAAACAGGTGAATGTGAATGAAACAGGTGTATATCAGTCCTGTTTGGATGAAATGGTGAATGTGAATGAAACAGGTTGTATATCAGTCCTGTTTGGATGAAACAGGTTATATCAGGTGTATGTCAGTCCTGTTTTGGATGAAACAGGTGTATATCAGGTGTATATCAGGTGTATGTCAGTCCTGTTTGGATGAAACAGGTGTATATCGTCCTGTTTGGATGAAACAAGTGAATGTGAATGTGATGAAACAGTTTAGATTTACGTATGTGAATGAAACAGGTGTATATATCAGTCCTGTTTGGATGAAACAGGTGAATGTGAATGTGATGAACAGTTTTGGATTTACGTAGTTTGTATAACAGGTGTATATCAGGAAGAATACTGTAACAGGTCAAATTTGAAAATGTCCTTTAAGGGTCATAAGAGACGGCTCATAGCAGTCCTTTTAAAGGACGGTCCATGACCGTCCTTTTAAAGGACGGTCCATAACCGTCCTTTGAAGGCTCATAAGAGACGGTCTATGACAATCCGTTTAAAGGACGGTCCATGACCGTCCTTTGAAGGCTCATAAGAGACGGTCCATGACAGTCCTTTTTAAGGACGGTCCATAACAATCTTTGTAAAGGACGGTCTATGGCTGTCCTTTTTAGGATCATAAGAGACGGTCCATGACCGTCCTTTTTTAGGACGGTCCATGACCGTCTTTTTTTCGTCAATAAGAATGACGGTTTTCAACCGTCCTTTAAAAAATAAGACACGTCAAAATTTGACGGCCTATGTGACGGTCCATGACCGTCCTTTTTGGTCATTTGAGACGGTTTTGGACAGTCCTTTTTTCGCTATTTTGGCGTAGTGTATGCGCATTCTTTCAGGTGGATGTTGCATGTGTGAGGATTGGAGCTGCGTATTTTAGATTCAAGCATCTGGTATGTCTCTTGTCAAGAATGCACATGATTAGAGTGGTCTGGCCATTTAGACAGGCCGTATTTATGTATTTGCTCGAAATTGATGGGGCAGACCTGGATGTGCGTCGGAGCTATCCGGAAGAGCGGGGGTCCCTGGAAGGTGGAACCGCTGTTATGACCATGATGAAGCTGTCCATTTCCTATGGACGGCATTGGAGGAGCCTGGCCATTTGGACAGGCCGTGTTTATGTATTTGCTCGAGATTAATGGAGTAGACCGATGTGCGTCGGAGCTATCCGGAAGAGCGGGGGTCCCTGGAAGGTGGGAACCGTTGTTATGACCATGATGAAGCTGTCCATTTCCTATGAACAGCATTGAGGAGCCTGGCCATTTGACAGGCCGTGTTTATGTATTTGCTCGAGATTAATGGAGCAGACCCGGATGTGCGTCGGAGCTATCCGGAAGAGCGGGGGTCCCTGGAAGGTGGGAACCGCTGTTATGACCATGATGAAGCTGTCCATTTCCTATGGACGGTATTGGAAGGGCCTGGCCATTCGGACAGCCGTGTTTATATTTGTATTATATTTGTATTTGCAGGGACCACACCCGAACCCATTCTCAAATCCTACAACTATAACCAAAACCTATAACCTATAACCTATAACCTAAATCAAAACCCCTAACCTAAACCAAACCTACCTAACCTATAACCTAAACTCAATTCCCTAAAGCTAAACTACCCCTAATCCTAATCTCAACTCCCCTAACCCTAAACCTAAAATAAAGCCAAAACCTATAACTTAACCTAAACCAAACCCTATAGCTTAAACTCAAATCCCTAAACCTTAACCTATAACCTAACCTAAACCTACACTTATAACCTAAAACTATTCCCAAATCGCAAAACCTATAACCTAAACCTAACCTTTCCCTAAACCTATAACCTAAACTCAATTCCCTAAAGCTAAACCTACACCTAATCCTAATCTCAACTCTCTAACCTAAACCAAAACATAAACTTGAAAACCAAAACTTAAACCCGATCCCGAACATGAACCCAATTCCTAAACCTAAACCATAACCCATTCTCAAATCCAAAAACCTTTAACCTAAACCTAAACCAAAACCTATAACCTAAACCCGAACCCATTCTCAAATCCCAAAACCTATAACCTAAACCAAAACCAAACCTATAACCTAAACCCGAATCTATTCTCAAATCCCAAAACCTATAACCTAAACCTAAACCAAAACCTATAACCTAATCCCGAACCTATTCTCAAATCCTGAAAAACTATAACCTAAACCTAAACCTAAACCTTAACCAAAACTTGTAACCTAAACCCAAGCCCATTCTCAAATCCCAAAACCTATAACCTAAACCAAAACCAAAACCTATAGCCTAAACCGAACCCATTCTCAAATCCCAAACCTATAACCTATAACCTAAACCAAAACCTATAACCTTAACCAAAACCTATAACCTAAACCAAAACCCAAACCAAAACCTATAACCTAACCTGAACCCATACTTAAATCCAAAAACCTAAACCTTACCTAACCAAAACCTAAACCTAAACCAAAACCATAACCTAAACTCAAATCCAAACCAAAACCTATAACCTAACTCAAATCCTAAATCAAAACCTATAACCTAACCCGAAAACCTAAACCTTAACCTAAATCAAAACCTAAACCCGAACCCATTCTCAAATCCAAAAACCTAAACCTTAACCTAAACCAAATCCTATAACCTAAACTCAAATCCCTAAACCTTAACCTATACCTAACCTAACCTATACTACAAACCTAAAACTATTCCCAAATCCCAAAACCTATAACCTAAACCTAACCTTTCCCTAAACATATAACCTAAACTCAATTCCCTAGAGTTAAACCTACACCTAATCCTAATCTCAACTCTCTAACCTAAACCTAAACCTAAACTTGAAAACCAAGACTTAACCCATATCCCGAACATGAACCCGATTCCTAAACCTAAACCATAACCCATTCTCAAATCCAAAAACCTATAACCTAAACCTTAACAAAAACCTAACCTACCAAAATAACCCTAAACCAAAACAAAACCAAACCTAAACCTAAACCGAACCCATACTTAAATCCAAAAACCTAAACCTTAACCTAAACCAAAACCTATAACCTAAACTCGAATCCCTACCAAAACCTATAACCTAAACTCAAATCCTTAAACCAAAACCTATAACCTGAACCCGAAAACCTAAACCTTAACCTAAATCAACCCTAACCCGAACCCATTCTCAAATCTCCAAAACCTAAACCAATCCTATAACCTAAACTCAAATCCCTAAACTTAACCTATAACCTAACCTAAACTATACTTATAACCTAAAACTATTCCCAAATCCCAAAACCTATAACCTAAACCTAACCTTTCCCTAACCTATAACCTAAACTCAATTCCCTAGAGCTAAACCTACACCTAATCCTAATCTCAACACTCTAACCTAAACCTAAACCTAAACTTTAAAACCAAGACTTAAACCCAATCCCGAACATGAACCCGATTCCTAAACCTAAACCATAACCCATTCTCAAATCCAAAAACCTATAACCTAAACCTTAACCAAAACCTATAACCTAAACCAAAATCAAAACCAAAACCTATAACCTAAACCCGAACTCATACTTAAATCCAAAAACCTAAACCTTAACCTAAACCAAAACCTATAGCCTAAACCAAAACCTATAACCTAAACTCAAATCCCTAAACCAAAACCTATAACCTAAACTCAAATCCCTAAACCAAAACCTATAACCTAAACCCGAAAACCTAAACCTTAACCTAAATCAAAACCTAAACCCGAACCCATTCTCAAATCCAAAAACCTAAACCTTAACCTAAACCAAAACCCGAACCCATTCTCAAATCCAAAAACCTAAACCTTAACCTAAACCAAATCCTATAACCTAAACTCAAATCCCTAAACCTTAACCTATAACCTAACCTAAACCTATACTTATAACCTAAAACTATTTCCAAATCCCAAAATCTATAACCTAAACCTAACCTTTTCCTAAACCTATAACCTAAACTCAATTCCCTAGAGCTAAATCTACACCTAATCCTAATCTCAACTCTCTAACCTAAACCTAAACCTAAACTTGAAAACCAAGACTTAAACCCAATCCCAAACATGAACCCGATCCCTAAACCTAAACCATAACCCATTCTCAAATCCAAAAACCTATAACCTAAACCTTAACCTAAACCAAAACCAAAACCTATAACCTAAACCAAAACCAAAACCTATAACCTAAACCCGAACCCATTCTCAAATGCCAAAACCTATAACCTAAATCTAAACCTTAACCAAAACCTATAACCTAAACCAAAACCAAACCTATAACCTAAACCCGAATCCATTCTCAAATCCCAAAACCTATAACCTAAAACAAAACCAAAACTTATAACCTAATCCCGAACCTATTCTCAAATCCCAAAAAACCTATAACCTAAACCTAAACCTAAACCTTAACCAAAACCTGTAACCTAAACCCGAGCCAATTCTCAAATTCCAAAATCTATAATCTAAACCAAAACCAAAACCTATAGCCTAAACCCAAACCCATTCTCAAATCTCAAAACCTATAACCTATAACCTAAACCAAAACCTATAACCTTAACCAAAACCTATAACCTAAACCAAAACCAAAACCAAAACCTATAACCTAAACCTGAACCCATACTTAAATCCAAAAACCTAAACCTTAACCTAAACCAAAACCTATAACCTAAACCAAAACCTATAACCTAAACTCAAATCCCTAAACCAAAACCTATAACCTAAACTCAAATCCCTAAACCAAACCTATAACCTAAACCCGAAAACCTAAACCTTAACCTAAATCAAAACCTAAACCCGAACCCATTCTCAAATCCAAAAACCTAAACCTTAACCTAAACCAAATCCTATAACCTAAACTCAAATCCCTAAACCTTAACCTATAACCTAACCTAAACCTATACTTATAACCTAAAACTATTCCCAAATCCCAAAACCTATAACCTAAACCTAACCTTTCCCTAAACCTATAACCTATACTCAATTCCCTAGAGTTAAACCTACACCTAATCCTAATCTCAACTCTCTAACCTAAACCTAAACCTAAACTTGAAAACCAAGACTTAAACTCAATCCCGAACATGAACCCGATTCCTAAACCTAAACCATAACCCATTCTCAAATCCAAAAACCTATAACCTAAACCTTAACCAAAACCTATAACCTAAACCCGATCCCATACTTAAATCCAAAAACCTAAACCAAAACCTATAACCTAAACTCAAATCCCTAAACCAAAACCTATAACCTAAACCCGAAAACCTAAACCTTAACCTAAATCAAAACCTAAACCCGAACCCATTCTCAAATCCAAAAACTAAACCTTAACCTAAACAAAAACCTATAACCTAAACCCAAACCCATTCTCAAATCCAAAAACCTAAACCTTAACCTAAACCAAAACCTATAACCTAAACCCGAACCCATTCTCAAATCCAAAAACCTAAACCTTAACCAAAACCTATAACCTAAACCTTAACCAAAACCTATAACCTAATCCCGAACCCATTCTCAAATCTCAAAAAACCTAAACCTAAGCCTAAACCAAAACCATAACCTATAACCTAAACCCGAACCCATTCTCAAATCCCAAAACCTATAACCAAAACCAAAACCAAAACCTATAACCTAAACCCGAACCCATTCTCAAATCCAAAAACCTATAACCTAAACCCGAATCCATTCTCAAACCCAAAACCTATAACCAAAACCAAAACCTATAACCTAAACCCGAACCCATTCTCAAATCCAAAAACCTATAACCTAAACCTAAACTAAAACCTATAACCTAAACCCGAACCCATTCTTAAATCCCATAACCTATAACCTAAACCAAAGCCAAAACCTATAACTTAAACGCGAACCCATTCTCAAATCCAAAAACCTAAACCTTAACCAAGACCTATAACCTAAACCAAAACCAAAACCTATAACCTAAACCCGAACCCATTCTCAAATCCAAAAACCTAAACTTTAACCAAAACCTATAACCTAACCAAAACCTATAACCTAAACCCGAACCCATTCAATTCCATTCAAAAACCTAAACCTTAACCAAACCTATAACCAAAACCAAAACCAAAACCAAAACCTATAACCTAAACCCGAACCCATTTTCAATTCCAAAAACCTAAACCTTAACCTAAACCAAAACGTATAACCTAAACCTTAACCTAAACCAAAACCAAAACCTAACCTAAACCAAAACCAAAACCTATAACCTAAACCAAAACCAAAACCTATAACCTAAACCCTAACCCATTCCAAATCCCAAATCCCAAAACCTATAACCTAAACCAAAACCAAAACCTATAACCTAAACCCGAGCCCATTCTCAAATCCAAAAACCTAAACTTTAACCAAAACCTATAACCTAAACCTGAGCCCATTCTTAAATCCCAAAACCTATAACCAAAACCAAAACCAAAACCAAAACCTATAGCCTAAACCCAAACTCATTCTCAAATCCCAAAACCTATAACCTAAACCTAAACCTAAACCTATAATCATATGGTGAGACCATTTCTTTTGTGTCAATTTCATTCCTCTTTAAGTTTTTTTTTTTTTTTTTTTAATTCATTAAGAAAAAAATGGTTATACATGATGCACTTCTTTCACTTTGTCTTTCTTTTCTCCAATGGGTATTCTAATTTATGAGTGACATGACTGTTTGTAGGATGATGGAATATACGAAGCTGTTAAAATTTTATGGAGAAGTCAAGCACATTGATTTCTCTAATGAAGCCAAAGACTTGTATTTTCAGTATTATTGTAATTGTAATTGTAATTGATTGAATGAATTGGATTGTAATTGATTGTGATTGTAATTGTAATTGTAATTGATTGAATGAAGGATTATAATTGTAATTGATTGAATGAAGGATTGTAATTGATTGTAATCGAATGAATGAATAATTGTACAGGTGGTAATTGAATGAACAAATGATAATATAAAAATTTTTAATGTCCAAAATATCACGGATATTGACCGTAGCCACTAATCTGACAGGTGTAGCCTTAAATTTGGCACTTTTAATATTTTGCTACGGATTATAATCGTAGCTATTGGAATATATAGCTATGGATTAAATCCGTAGCCATAGGTTCCACAGCGCCTATGACTACGGTCGTGCTACAGACTAAAACCGTAGCCATAGATCTATGGGTACAGATTTGGTCCATAGCCTTTGCCGGTTTCTGGTAGTTATTGCTACGGATCATATCCATAGCTGTTGGGATATATAGCTACGGATTAAATCCGTAGCCATAGATTTCAAACCTATTATTTCGAGACATACGACTACACTAGTGCTACGGACTAGATCCGTAGCCATATACCTATGGCTACGGATTTTATCCGTAGCCTTTGCCCATTTTTCTGGTAGTGTATATATGGCGTGCCCCACTTGGGGACGATCCATCAAAGGCATGGGACCTGTCCAAATGGCCCACAAAATGGATGGATGGAATGGATTAAACATAAACATCACAACAGACCCACCTACTGCTGGACGCTAGTCCAGTAGACTGTGAGTCTGCCTGATTGTTAGGCCGGTCCCACGAGCGGTGCAAACATCATAGTGGGTCCCACAGGGATATGGACCACCAAGGAGGTGGGCCGACCTCAACTTCCCATAAATCAGGTGGGCAATGCGGCTAAACAAATGCAGTAAAGTGGGCCAACGGTCAGCCTTTCCCTCGCTGCTGGGTTTGCCCAAAAATTCAGGCCCACACCCTGATGATTTCTCCAAATGGATGGGATGGATGTGATACACATACATCAAGGTGGGGTCCACGCATGTGGGCCACCCCACATATCCACCCATCAGGAGGGCATGGGCGTTAAAAAACATACACCACAATGAGGCTTGCTGTCACTGGATTTGTCCATTTTTGGACTCATAAAACTAAAATGATCTCCCCAATTGGATGATGTGGACACAAGACACATACATCAAGATGGGGTCCACATAAGGGGGCCACCCCACTTCCAAAACTAGGGTGATATTTGTAATTTCCCTTCAACTAGGCCTGCATGACCGACCGGTCATGCATGCCCCAAGAACGGGCAGCAGGGCTGGCCCACAAATTGGATGGTTTAGATAAAATACATGCATCGTATTAGGGTCCACATGGGTGGGTGGTGCAGATACAACACATTCAGCAAGGTGGGCCCCATGATCTAGACGGTTGGATAACCCACGTTCTAAAAATGGTGGAAGGTGTGGATATATTACATTCATGAGGTGGGTCCATGTGTATGTGGCCCACCAAAGTTTGGATCAAAATGATATTTGTATTTTCCTTTGTCCAAGCATGTCCCTAATGGACAGCCAGGTGGGCCCTGTCCACTAGACGACCAGGAGAGCCCTGACCTGAGATGATCTGAACTGGATAGACGAACTGGATATATAACATATACATAAGGTGGGTCCCACCGTCCAGAATGTTGGACGGTGCAGATCAGACCCATATATCATGTGCGTCCCACATAGCACCGTCCAGATCTGGACGGTGTGGGTACAAAACACATAAATCAAGGTGGGTCCCCCACCGTCAAGCGAACTAGACGGTACAGATAAATCACATGCATCATGGTGGTCCCATGAGGTGGGCCACGCATGTCATCAAGGTGGGCCCCACGCCAGGGATGGACAGTATGGATGTAGCACATACCTCATGTTGGAACCCACGAAACTTGCTGACGCCAGACAGCATCTGCAGCTACTGGCCGTCCAGCAAATGGACGGCCCAGGTGTAACGCATGCATGAGGTGGGTCCACACGTGTGGGACCCACCAGCCTTGGATCAACTAATATTTATTGTTCCCCTTCATCCTGGCTGACCTAAAAATAGGCAGTAAGGCCGGCCCAGCTGTAAGACCCGTATCCTAGTCCGTACTGTTTCGTCGACTCTTGCGATCATTCCCGTCGAATTTCGGCAACCTGCAACTTATAATCGACGTTTGCGCGCGACTTTAAGTCGTATCCCGTAGATTTGAGTCAGCTTAATCCGAGACTTGTACCATTACAACTGCACCGTCACTGCGTTTCCACCACCGTGTCTTGCACACCAATTCGATACCCTGGCCAGGAGATGTGGGCCCGCGTTTATTTTGAAGAAACACTACGCGTTTGCAATCCCAAGAGAATCTCTGCAACATGTCTCATCAATCAATCACTCAATCAATCAATCAATCAATTAATCAAAGTACACACCCATACTTTCTTTCTCCCCAAGTCGAGCACCACCAAGTCAACTCTCATGTCAAGTACACTATCACCTCACATCCATCACTCACATTCATCACCTCTCTCTTTCTCTGCACACTTTCCAAATCTCAAGCAAAAAAAATGGACGTCCAAGCATCCTAAGTGTGAGAAAAGGTGTTTTGTGTGGCCCACTTTCCCACCCCAAAATCATTCATCCTAACCCTTCACTTCTCATCATCCACCATCAAAGTGAAACACAAGGAGATTGACTTTCCATTGGACTAAGAAGATCAAACGGTGGGTGCTTCTATAGGCCTAGATTTCTTATTTTTATGATAGACCAAGTGAGGCCTACCGATTGATGGTATTGATCTCACTTTGGACCCTAAGATGTGGCCGATGTTCCACCTTAATCCTCATGATCATTCCATGATGGGGCCATTCTCCATGGACCCCATCATGATGTTTATTTTCCTTGCATGGATAGGGTCATTTAGACCTTCCATTTCAGTGGAGAAAGGATCTCCACCGTTGATTTTGATCGGTAGGCCCATATGAAATGGGACCCACTTGATGTATGTTGTAATTCATGCAAAGGAGGGCCCATAGTGTCAGGGTCCCTCCATCATCACGTCTCTCTCTCTCTCTCTCTCTCTCTCTCTCTCTCTCTCTCTCTCTCCTCTCATCCTTCTCTCTCTCTCTCTCTCTCTCTCTCTCTCTCTCTCTCTCCTTCCTTTATTTATTTTGTGGCCCACATGATGAGTGTATGTGGTGTCCAAACCGTCCATCAAGTGGACCCCATGGTCGTCCAAGCCATGTGGGCCCTACCCTTTGATGATGGAAAAGAAAAAACACAAATATCATATTGATCAAGTGGGCCACATCTATGTGAGACCCACCTTGAATGGACATTCATACTGTCCAACGTCCCTGGACGCTGGACGTGGTCCAGTGACGCGTGAAACGACAGTGGGGTGTACTAGAAAAAAATGCTTTGCTTTAAGGGTTTTGGGTGGGTCGTTCATGCGGGCCTCACCGTGATGTATCAATCCAATCCACGTTGTCCACTCCATTCCTCAGCCCATTTTAGGCGTTGAGCCGAAATGTGAGGTCAATCTGATCATCTAGCGGGCCATAGTATAGAAAACAGTGGTTTTCACCATTAAAAGTCACTATGACCTTTCTACACATTGAAATATGCCAAATATTGGGCTTGTTTGGCTTGTCTTAAGCCATAAGAGCCAGTGGATGGGACGGATTCTACTAATGCAAGCCCCACCTGGGAAAAACCTTAAGAAATCGATTTTCAAAAAAAAAAAAAAAATCATGCAGCAGCGCCTGCTGCTGCAAACAGTTGCAGTGCAGGATGTTGCTGGTGGCGTCACAGTGGGCGGGCGGGCAGGATAAGGGTTCCATACATGGGCCCCATAGTGATGTGTGTTGAGCATCCACGCTGTGCATTGGTGGGCCCCTTAAGGCAGTGGGCCCCCCTCCCAAAATCAGCCATATACATGGCTCAGGTGGCCCACATCATAGGAAACAATGGTGATTGAACGGCTGCCATTGAACCCTTTTTGGGTATTACAGAAGTTTTGGGTCAATATGAAATTTATTTTTCCTCTGCCTCCAGGTCTGCGTGACCTTAGCAGCAGATTGGATGGAAAATTTACGTTATGGTGGGCCCCACGTGAGACCCACCAATGATGTATGTGTTTTATTCACACCGTCCACACCTGGACGGTGGGACCCACCATGATGCATGTGTTGCATCCAAACCGTCCAACCATTTTGACAAATGATTTTAAGGCTTGAGATAAAAAAAAAAATAAGACAGATCTACGTATCAAGTGGACCACACTGCACAGTGAGGACACTACCAAAAAAATGGGCAAAGGCTACGGACTAAATCCGTAGCCATAGGTCTATGGCTACGGATTTATTCCGTAGCATGTTCGTAGTCATAGGTGCCATAATAATAGGTCTTAAACCTATGGCTACGGATCTAATCCGTAGCAGTTATACCTATTGCTACGGATCTAAACCATAGCCATTATACATCCGTAACAGCTAAATTTATGGCTACGGTTCTACTTCATAGCTATGGATTTAATCCGTAGCTATAGGTCACAATAGCCACGGATTTACTCCGTAGCAAATATATCTGTAGCTATAGGTTACAACAGCTATGGATTTAATTACAAGAGCTGCGAATTTGCTCCGTAGCTATATCTTGAAACAGCTACGGATATAATCTGTAGTAATTAATATGTAGTTATACGTTACAACAGCTACAGATTTAATCCGTAGCTATAGGTTACAACAACTACATATATAATCCGTAGCAATTCGTACATTAAAAAATATATATACGATTATTCGTTCATTCAATTACCACCTGCATAATCATTCATTCATTCCATTACAATCAATTACATTCATTCATTTATTCAATTACAATCAATTACAATTACAATTACAATTAATTACAATCCTTCATTCAATCAATTACAATTACAATTACAATAATACTGAAAATACAAATCTTTGGCTTCATTAGAGAAATTTGCTCGACTTCACCCTGAAATTTCAATGATAAAGAATAGAAAGAGAAGATATATTTTGACGGTATAATAATTTTTTCACAAGTAAATAGGCCTTTTTCAGCCATCACCCACCTAAAGAATCAAAAACCGATTGTTATCCAAGTCCACTCCTTTTCCTTTCAATTTCTTAGTGACCTCTGTAAAATTACTTCCACAGTCATTTATGTAGTACTTTTAAGAGTTGTCTCAAAATGCAACTCTAGTAATGACAAAGTCACTTCCTGCAACAGCTTCGTATATTCCATCATCTTACAAATAGTCATGGCATTCATAAATCAGAATGACCATTCGGGGAAAGAAAATCAAAGTGAAAGAAGTGCATCATGTATAACCATTTTCTTCTTCTTTTTTTTTTTTCTTAATGAATTAACAAAAACTCAAAGAGGAATGAAATTGGCACAAAAGGAATGGTCTCACCATATGGTTTGTATGGCCAAAATAAACGTCAGGAAATCGGGTTCGGGTTCGGGATCGGGTTTTCAAGTTTAGGTTTAGGATTAGGTGTAGGTTTAGGTTTAGGGATTTGAGAATAGGTTAAGGTTTAGGTTTAGGAAATCGAGTTCGGGATCAGGTTTAGGTTTGGGTTTTCAAGTTTAGGTTTAGGTTTAGGTTAGGGAGTTGAGATTAGGATTAGGTGAAGGTTTAGGTTTAGGGATTTGAGAATAGGTTAAGGTTTAGGTTTAGGAAATCGGGTTCGGGATCAGGTTTAGGTTTGGGCTTTCAAGTTTAGGTTTAGGTTTAGGTTAGGGAGTTGAAATTAGGATTAGGTGTAGGTTTAGGTTTAGGGATTTGAGAATAGATTAAGGTTTAGGTTTAGGAAATCGGGTTCGGGTTCAGGATCGTGTTTAGGTTTAGGTTTGGGTTTTGAAGCTTAAGTTTAGGTTTAGGTAAGGGAGTTGAGATTAGGATTAGGTGTAGGTTTAGCTTTAGGGATTTGAGAATAAGTTAAGGTTTAGGTTTAAGAAATCGGGTTCCGGTTCGGGATCGGGTTTATGTTTGGGTTTTCAAGTTTAGGTTTAGGTTTAGGTTAGGGAGTTGAGATTAGGATTAGGTGTAGGTTTAACTTTAGGGATTTAAGAATAGGTTAAGGTTTAGGTTTAGGAAATCGGGTTTAAGTTTGGGTTTTCAAGTTTAGGTTTAGGTTTAGGTTAGGGAGTTGAGATTAGGATTATGTGCAGGTGTAGGTTTAGGGATTTGAGAATAGGTTAAAGTTTAGGTTTAGGAAATCGGGTTCGGGTTCAAGATCGGGTTTATGTTTGGGTTTTCAAGTTTAGGTTTAGGTTTAGGTTAGGCAGTTGAGATTAAGACTAGGTGTAGGTTTAGGTTTAGGGATTTGAGAATAGGTTACGGTTCAGGTTTAGGAAATCGGGTTCGGGTTCGGGTTCGGGTTTAAGTTTGGGTTTTCAAGTTTAGGTTTAGGTTTAGGATAGGGAGTTGAGATTAGGATTAGGTGTAGGTTTAGGTTTAGGGATTTGAGAATAGGTTAAGGTTTAGGTTTAGGAAATCGGGTTCAGGTTCGGGTTTGGGTTTAAGTTTGGGTTTTCAAGTTTAGGTTTAGGTTTAGGCTAGGGAGTTGAGATTAGGATTAGGTGTAGGTTTAGGGATTTGAGAATAGGTTAAGGTTTAGGTTTAGGAAATCGGGTTCGGGTTCGGGATCGGGTTTAAGTTTGGGTTTTCAAGTTTAGGTTTAGGTTTAGGTTAGGTAGTTGAGATTAGGATTAGGTGTAGGTTTAACTTTAGAGATTTGAGAAAATATTTAGGTTTTAGGTCATAGGTTTAGGTTTTAGGCTTAGGTTTAGGTTTAGGTTGTAAGTGTAGGTTATAGGTTTAGGTTTAGGTTAGGTTGTAGGTTAAGGTTTAGGGAATTGAGAATAGGTTAAGGTTTAGGTTTAGGAAATTGGGTTCAGGTTCGGGATCGGGTTTAAGTTTGGGTTTTCAAGTTTAGGTTTAGGTTTAGGTTAAGGAGTTGAGATTAGGATTAGTTGTAGGTTTAGGTTTAGGGATTTGAGAATAGGTTAAGGTTTAGGTTTAAGAAATCGGGTTCGGGTTCGGGATCGGATTTAGGCTTGAGTTTTCAAGTGTAGGTTTAGGTTTTTTAGGTTAGGGAGTTGAGATTTGGATTAGGTGTAGGTTTAGGTTTAGGGATTTGAGAATAGGTTAAGGTTTAGGTATAGGAAATCGGGTTCGGGTTCGGGATCGGGTTTAGGTTTAGGTTAGTGAGTTGAGATTATGATTAGGTATTGGTTTAGGTTTAGGGATTTGAGAATAGGTTAAGGTTTAGATTTAGGGATTTGAGAATAGGTTAAGGTTTAGGTTTAGGAAATCAGGTTTGGGATCGGGTTTAGGTTTGGGTTTTCAAGTTTAGGTTTAGGTTTAGGTTAGGGAGTTGAGATTAGGATTAGGTGTAGGTTTAGGTTTATGTTTTTGAGAATATGTTAAGGTTTTGGTTTAGGAAATCGGGTTCGGCTTCGGGATCGGGTTTAGGTTTGGGTTTTCAATTTTAGGTTTAGGTTAGGGAGTTAGATTAGGATTAGGTGTAAGTTTAGGTTTAGGGATTTGAGAAAACATTTAGGTTTTTGGCTTAGGTTTAGGTTTAGGTTATAAGTGTAGATTATAGGTTTATGTTTAGGTTAGGTTGTAGGTTAAGGTTTAGGTAATTGAGAATAGGTTTAGGTTTAGGTTTAGGAAATCGGGTTCGGGTTCGGGATCGGGTTTAAGTTTGGGTTTTCAAGTTTAGATTTAGGTTTAGGTTAGGTTGTAGGTTAAGGTTTAGGGAATTGAGAATAGGTTAAGGTTTATCTAATTTTTTTTTAACTCTCATATTTAACAATACTTTTAAATAACTTTTGTAAATTCACCAAAACGACAAATCGTAATTCCATTCAGTCTCCAATCAGGAGACCAAAACAATGAAGTAAACACCACCAGTGAGGTACTTGAATTGCTTCTGTGGATGGCGACACTCAGAATTTGATATTACCTCAACTTCATAGATGCAAATCTTGTTGCCACATCCATTGCCTCTTGGACTCGTGACGCATCGCTCCCCTACATTTACACCATGATACAATTATTATTATTATTTTTTTTTTTTGATAGGTAACACTACCAGGTATCAAACCCTGGATCACTGGCACACACTACAATGTCTCCACCAGCTCATTAATGAGCGGAGTGATCCAACCGAGGGAAAAGGGTTGAGAAACACCAAAATGGGTTTAGAAACAATCATCATACAATTATATGATACATGATTGAGAAACAACTCTTTTTTCTCTCAATTATTTGGTAGGGCCCACCTTTGGGTTTCCCAGTCGATTGTCCTAGTGGGCTCCACCATTCAATGGACTATCCTGAAATGATTCTATCGCATACAACCAATGGTCCACACTCAAAAGGGCCAATCAAACAGTTGGGAACATCCAACAAGGAAGATTTTGCAGTATCTCCCACCCGACGGGAGAGATTCTGGGGTCACTTACCATCCACCACTATCGGGCCCACCACACCAGCAATTTGACCATAAGATGCTGGGGCCCATGTATGGATTGTTGGTGCAATAAGATGCTACAACCATGATTTTTGTTTTTTTCCCTTTTTTGTCATAAGTTACTTCACATTTTTCACGAAGAACAGATTTCTAAACAGTTTGAGCTGCTTACCTGGCCCTGAGCGAGACCCGCTTTTCCTCCACCCTTCCCCTTGAGTGGTTCAACGGCTGTTGTTAACCACTTCGATGCTGCCGGCCCATTCTTTTCTACTTCAGCAGGTACCCCAGCGCACACGACGGCCTTGTTTGTGGCCTCATCTGTACTAAACACCATTACTGATATTTCCTGTAAAGCCATTAAAATAATTAGCAAGTTTGTAGTACATACCTGCAAGCATGCAAATTATGCTATATGGATGTATGCAGACATGTATGTGCAAGCACATAAAATCACCAACTTATTGTAATACCCATAAACGTGCATATGCGCATGTACATGCATGCATGCATACACATGCTGTACAGCATACGCATCTGGTGTGTTTGAGATCTATGTGCACACAAGCACATAAGCCAATGAGAAAGTGCACAAGAATGCATATGCATGCACACATGCATATGTACGTACGTAATGTATATGCATCTAATGCATGCAGACAAACACGTCTAAGAAACTTGTGCAGGGAAGTTGATTACCTTCTGCTCCAAGACCTTAAGAACTGCTTCACAGATCGTAGTTGCGTCCACACCCACGTTGACATGAGTGATGCAGAACAATTTACCTTCCAAAGACGCAGTCTCTGCAACTTCAACTGCCGCCTTCACTGCTTTCTGAATATTTTCTTCCCCAATCTTCTTTTGTGCCTTTCTAACTTCACCCTGATAATGTATAGTTATCTTTAGTATAGATCTAATACCACAAGAAATGATTGATTGAACCAAAAGGTGGTGATAAGAAAATGCTGGTGTGGCCCAGCTATACTTACATCCAGTTGGGAGATTTTTGTTCTGAGATCTGCTTTCATAGCTGCTGGAATTGCAGCAGCATCTACATGACTTTTCAGAGAAGCTACTATCTGGCAATGGGGGAAAAAATGAACTTATGTCTATCTTTTCACAAGAAAAATATTGCGTGAGCTCCATGGAAAGACACGAGAAAGGATTTTGAGTCTGTGTATGGGAGTTGGTATGTTGATTGGCTGGACCCCAACATTTCTGTGATGTGGCTAGAAATAATGGTAGTCTGGGCATCAGGTTGGCACATGTGCAGGAAGAATGTAGTGTTTGTTAGTTCTCAATACGCACTCTCCTTTTCTTTTCTTTTTTCCTTTTTTTCCATGCTGATGTGGTCAACCTTCATAATAGGATCAGGTCAACTTTCATATCATGGCACATGAACAGTGGAAGCCTACCTGATGAATGGCCCAGATCCTAAACATGACACAGTTGTAGGAGGGCATGAAATTCTACTCTGGGTTAGCCATCCTCTGTTGTATGCAGAAAATGCTTGTCCGAGGAAAGACGAGGTAAATTTCCACACCACAAAAGCCAAGAAAGAACAGAAACAACCACAACTGGGCATTTATCATTTAAAGGACATGAAAACATTTCTAGTAATAAGAAGCATAGGCATGCTAATATGTGCCAATGGCCAGTCTTTTGTTTCATAAGAGTGCATAGCTGTAAACGTTTGTATGAGTTGCTGTATAATTGTATGGCACAGTTATGCATTTATGCATTCTTGGAATGAAGAAATCTATAATTCGAGGGGCATTGGCATGACATGATGCACAGCTCATATTCACGCACATGCACCTGCATGGTGCTTGCTGGCAAGGGAGACGTGCATATGCATGTATATGGCAACTTTGACACATACATGGCACTCCTGTTTGGTGCTTTCAGAGGGGCAACTGCAAATAGCATCCATTAAGAATTTGATTGCATACCCTGAGAGCAAAGTTTAGCATGTGGGTGCAAGTATGGTTCGAGGCAATGAGAGTACGCCTGTCATAGTCAACCTGTTCATGGCACTAGCAACTGCAAATGATGACCCACAAATACAAGAGCAGTTAACAAAAGAGAGCAAAATGCTGAACCAATGAAGGTATTACCTTGCAGATTACTTTATCACCAACAGAAAACTTGCCAGTCTCCCCACCAAAACAACCAATGTGGAGTATAAAGCCTCCATAAATTTGGACATTACTGACCTTAAATGATCCAAAGGAGCCTTCAAGAGATCCAGTATCGTAAATCTGAAACCAAATGGAACAAGTCAAATAAGATAGAAGGTATGGCTCTATATTCTGTTCGGACATATATATGGAATTAGGTGAACCAAAAGAAGATGTACTTATGGTCTTTGTAGGGAATATGTGCATTACAAGAATACAACAATGAAGAGCAAGTAGCAATAACCAATGCATCAGTTATCTGCCAGATCTGAAAATCTTTTCTAATGAGAACCTTCATGCAAAGATCCATCAGTAGAAGGTTTTCTCTAGTCTCTCTTTTTCAAAGGAAAAAGGAAAACTGCTGGAGCTTGAATGCCTGATTCTTTGCATGAAGGTTCTCATTAGAAAAGATTTTCCTGGCAAGAATTAACATAACCTCAAGATGTTAGACAAAATTACAGATAACAAACCAAAAAATGCCAACCTATTTGAAAACTCCAAACTGAAGTCAGTACACGACCAAAATGAGATGAGTTCCTAGACTTTTTTCCTGGCTTCATCCATGACAAGTAGAGAGAGTGAGAGATAATGAAAAAGCTTGGAAGCAGATACCTTATTAGATGCGTTCCTAGACTTTTCCCTGGCTTCATCCATGGCATTGTTGAAACCCTCCATATCAACTGTCAAACCTTTTTCTGTTGCCATTAGCTGAAAGAGAAGAAAGTGAGGACACACCAAGTTTATATTGTTGCAAGCCTTGCATAAGAAAATTTTGTGCAAGGTAAAACCATTAATCGGCATACCTGGGTCAAATCTACAGGGAACCCATAAGTGTCCCACAAAACAAATGCATCCTAAAACAAGAAATTTGCATGCTAAGATACCAAGATATAGAGCACTCATCAACATGTAATTTAAAAGCTTCTCAAATAATAACAGAAAGCAGATAGTCTGAAAACTTTAAAACATAATTATAACATACATGTGATATATTAAGATTAAAGAAATTTCAATAGGATGAAACAGGGAATACACTGTTTCTTGTATTGCATATCCGAAGTTCTGATACCCCATCAGATGATATCCATAAGACCACGTGATACTACAACCCACAGGTTCATTCAATTATTTTGAAAGAAAATACGGTGTTCTGTGTAAGTTGTCACTGAACTAGACATCCGTACTCACACCAAGAGAAGATAAAACATGTCAATGGCTCACGACAAGACTTCTCATATGTCCTCCATGAATAATGGTTTTTTATCTTAGAATTGTAAGCTGATATAGATCAAAGCTTTTGAACTACGCAAGCAAGATAAACTAGTTGATGAAAATGAACTCATGTACCTAACTATACAGTCATAAAATGGAAGAAGAAATAAGGTATAAATAAACAGGAAACGAAATTGCCTGTCCACTGCCCTGAACCTCCTGAGCAGCCTTCTTGAACTTCTCAATTCCCTGAAGAGAGGTCATTGTATGTCATGTTTCTTTTATTATCTAAACAAGCACAAGAGACTGTGTTTCTTCTATGGAAAAGCATACAGAAATAACTGAACATTTCAAATTAGGCAAGTGCTAAAGCCCCTTTTTTTCCAGCGAAGATCTTATCAATAATCATAGTGATAATGTACAAGATTCATCACATGAGCATCACAAATTTACATTTAAGGGATTCTGCCATACAACCGAGACAACCTAGAACTTCACAGGAGTACAAAGAGGGCATTGAACCCGAAGTTGAAACAATTCAGGTAATTGCCTACCAGATTTTAGGAACGAAATTACTCTAATAACTCCATGTAGGTGGGAAAGAAATCCCAGATAGATAAAAGTACCGTTCCCAGGCCTCCAACAGTTCTCTAGGGCATCACACCACTACTAAAGCTAGAAGAATCACTCTTCTCACATTTTCCGATCACTTGAAAAAACATGTCTATACCATTTGTATGGGCTCGTATTTATAGGTCTCTCTTCAATAACTTTCCTAATCTAACTATTCTACTAATTAGTTTTCTTGGCCAGGCCCACACTACTTGGCCCAAGGACTTAACCTGGCATGGGCCTTGTTTAGAAGGTCCAACCCAGCTTCAAGATTGGGCTGGATTTTGAAACTGTTAGTTTTTTTTTTTGTTTTTCTTTTTCTTTTAAAAAATAAAATAAAAATTGTAAACCACTTGGAATCAGTAGAAATAAGGCAGAAATCCAAGAATTTGCATGTTTTGCATGCTCAATCAGGGATTTTAACCTTTAATTTGGGGATTTAAGGAACATGGGGGAAATTACTTGTTTTCATACATGTCTTCTTAGGTTTATAAATGATATGAATTGATTTTGAATATTCACTTCTGTCAGACAGCGCATAGTTTAGGAACTTATACAAAGGAAGCCTATTTATGTGCACTTGTTTTTTGTGATATTTTGATTTCTAAGTGAATATTCAAACCACTTTCCCAATGTTTTTTGTGATGTCTATTTTAACATCCCCTAAAGTTTCATTGAAAATTAAACCACTTTCCCAATGTTTCCCAAAATTGTGAAAAATTGTGCAATACATCTAGCATTTCTCATGTGATAACCGATATATTTTTATATCCCAAGGGTGCGATACATCCGTCAATACCAATATGTAAAACATTGTCTGAAAGAAGCATAACAATAGAACATTAAACAACAAACCAGAGGTGCCAGCTAAGGTTTTCCAGATATCAGAGGATAAAGTGATAGAATTGGTGTTGTCATCCACACATTTATTGGATGTAATAAAAAGGAGATCGATGCCTCTTGGGAGGTGCCATGCTCATCATCCTTTCTGTCTTTCTTGAATTCATCTTTGTAATCTTTTTTGTTTGTTTATAATAAAACTCTCATTACCATGATGATGATGATGACGACGACGACTTTTTCAAAGGCATGACGATGATAATAAATGAACATCATGTTTACTAAAATTATTAAGCAAAGTACCTTAACCAGTTCTTTCCAAAACTCTTTTCCTCCTCTGCAATGATGATGTTTCTTATGTTCGCTTCACCTTGCCTCAGCTCTGGAAATGTATCCCCCATCACATTCACAACAACACTTACCAGCCTAGCAACCTAATCATCATCATCAGAAATTACTTCTAGCGAGTATCATATTAATTAAAATTTAAGTCTTTACTCATCTTTGAGCATTCAAAGAGCAAGTGCCAAATAAACAACATTATGTAGCATCTTAATGAGAAAAGAAATCAAGGAAAAGTAATGTAGTTATCCAATATTTATAGGCTACTGCTTTAAAGCACATTGATCATTCTTACCCACTAAAAAAACCTTCTTCAGCTTTCAGGACTTCTCTTCCATATCGAACAGCACGCCGAAGAATTCGCAGTAGAACATATTCACAACCCTCATTACCTATGACCAACCATTGCAGCAGTGTGCAATAAAGTCATATGCATCTCAGTAGCTCCATAACACTGCTTGATTCCTGATGAATGCAATGCAGTGGATTAACATGTTTTATGACACGTGTGGTGGATGAGTCACCAACATTTAAAAAATGGTGTAAATGCACATGCTAGTCTAGCACTTCAATCATATTTTTCAATGTATATGAATGCCTGTGCCAGTAACATAAAAGACATTGAAAAAAAAAACATAAAAATTCAAATTGATGTCACAATCTGACAAACCAAAGAAACAATAATAATAATATCTGAAATTCCTTTCAGGATCTTAAGACAATCCCCTGACATCACCATCATTACCTTTAAATCCCATCCAATCCACCCTACTCCCTTTAAAATTGCTTGGGACGTGTTTCGTTCAAGGGATTAAAAGGGATTGGAAGGTTAATCCCGGGATTGGCCAGGCGTCTCAAACATACCAGAAATAGCAATCCCATAGATCTTGCACCAATCCACTGACGCAGCTATCATTACCTTCAAATCTGTGCAATCCACTCTAATACCTATCCAATCTGCCCGACCGAACAAGCCCTAATGGTGGGCGTTCAATCACCATAGTTTCCTATGGTGTGGTCCACCTGAGATTTTGCCCTACAATGAGCTGAAAAACCTGCATACACATATTATGGTGGAGCCCACAAAACATTTTTAGGGCTCGTTTGGCCGGGTGGATTGAAAGGGATTGAATGGTATTAGGGTGGATGGCCTGGATTTCTAAGTAATGATGGTGTTCTCAGTGGATTGTCTTGAGATTCATGAGATTGTTATACCCTGGATTGCTATATCCAGTCTATTTGTCACACCTGACCAATACCGGGATTAAACCTTCCCATCCCTTCCCAAACCTCAAGCCAAACACGTCTCAGGGATTGGGATCAGATCACCAACTCTGTTTGGCACGCCCGGCCAATCCCAAGATTTAACTTCCAATCCCTTCCAATAACATCCAATCCCTTCCAATCCGACCGGCCAAACGGGCCCTTAGATTTCAGAAACAGAGAGAGGGGAATGCGGATTGAAGGATTGAAAGATTTGAGAAAGAGATAAAGAGGGAGAAAGAAATAAACTAACAGTACATGCCGTCTTCTTCTCCTTCTCCTTCTTCTTCTCCTTCTTGCAGCGAAATGGTTTTTCAAAATAGAGAGGGGTATGCAGCCTTGAGACAGGGAGAGAGGGTGAGGGAGATCGAGAGATTGAGAGAGGGCAAGGGAAAGAGAGAGAGACTGAGTGCGAGAGAGAGAGATGGAGAGAGAGATGGAGAGATGGGTTCGTCAGCGAGCGCGGGAGAAAATGGCGAAAGGGGGGTTTTTGTTTTTGGAGGGGTTTGGGGATTTGGAGGGGCGCATGACGGACGGTTCCCTGGACATTTTATGGTTTTATGACTGTGGGGTCCACTGTAATGTATTTCATATATCCACTCCGTCCATTAATTTTAAATTACTATTTTAAGTGCTGATAAAAAAAATGAGTTAGATCGAATATGTAAGGAGACCACACAACATATTAACAGTAGAAATTTAATTTATATTATTTCTTATAGTGTGGTCTACTTAGACATTTAATCTACATAATTTTTGGGCTCATGCACTAAAATTATATATCAGAATTTTTGGACGGCTTAAATCAAACACATATATTCCAATGGACCTCATAGATCCCCTTAAGCACCATTTATATTTAATATGTTTTAGGTGGGGAGGCACACTTTAGCTACAGAGCACTTAGGCTATAGCTACAGATTAAATCCATAGCTATTTTGCTACGGATTAAATCCGTCACTAAAAGCTTTCACCCTCCATAGCCATTGCTCGATTTTTTGGTAGTGGGATTGAACGTCTACCATTGAAATCCTTTAGGAGTGCAGAAGTTTTGGATCAGTCGGAAATATATTTTTCCTCTTAATTCAGGTCTGTGTGACCTTATGATCAAGTTCGATGGGAAATATATATTATGGTGGGCCTTGGGAATTTTAATGGTGGAAATCATTATCACCACTTATATTTGGGTGTGACCCATTTGATATACATAGGGCCCATTGGTGTGGCCGTCCGTTAAGGCCACCTTGATATATATAAGGCCCATGAGATTTGGGCCCATCTTGATGTATTTGTGGCCCGTTGTTGAGGCCCACTTTGATATATATGAGGCCCACATGATGTGGCCCATTTGATGAACATAAGGCCCAATGAGATGTACATAGGGCCCATTGTAATGTGATTCCAACATAGTTTATGTGATGATCTTGATGGCGGGCTATGCCTTGGGAGCAATGATGGTTTGACACCCACATTGTAAGTACAATGTTGGTTAAATGTTCGCATTGTAACTCTCCCTAAGGCCCACTGATAGGCCCATACTTGTTATGTATAGGCCATCTAGGCCCATCTTCGTTGTGAGGATAGTTCATCACCTTATAACATGCTTAGTGTAACTCCATGACTCATGCCCATACGCATCATATGTATGCTTGATATGAGTAGTGATTGATCATTGCATATGCCATTGGGTAGATTATTTATGGGACTTATTGATAGGAGTTACCCACATGAGCGCGTGGTACGCGCGGGATTGCTACATGACTGTACGGTGTGACTCATGCATCTCGCATATGTGTGACTTGATTATTGTACGCCCTAGTGACATCAAGGCTGTGGCTCTACAGGCACATCGTGGATGGTCATATTAAATACCGAAAATACTTGGTTCTAGCACTATGGGCTCTTAGGATGTCCTTAGATGAGAGTCCCGAAACCTTTTTGGTACCAAGAGATGCTCCAACGTCTAGACTGAGTCGATACACGAGCGCCCGAGTGCCGAATATCAGTAGGTCACGTCTCCCACTGTGTCATGGTCGGTTGGAAGAGGGTGTGGCCTTATCCGCCTGAGTGAGGGGGCTGTAAGGTAGGCTGAGTTTGACCAGCCCGCAAATGAGTCTGATATCAACGAGCCGGGTAGGTATTGGCAGACTACTGGTCAGGCGGATAGTGAAGTCTCTTCCACTCGTTGGGCTATCAACTAGGGAGGCGACAGTCAGTGTGGAGTGTACTAGACCCCGATAATATCCCAGAGAGAAACTGTACTGATATGTGTACCTGATGAGGACTGACATGCTTGATTTACATTTCGCATATGACGTTTTAGCTACATAGGCCTCGCATCGCATGGCCTTGGTATGGCCAATAGTATTCATGTCTTGCATCACATAACTCTGGTACAGCTAATAGCATTTATGGACTTATCCACATATTTTTACATTACTCTGATATTATATACTTGGCACTTGCCTTGCTCACACACTTACACCACCCTCTAAGATTTTGTAAGCTTATGCACGACCATTGCGTGTAGGTAGCGTGGACAGCAGCAGCGCTGAGGAAGGAGTACGCATCTGACTATTTTGGAGCTTTTTGATCATCTTGTATTTCCTTTTCCGCATTATACTTAAAGTTTTTGATATAGTGGATATGTGGTGATGTTGTTTTGTGACTTGGTTATGCTTGTGGTTATGCTCCATTACAAAAAAAAAATCATACTGAAAATCCTCCTTGCAGGTTCCCAGGATCGGAATCTGGCATATGAGTGTCGGGATCCGAGAATGTGGCACTACGGAGGCTGTCGGCGCCGAATTCGGCGATTGAAAATTTTGTGAGCCCAATTTCTGAGTTTGGGGCATGACACATTCCCTGGACGTCTAAAAAATCTGGACATCCTAGATTATTGATCTCATCAGGTGGGCCACACACATATTATCATCATTATAAAAGAAGGAAGTGAAAGGAGGAGGGAAAAAGAGAGATCTAACCATAGAAGACACCCACCTCTAAGATCTTCCTTCTTCTTCTAACCTTAGATTCTATAGCTCCAAATGGTGAAGTTTTAATGGTGAGGATATGTTTTGAGGGTTAGATTGGGAGAGATCTAGCTTGGAATGGGCTGTAGGAATGGGTTCTCATGTGGAAGACCCATATCCTAGTCCGTACCATTCCGTAGACTTCCGCGATCCTTCTCGTCGAATTCAGGCAACCCGCGACCTATAATCGACGTTTACGCACAACCTTAAGTTGTATCCCATAGATTTGGGTCGGTTTAATCTGAGACTTGTACCATTACGACCGCGCCGTCGCCACGGTTACAACGCCGGTCTTGCACATCGATTCGATACCCAGGCCAGGAGATGTGGGCCTGCGTTTATTTCGAAGAAACACTACGCATTTACGAACCTAAGAGAATCTCTACAACCTATCCCATTAATCAATCAATCAATCAAAGTACAGACAGAACCATGCTTTCTTTCTCCCCAAGACAAGTAATCTACCCTAAGTCAACTCTCAAGTCAAGTACATCTATCACTCATATCCATCACTCACACCCATCACCTCTCTCTTACAACCACCATTTCTCTCTTTCTTTCTCTACACAATTTCCAAGCAATAAAAAAAGTAGACGTCCAAGCTCTTCCAAGGAGAGAAAAGTGCGTTGTGTGTAGCCCACTTCCTATCCCAAGATCCATCATCTTAGCCCTTCAATTCTCATCACCTTCCATCAAAGTGAGACACAAGAAGATTGGCGTTCCATCAGACCAAGAAGATCGAACGGTGGGTGTTTTATAGGCCTAGATTTAATGCTTTGATGATGGGCCATGTGAGGCATACCGATTGATGGTATCGATCTCACTTTGGACCCTAGGTGTGGCCAATGGCCCACCTTGATTCTCATGATCATTCCATGATGGGGCCATTTTCCATGGACCCCATCATGATGTTTATTTTCCTTGCATGAATAGGGTCATCTAGACCTTACATTTTTGTGGAGAAAGGATCTCCACCGTTGATTTTGATCGGTGGGCCCACATGTAATGGGACCCACTTGATGTATGTTGTAAATCATGGAAGGGATGGCCCATAGTGTCAGCGTCCCTCCATCACTCGATCTTCCTCTCTTTCCCTCTCTCTTTTCCCTTGTTGATGGCCCCATGATGTATGTAACTTACCCATGTCGTCCACCTTCGTGGGACCCACTTGATGGACGTGTTGGATCTACACCGTCCAGGCCATGTGGGCCCTACCTTAATGGTGAGGGAAAAACACGAATATCAAATTGATCGAAATCAAGTGGGCCACGTCCATGTGGGACCCACCTTGATGAAATGTATTCACATTGTTCATCTAGTGTCCCTTGACGCTAGACGTGGTTAGTGAAGTATGAACACACAGTGGGATGTACTAACAATAAAAAATATATCAAGTTAATTCCAAACTTTTGGGTGGGCCGCTCATGTAGGCCCCACCTTGATGTTTGATCTGATCCACGCCGTCTATCCCATCTCTCAGCTCATTTTAGGCATTAAGCCGAAAAATAAAGCTAATCCGATTATCTGGCGGGCCATGTCATAGAAAACACTGATTCTTACCGTTAAAATCTATTAGGGACCACTTTGATGTTTCTATACACTAAAATATGCTGAATATTGGGCTCATTTGGTCTGTCATGAGTCATAAATCCAACCAGTGGGGTGGATTCTCCTGATGTGGGCCCCACATAGAAAAAACATCAGAAATTTATATATATATATATATATATATATATATATATATATATGCAGCAGGCGCTGCTGCTGCTAACGTCCAGAGGACGCGCAGCAGCGTCCTGCTGCACTGTGGACGGAAAGGGCAGGGACCGTGGGTCCCAGCCATGATGTTTATGTTTTATCAATGTCGTCCAGCCATTTTGGCTTGGCCATCCATCTGTTGGACGGCCAGTGGACCCCACCCCTGATGGATGTGTACCTTCCAAACCGTTCATCCCTTTTGGCAATCTCATTTCAAGGCTTGAGCAAAAATGAGACAGATCTAGTTATCTGGTGGGCCACTGCTGATAACAGTGGAGCATTGAACGTCTACCATTGAAACTCCTCTGGTCTAAAGGTTTTGGGTAAATATAAAATTTATTTACTTATTTTTATTAGGTCTTGTGACCTTATGAACAGTTGGGATGGAAATAAACGTTATGGTGGGCTCCACGTGGGACCCACTGTTGTAAGTTTTTTACCCACTCCGTCCCCATGTGTGGGAGGTGAGATGGTTGGTGGACCTCACTCCAGCTATATGGCTGTTGTAGTGACATTACCAAGGTTTGTGGGGCCTGCCTTGATTTATGTGGTATATATCCACATCGTCCGACGGTTGTGGACCCCTCATGATGTATGTTTTATCCACGTTGTCCGCCATAGCATGTGGGACCAACCATGATGTATGTGTTTGACCCACTGTCCATCTATTTTTCCCAAATCATGGGCTGCCTTATGAGGCCCATCTTGATGTATTTGTGGCCGTCCGTTGAGGCCCACCTTAATATACATGAGGCCCATGTGATGAGGCCCATCTTGATGTATTTGTGGCCCGTCCGTTGAGACCCACCTTGATTTATATGAGGCCCATTGATGCGGTCCATTTGATGTATTTGAGACCCATGGGTCAAGGCCCAGTGGGATGTATATAAGGTCCATTACAATGTGTGATTCCACCGTGGTATATATTATGATGTTTGTGGCGGGCCATGCCTTGAGAGCAATGATGGTTTAACGCCCACATTGTAAGAACAATGATGGTTAAATGTCCGCATTGTAACTCTCCCCAAGGCCCATTGATAGACCCATACTTGTTGTGTGTAGGCCATCTAGGCCCATCCTCATATAAAGATAGTTCATCACCATATAACATACTTAGTATAATTCCATGATTCATGCCCATACGCATCATATGTATGCTTGATATGAGGAATGAATGATCATAGCACATGCCATTGGACCAATTATTTATGGGACTCACTAATAGGAGTTGCCTACATGAGCGCGCGGTGCGCACAGGATTGTTGCATGACTAGATAGTGTGATTTATGTATCTCGCATTTGTGTGTCGTGATCATTGTACGCCCTAGCAACATCAGAGTCGTGGCCTCCACAAGCACATCGTGGATGGCCGTATCGGATACCTGAAATACTTGGTTCGAACACTGTGGGCACATAGGCTGTCATTGGGTGAAAATCTCAGAACCGTTTTATTACCACGAGATGCTCCAACATCTAGACTGAGTGGATACACGAGCGCACGAGTGCTGAATACCAGTAGACTGCGTCTCCCACTGTGTCGTGGTCGGTTAGAAGAGGGTGTGGCCTTATCCCCCCGAGTGAGGGATTTGTAAGCTAGGCTGAGTTTGACCAGCTCGCAAATGAGTCCGCTATCGACGAGTCAGGTAGGTATTGGCAGACTGGTCAGGCGGATAGTGTGGTCTCTTCCACTTACTAGGCCACGCGGCTAGGGAGGCGGCAGTCAGTGTGGAGTGTATTAGACCCCGGTGATATCCCAGAGAGAAACTATACTGATATGTATACTTGATGAGGACTGACATGCTTGCTTGGCATCTCGCATATGACATTTGGCTATGTAGGCCTTGCATCGCATGATCTTGGTTTGACCTATAGCATTCATGTCTTACATCACATAGCTTTGGTACAACTGATAGCATTCATGGACTTACTCGCATATTTTCGTATTACTCTGATATTGTATACTTGGCACTTACCTTGCGCACACACTTACACCACCCTCTAAGCTTTTGTAAGATTATACACGACTGTTGCATGCAAGTGACGTTAGATCGCAGCAGCGCTAAGGCAAGAGCGCGTATCAAATTATTCTGAAGCCTTTTCTATCACCTTGTATTTCCCTTTCTGTATTGTATTTAAAGTTTTTGATATAGTGGATATGTGGTGATGTTGTTTTGTGACTTGGTTATGCTTGTGGTTATGCTCTATTACAAAAAAAAAAAATCATACTGAAAATCCTCCTTGTAGGATCCCAGGATCAGAATCTGGCATATGAGTGTTAGGAGCCGAGAATGGGGCACTACGGAGGCTATCGGCGCAGGATTCGGCAATTGAAAATTTTGTGAGCCCGTTTTTCGAGTTTGGGACGTGACATCATGGACGTCCAAGGGCTCTCTAATGGTTTGCTATGAGAGAAATGAGGGAGATGAGAGGGAAGAAAGGGAAGATGGAGTGTTGTAAGAAGGTAATGATAACAATGTAAGATAATCATGCCTTTTTGGTAAGAAAACCCATGATGGCTTGTAAGAGATAGTTGACTAAAGCTCTCATGGGAAATGATGCAACTAGGGTGGGTCTACCTAGGAAAAATGTGCACACCTCACTAAAGTGAGTCCCACATCAAATCAAGGGCCAAATATTGCAAACAGTATCTTTTGATCTACCCGTCGGATTGCTGCACGAGTTGCGGCATTGGAATCGCGGCAATGATGCGGCCACTATGGCGTAAATTTTAGGTCGAACTGGATCGGGTTTATGAGATGGAACTTAAGGATGATCGTAAATAAAATATACAGGTCGTGGGTCGCCGGAATTTGACCGGAAGGACCGCGGGACCTAACGGAATGGAATGAATACTAGGTTATGGGTCTGACAATGCTCATTGAATTTAATGTTAGGATAGTTGAATTTCATGTTAGGCTCGTTGAATTTCATGTTAGGCTCGCTCACTTTCATCTTGGGCTCACTAAATTTCACTTGAGGCTCGTTGAATTTCATGTGAAGCTCGATCAATTTCATTTGAGGCTCGTTGAATTTCATGTTAGGCTCGCTCAATTTCATGTTATGCTCATTGAATTTCATGTTAGGCTCGCTCAATTTTAAGTTAGGCTTGCTCGATTTCACTTGAGGCTTGTTGAATTTCATGTGAAGCTCGCTTAATTTCATTTGAGGCTCGTTGAATTTCATGTTAGGCTCGTTCAATTTCACTTGAGGCTCGTTGAATTTCATGTGAAGCTCACTCAATTTCATATGAGGTTCATTGAATTTCATGTTAGGCTCGCTTAATTTCATGTTAGGCTCGCTCAATTTCATGTTAGGCTCGCTCAATTTCAAGTTAGGCTCGCTCAATTTCACTTGAGGCTCGTTGAATTTTATGTGAAGCTTGCTCAATTTCATTTGAGGCTCATTGAATTTCATGTTAGGCTCGCCCAATTTCACTTGAGGCTTATTGAATTTCATGTGAACCTCGCTCAATTTCATTTGAGGCTCGTTGAATTTCATGTTAGGCTCGCTCAATTTCATGTTAGGCTCGTTGAATTTCATGTTCTACTCACTCAATTTCTATGTTAGGCTCGTTTAATTTCATTTGAAGCTCGCTCAATTTCATGTTAGGCTTACTCAATTATCTGTAATTGTATGTACTGTTCGCTACAGAAGTAATGGCTACGGATTAGATCTGTAGCCATAGAACTAATGGCTATGAATCTAATGAGGCAATAGCTACATAATAATGGCTACGGTTATAATCCATAGCCATATCTCTTTAGCTATAGCCTTTGGCCCTTTTTCTAGTAGTGGACGGTGCCACAATGATATCCATGATGCCACCGTGGACAAGACAAAATTCTACGATGGCACCATGGATATCATGGTGTCACCGTGTATGCAAGGGTATTTTTGTTTGAAAATAGTATGTCCATACAGAATGATTTAATCTTGGAAAGTAAAGTTTGGGAGCGTTCAGACGGTGGGTAAAAGGGAAAAATCTCTAGAATTAGAAAGAGAGGACAAGTAATGTAAGATCCATAGACCATTTGAGGACTTTTTTAAGTGGACTGTTCTTGTATTTTGGGAACGGATTAGGTGTGGCCCTAGCCACACCCAAGACAGCAAAGCCCATGGCGCGTGGGGCCCAGCTAGATGTATGCATTCTATATCCATGTTGTAATCCAGGTTCAATAATGCTACTCCTGCTTCAAGGATTATTTCCAGAATTTACAGGTGGATTCACAGGATCAGCCCCTCTCTCCCTCCATCTAAGCAGGCTAGCCGAGCTCTCCTCTCATCATTATCAGGTCTCCGCTTGGTGAACGTCCCTCTGACGAGGAAAAATTTTCAGGTGGTGAGATGGTCATACCTGTAGCAGGGCTGGATCAAGATGAATGTGGATGGCTCTGCTCGTGGCAACCCTGGCCCTTCAGGTGGGGGTGGTGTGGCTAGAAATAGCTCGGGTTCGTTCCTTTTCGCTTTCTCCTCAAGGTATGGTTTTGGGTCCAATTCCTAGGCTGGAATCAGGGCGATTTGGGAGGGGTTGTCCTTTTGCAAGGATAGGGGGTTCTCTATGGTGGAGATCGAGAACGACTCCAAGGTGGGGGCTAACTTAATCCTAAGGAAATCCCCTCCCTCCTGGACCTTGTGCTACTGGTTGGCACGCATCCATAGTATGGCGAGTTGGCTCGAGGTGACCTTCTCGCATTATCCTAGGGAAGCTAACGGAGTAGCCAATGACTTAGTGCACAGGAGCAGCAATGGATAAGTCAACATTCTCTTCCCCTCCCCAAGCGATCTTCCACGGATGACCAGAGGACTTCTGTTCCTCGACAGAGTGGGTTTGGGGAATCTAAGGAAATTTTGAATTCACTTTGGTTGCATTGTTGTTTGTATTTACTATTCTCTCACGATAGGCGGGTCCTTCCCTTTTTGTTGTTAGGCCCGCCTGAAGCCTTGTAAAGTCCTTTTCATGGTAATAGAGAGCTTTTTTGAAAAAAAAAATAAGAATAATAAGATATATATATATATATATATATATATATATATATATTATATATATATATATGGAAATGAAATTATACGGTCGAGTGCATAGAACCCTAACATACGGTCAAGTCGTGTCCCGTTTTCCATCGTTGGATGATAAATTTGAAAAATATACAGTATGCATGCTAGCTACGTAAACAAAAGTAAAACGGAGGGAACTGACATTACACGTTTACTAGTTATTGGGTAAGATCTCGATTCAGTGTGATATCCACACCGTTTGTCATTTTAGAGATATCATTTTAAATCATGAAGTCAAAAATTAGGCATATCCAGCTCTCAAATGAATCACACCATAGAGGGTAATGGGGATAATGATGACCACCATTGAGAACTTCCTAGAACGCACCATCATGTTTATTTGTTATCCAGCCTGTTCATACTGTCACACTGACCTAGATGAAAGGACAGAGTAAATACCAGCTTGATCCAAAACTTTTGTGGCCCCTCAGAAGTTTTCAATAATTTCAATGGAAGACACTCAATCTCCATTGTTTTCTGTGTTGTGGTCCACTTGAGCTTTGAATCTGCCTTATGTTAGCTTTGAATATGCCTTATGTTTTGGCAAATGCCATAAAATAATCTCACCAAATGGATGGATAGTGTGAATATAGCACTTGCATCATGGTTGGGCCACAACTGCAACACAACAACACCAAGGTCATTGTAGATGGCGGACGGGCGTAGATTTCCCGAAAAGCCTTTGGCCGTAAGTTCCTCTGTTGGGAACTAGGTGGGACCACCATGACGTTTGTGATAAATCCACCCTGTCTATCCTTTTTGTGACCTTTGTTTAGTTTATGCAACAAAAAATGAGCCATATCCAAGTCTCCAGTGGGCCATACAATAGGAAACAACGGGGATTGAACAGTCACAGTTGAAACATTCATATGTCCACAAAAAAAAAATAATAATAATAATAAATTGTTATCAGGATCAGCTCTTTGTGTTTACAGTTCATCCCAATGGAAATGACCTCATAAACGGTTTGGATGTCATGTAAACATCATGTTCAAACCCAGGAAGGTTTCAACGGTAGGTATTTTTCCCCAGGTTTTCCCTCTCGTGTGGTCCACTTGAGTGTTGGATCAGGATATATTTTGTTTTTATGTCTTAAAACGAGCTCAAAAAACGGATGAACGGGTGGATTTCTCACAAGCATGACGATGGGCCCACCTTAGTTCACAAGGGAAATTCAGGCCCTGGCAAACGAGGCATTCTGCTTCGACACAGTGGGAGCAGATTATATGCAACCCCGGCCTCACCTTTGACAGTGTGGCCCTCACTGTTGGGCCAACTTAATCCATTTATTTTATATCCATAACATCCATTTGTTTTTCATGATCATTTTATGGCATGAGTCCAAAAATGAAGAAGACTTAAATCTCTGATGGACCATATTATCAGAAACAATGGTGATTGAACGCTTACCATTAAAACTTCCTAGGGCCCTTAGTAATGTCCATTGTAATGTTTTGTTTCCATTAAACCCATTGATAAGGTCAACCAGACAAGGATGAAGGGAAAATGTAAATGTCAGATTAATCCAAAACTTTTGTTGCCCATAAAAACCTTTTAATAGTCATTCACCACTATTTTTAGTGGTGTCATCCACCTGACATTTGGATCTACGTAATTTTTGGGATTATGTCCTAAGAATATATAATAAAAAGGATGGAAGGCACAGATATACAAAAAAAAAAAAAAAAAAATCATCAAAGTAGGCCCCACACGGTAAGTGTAACAAAGGTGTTACCCAACAACACCTAATCCTCTCCCCTACTTTCTGTAAGCGGCTTGCGTGGTGTGTCACACACCACCGACTTAGTTGTTGTAACGACGTCACCAATTCTGTGGGCTCCACCATAATGTATGTGCTATATCCACACTGTCCATTTATTTGGTGAGGTCAATTTAGATCATGAGCCTGAAAATTATGAAGATCCAAAGCTCAAGTGGATCTCACCACAGAAAGCAGTGGGGCACCATGACACCTACCTTCAAAACCTTCCTAAGGCCTACCATGATGTTTATTTGCAATCCTACTTGTCGATAGGGTCACCCAAATATAAATGAAGAGAAAAAAAAAAAACAAATAAAAAAAAACAAATATCAGCGTGATCTGAAACTTCTATGGGCCCTAGCAGTTTTAATGATAAGCATTCAATCCTCAATAGTTCCTGTGATGTGGTCCGCTCGAGCTTTCGATCTGCCTCATTTTTATGATTGTGCCCTAAAATAAACTTGGCAAATGGATGGACAGTCTGGATATAACACATTCATCATGGTGGGTCTAACGACAACATACCCCTAAGGTAGCACCACGTAATCCAATGCTTGATCTCTTTCTCAGCGGATGAGTAAAATGCTCCACCAGTTTTGCCGGTTTCCTTTTCATTAGAAGCTATTATCCAAGAAGCATATTTTTTAAATTTATCATCCAACAATGGAAAAAGGGACACGACTCGACCATATGTTAGGGTTCTATGCGCTCGACCATATAGTACCATTTCCCATATATATATAATATATATATGGGAAAAGGTACTATGCGCTCGACCTCAAGATAACGTCCCATGAGGTCGAGCTGTGTGGCCCCATCGTGATGCGTGTTGACCATCAACATCGTACTTTGATGGGTCCCCTTTAAATTATGGGATATCCCAAAAATCAGCCGTATACGGAACTCAGGTGGGCCATACCATCTAAAAACATGTGAAGACATGCCAAAAATATATAAAAGCACTTGGTGGGGCCCACCTGAGTTTTGAATGCTACTGAAACTTAGTCTGAACCCTCATCCAAGTGGGACACATATAATGGATGGGCTGGATTTGCAAACCACATCTCGGTGGGCCCAAAAAATGATTATGAATGTTTTAATGGTGCACGGCCCCTCTCAACTTCTGTATGTGGTGTAGCCCACACAATTCACGGATTGACTTGATATTTCAGACCTAGGCCCACGATGGAATGGTGCATCTGACTGATGGGGTAGATGTTCGAAACGCATCACGGTTGGGCCCACACAGCTCGACCTCATGGGACGTTCCCATCAGCTCGAGCGCCGTCAGCTCGTGCGCATAGTACCTTTTCCTATATATATATATTATATATATATTATATATTATATATATATATATATATATATAATATATAATGGAAAAGGTACAATGAGCTCGAGCGTACGACGGTGTCCCATGAGGTCGAGCTGTGTGGGCCCCACCGTGATGCCTTTTGACCATCAACACTGTCCACCAGATGCACCATTCCATCGTGGGCCTGGAAGGCCCAAAATATATCAGCCGTATACGAAATTCAGGTGGGCCATATCATCTAAAATCATGTGAAAACACGTTAAAACATATAAAAGCACTTGGTGGGGCCCACCTGAGTTTTGAATACTGCTGAAACTTCGTATGACCACTCATAATAGTGGGACACACATAATGGATGTGTTGGATTTGCAAAAAACATCTCGGTGGGTCCCAAAAAATGATTATGAATGTTTTAACGGTGGATGGCCCCTCTACACTTCTGTATGTGGTGTGACCCACACAAGTAACGGATTGACTTGATTTTTGGCCGTCCAGGCCCACGATGGAATGGTGCATCTGGTGGACGGTGTTGATGGTCGAAAAGCATCATGGTGGGGCCCACACAGCTCGACCTCATGGGACACCGTTGTACACTCGAGCTCATTGTACCTTTTCCCATATATATATATATATATATCCGTCCATCCAGTTTTTCTCCCTATCATTTCAGGACATGAGTCTAAATGAAATAGATACAAATCTCAGGTGGACTATACTATAGGAAACAGTGGTGATTCATTATTAAAAACTTAAGTAGGACAATAAAAGTTTTGGATTTAATTAAGTTGATATTTATTTATTTTTTCCCTCTTCATTCACGTACTTTTGACATTACCAATAGGTTGGCTGCAAGTGAACAGTATGAAAACATTACGGTCGGCCCTTAGAAGTTTTTAATGGTGTGACATTCAATCACCACTGTTTCCTATGATATGGTCCACCTGAGATTTGAATCTACTTCAGTTTTGTGCTCATGCGCTAAAATGATCAAGCAAATCGGATGGACGGTGTGGATATAGAGTACATGTACAGTAAGGTAGGCTCCACGGTAAGGGCCACATCTAACCCGGTCCCTTGTACTTCAATCATGTCATTTAGGATACATATCAGCCAAAGTGAGACGGCATGCCAATCATCTAGAATGCCAAAGTGGCCGCAGTTGTTGGACTGAAAGCCTCGGCAACATGTAAAACACCCAAAGTCTGTGGAGCCAACCACGTTGTATATGTAAAATCCACTCCGTCTATCATATTCTATCCTTGATATTAGGCGCTAAGACCAAGAATCAGCAGCATGCACAACTCATATAGGTTGGCCCACACATAGAACAATGGGAATACAATGCCAACCATACAGGCATGTGTTGGAACACCATAGTGTGTATCTTTCACCATACCTGTTCCAACTCATCAGGACGAAGAGAAGAAACAAAACTCAGCCTAATACAAAACTCTACGTGAGCCACACTCTGTGAACTAAGCATTGCAAGTTTTATTTTTCCTACTGGTATGGCCCCATATGAGTTTCTAATGGGCTAATCTTTCGTATGTACGGTCCAAATAATATTTCTCACGTGATGGATGGATCAGATCTTAAATATACAACATGGAAGATCCCACAGAGCTTGGTATTTTATACACCTTGTAAAAGAGGTGTCCCAGATGATACAGGTGTCATCGACTATCTTATCTATTTATTGCCGGCCAATGGCATGGGAATGTACGGTCCAAAGCTTTGGACGGACATGGAAACACATCAACATTTCACAATGCTTCTCTATCCTTCCATGGCATCTTGATCATATAAATCTCCCTAAGCAAATGGACGGATTGGAGTAGTCCGCAAGCAAAAGATGGTTATCATATTCTTGCTATTGGTATTCTCAATCGGCCCAGGTAACTTTTAATTTTTTTAGACACAAAACATGTTTTATTTTCTGCCGAAATGTCACCTGTGTATGACTTCAAATCCGTGTAAAGGTTCTCCACGTCATAATCACCTGGACTGAATTTAGGAAACAACCTACGTGTAAAGGGTGTCCACGTCATAATCAAGTGACCTTCATCGTATGGTTCACGTTGCAATTCGGATGTTTCTGTCAAAAATAATAAATAAATAAACAATAATAAAGAAATTTGTAATTAGGGTTGTTAATGGATTCCCGAACATCTAGATACCTTATGACCTAGCGGTCTGGATCCAATATTTTAGACATGTTAAGTAATCGGTGTTAGAGTATTTATTTTCTCTGTTAGACTTTTGACACATTGCGTCCATGCTTTGTAGGGCCATTGGCCAATTTCATTAGGTTTTCTTTATAAATGTAATGGGGAGAGAACTCTCTGAAACCCTAAAACTTCATTAATTATCAATTGAATTGAAATCGGTTTTAGCATTTAGGATGCGGTTTGAGTCCGGCTGGAGTTGTTTCTATTACCTAAGATCCTGTTAAAATGGAGCTGGGTCTGATTAGTTAGAATGGTGATATTATATCCTAAAGAGGCATTCTCAAGTCTAGGGGTGTAGCCGAACCGAGTTTAACTAGGCCTAACCCAGCCTGGCCCGGTCACCAGCCAAACCCAGCCTGAACCCGGCCCGGTCCGGTCACCAGGCCAACATGTCCAGCCCGAACTTGGCCTGGTCAGTAATCAGGCGAGTTCGAGCCGAGTTCGGGCCAGTTTCGGACCTTACAACAAGTTCATAGGAAGGGCTTTGGCAGGTAATCCGCGTCCCATTACAAGGCCCTCGATCAACGGTTTAGATAGTTGAACTATAGACTCCAAAAAAAATATAACTAGTCAGGACATTATAATTCTTTTTTTGTATTTGGGTGAATTTAGGCCGTTCAAGTTATACGTCTTATTGTGGACGGTGCATAACTTGAAACATGTCAAACTATCCAGGCTATCCAGTCAGCGGCTATCAAATGAATGGTTAAAATGTTTCAATCGTCAAACTTAAATGGTTACGACCTTTAAATTTACGTGATTTTTTAACTCTACTCCATCTACAAAGGGACCCACGATTTGGACGGCCTGGATTGTTGTAAATCTATGACACCTATGAGGTGGATGACTCATTGTCACTTCAAAGATGAGCGGTGAACTATCCCAGAAGTCAAGAGAGAGATTGAGAGAGAGAGAGAGAGAAAGAGAGATTAGAGAGGGAGAGGAGAGAGAGAGAGAGAGAGAGAGAGAGAAAGAGAGAGAGAGAGAGAGAGAGAGAGAGAGTTTTAAGGTTTAGGGTCGGGCGGCATTCTCACTTCTCTATCTCAAATGGTCAAGGTAAGAATTTAGGAATATATATATATATATGGCCGAGTTGGGCCAGGTCAAGTCGGGTTTTGGACCGAGTCGGGCCGAACTGGGACCTGTTCGAACTCGACCCGAACTCAGTTTCGAGCTGAAGAAAATGGTCCGTCCCGGACTGAACTCAGTTCCGGGTCAGGCCGAGTCGAGAGAGTTAACCGGGCTAGCCTGGTTCGTGTACAGCCCTACTCAAGTCCAATCAGTTAGACCTTATCTCAGGTCCAACTAACATAGGAATTGAAATTTTAATTAATGCTAATAAATGCACTGGGTGAAGGAAAATGCGTTGCCCACTCTGGTGGGCCCACTGCAGTGTTTATGTGAGATCCACCCCAAACATCAGGTGAGTCACCCATGTTAGAGCCAAGGCAAAAAAAACTCAGCTTGATACCTATTCAGGTGGAAGACATGATTAGAAACAGTATACAGGATGATGCTCACCCTTCCTTGGTATGGCCCACTTGAATTGTGGATGGATCAATTTTTGGGATTCAGGCCTAAGTTTTGGCATCTAATGGTAGGACTTGATTTCATATAATCATCTATTTGAGTCGTAAAAATCAAGGTTGGTTGTCTCTCTCCTAACTTTTCCCTTTGGTGTAAACTACCTAAATCACTGGTTAGCCTGATCTTTTGTCCATGGCCTTGACTGTATGATTGTACATCAAATGATGATGACAGTGGATCTCACGTACGCAGCATAGTAGGCCTCCTGGAAAATTAAAAGTGGCTTTCTGTCTCTCACTCGCAAGGCGGGATGTTTTCCTAAAATCAGGAATTTTTAAGTCCATCCAGTTGGACCTCACCTTGTAGTCCACCCATATGACAAGTTCGGAAGTATTTAACTTTAGGTAACATCTGAACCTTCTAACATAATCGACCCACCAGAAGAATTTCGTAGTACAATGGTCAGTCCTATTTACAAATTAAATGGCCCAAACCATATAAACACATCCTCCGGACGTTTGAAAATAGCAAAACAGGTGCGGTTTACTCAAAAAGTAAATTTTGAGAATTTTTCAAAATGTAATTTGCATAATGAGGCAAACCTGTTAGATGAGTTTAATGTTATATATTCATGATATTTTGAATTTATCTGTTAATTGGACCTTAACCTCTAGTCCACCACCATTAGACACATGGACTTCCTCCTTGAAAGAACAAGGAAGCCCTTGATTTTTTATGAGGCCACTGATGTGTACGTGGATCTCACGGGCATATTACATGTGCAATCCTGTGTTAAGGGTGATATGATTATTAAGGTGTGCATAACCAAAGGAAATAGTTAGGAGAAAGATATCCACCCTTGATTTTCATGGGACCCACCCTGATAGTTATAGAAAATTAATTGACTCTATTCATTAGATACCATACCAAAACTTAGGCCCAGGGCGCAAACCTCAAGCCTACCCATGATTAAGTGGGCCACACCAAGGAAATAATTTGAAAGGTGAGACTATTTTTAACCATGTTGTCCACCTGCATCCCGAATTGGGCTAATTTATTGTCCCCGTATCTAACATGGGTTGACTCATATTGTGGTTGCGGTGGATTTCACATGGACGCCAATTTCCTGTGAAAGCCTCTGGCTAGAAGTTCCTACGCAAGGATGTTGGGTGGGACCCACCAAGATGTTTGTGAGAAATCCACCCGGTCCATCCGTTTTGTGAGCTCATTTTAGAACGTGAGGCTAAAAATGAGATGTATCCAACATTAAAATAGACCACATAAGGTGGAAACAGTGGGAATTCAGTTAGCACCGTTAAAGCATTTGTATGGCCAAAAAAAGTTTTGTATCAGGCTATCCTTTTGGTATTTTCACTTCATCCCATTGGAAATGACCTTGTAAACAGTCTGGATAACAAATAAACATCAAGGCGGAGCCCAGAAAGGTTACAACGATAAGAATTTCTTTCTCCAAATTTCCTCTTGGGTGACCCAATTGAGTTTTGTATTCAAGTCATTTTTTCTCCAACATCCTAAAATGAGCTTACAAAACTGATGGATAGAATGGAATTCTCACATACATTGCAGTGGGCCCCACTCAGAATCCGCCTCCGTTTCACATAAACACTATAGTGGGGCATCAAAGTGGGTAACCCATTTTCCTTCCCTTTTGCATTTATTACCATTAATTGGCTAATTAATGATAATAAATGCAACCGGTTGAACCTGAGAGTGCCTCTGTATTAAATATATATTATTTATACTCGCAACTGAGTAAGCTTTTCCCAGCCATTGACATGGCGCCGTTAGGTGTTACTAGGGTAACACCTTACTGGGTGTTACCCTTAATGTGGGACCCACCTTGATGATATGATTTATATCCACTGCGTCCATTCGTTTTTCCAACCCATTTTAGTACGCAATTGAAATAATTAAGAATATCCAAGTTTCAGGTGGACCATACCACAGGAAACAGTGGTGATTGAACTCTTACCTTTAAAAACTTCTAAAGCCCATTGTAAGCAGATTCGTAATGTTTATTTTCCATCTAACCTTTTGATAAGGTAAAAAAGAACTGGATAAAGGGAAAATGCAATTATTATCTTGATACAAAACTTTTGTGGCATGTAAAACGCTTTTAATGGTAATTCACCACTCTTTTTAGTAGATTTTGAACTACTAAATTTTTGGGATAATCTCCTGAAATGAAATAATGAAAAAACAGAATGGGTGGTGTAGATATGAATCATAATGATAAAGGTGGTTCCCACATATAAGGGTAACACCCACTAGGGTGTTACCTGAGTAACAAACAACTAATCAGCTATGGTGGCGCCCTACATGTAGAGATGGTAAGATGACTTGAGCTGTCCGTCTTTTCCGTTTTTCCATGCACGAGCGCTGGCGTAGGATTGACCCATCAAATTGTTTTCGTTTTTCCAAATGATTGTAATGTTCCATGCTCATCTGTACGGTAGCGGATTACACCGTAGTGGGTGTTAAGCTGATTGCACCGAACCCACCTCGGTAATGTAACTGGATTCAGACATGTCCAGATTGAAGAAATTTACTGTGAAAAAGGGAGAAATTGTTAATTGAAGTGCAAACTGTAAATTGGGCATTACTTTTGATTTGGGAATTGTTACGAGACGCATAACCTATGAATATTGGTTGCAATAGGCCATCAGGGGCCAACCGACCCCATATGGAGGTCGCATAACTCCATTTTGTAAGAAAACACTTCCTTCTAATTCAAAATTGTAGTTTAACAAAAATATTATTATTTCATTAAGTTTTAAATTAGATGCATCTCCTTCATCTTAGAGTTTTAGTATAAAGTGATCTTCTTAGGATTTATTTCTTATCATGTTAGGAATCATTTCAGAAAATTAAATTAGGACTTTCTATTTTTTTTTGGGTATATTTTACTATTTCGGATAAGTCAAAGTTTTGCCACATTAGGGCTCCGTCTGAAGTCTAAAGCTTGAATCTGAAATCTGAAACCTAAATCTGAAATTCGAAGTCAAAAAACTTGATTGGTAATTATAGTGGAAGTCTGAAAATTAAGTACCGAATTTGAAACAATGTGCTTGTTAACAAACATCTAAAATGTCTAAAATACGTTAATTTGATGTATTTGCCTCTATCTCCTGTTTGGAAATGTTTTACATTATAAAGAAATTATTTTTTATTAAATGAAAATAAAATTATTTTATTTAATTCAAATAAACTAAAGTAATTAAGAGAAAATTAAAATATCATTATTCATTAAAAATAATAATAATAATAATAATAATAAAATAAATAAATTTTTTTAAAAAAAAAAAAAATAGATAAAATATCATTATTCATAAATAAAAATAGATAAATTCCTTATGTTGCCCCCGAATATTTCAAATCAGGACGTTCAATCCTCACGTTTTGGGCCCACTTAATTATTGGATCCACCTCAGTTTCTGTCTCATGTCCTAAAATAAACTCACAAAACCGATGGGCATGGTGGATTTCTCACAAACATGAAGGTGGACCCCACCTGTATTTTCAGCACAGGGAATTCTCCAAGAAGCTTTAGTGGTAAATCTAGCATATGACCGAAGTGGATTTCCTAACAAAAGTCTTTCGCATGAAGTTCCAGCGCAAGGATTTTGGGTATGGCCCACTGTGATGTTTGTGAGAAATTCAACACATCCATTCATATTTCAAACTCATTTTAGGACATTCGACCAAAACGAGGAGTATCCAAAACTCAAGTAGGCCATACAAGATGAAACATTAGGGAAAGGATTGCCTATTGTTGAAACCTTCCTATACGACTGAGATGAAGTGAAAACATCGTGAACTTAAACCAATACAAAACTTTTGTGGCCATATAAATGTTTCAACGGTGGCCACAAAATCTCCACTATTTCTTATTGCGTGGCCCATTTAAGTTTTGAATACATCTTATTTTTGGTCACATGTCTTAAAATGAGCTGAAAAAATGGACGGATGGACGAGCTTTCTCACCAACATCACAGTAGGCCCCACTCAAATCTTTCGCAGGAAGTCACAGGAGGAGGCGGATTAGATACTTACAGGATGAGTAGCGAGACTGCTATCGAAGTGACATCACCAAGTTTCATGGGACCCGCCATGATGTATGTGTTGTATCCACACCATCCATCCATTTGGAGATATTATTTTAGGACATGAGACAAAGAATGAGTCAGATCCAAATCTGGAGTGGGCCCCACCACAGAAATCAGTTGAAAGAGTGATGCCCACCATTGAAACCTTCCTAAGGTCTACCATGACGTTTATCTGAGATCCAGCCTGTTCATAAGTTAAGACAAACATGAAAGAAGGTAAAACACAAATTTCAGCTTGATCGAAAACTTGTGGCCCTTAGAAATTTTTTATGGTGGATGGCACTCTTTCCACTGTTTTCTGTTGTGGGGTCCACTTGAGCTTTGGATCTGACTCATTATTTGACTCATATCCTATATTTATATCACCAAATGGATGGACGGTGTGGATACAACACATACATCATGGTGGGTCCCGCATAACTTGGTGACGTCACTTCAATAGCGATTCTCGCTGATCATCTTGTCAATAGCTGATCCGAGTCCTTCACGGGAAATCCGCGTCCGATCTGGACGGAAGCGGGTTGGCTGGTGTACCACACATTAGCTATGTAGCTGGTGTACTGGCGTCAGCAAGTTCTGTGGGTCACATCATGAAGTATGTGTTATATCGAAACGATCCATCCATTTTTCGAGCTCGTCTTAAGGCTTGAGCCGAAAACTAGGGAAGATATAAAGATCAAGTGTACCACACTTCAAAAAGTAGTGGGGGATTGAACGTCTACCATTGAAATCCTTTTGGGGGTCACGGAAGTTTCTGATCAATATGAAATTTATTGTTCCTCTTCATCTAGGAATTTGTGACCTTATGAACAGATTGGATGGAGAATAAACATTACAGTGGACCCTACGATTTTTTGAACGGTAAAAATCATTATCCCCGCTGCTATTTTTGGTGCGGTCCATTTCAGCTTTGGATATGATTCATTTTTTGGCTAATGCTCTAAAATGATCTTGAAAAATGGATGAACAGTGTGGATATAATAAATACATCATTGTGGGCCCATGTAACTTTGATTTCCTTTGAACCGTTCCCACAACTGGGAGCTCGAGGAGCGTAGGCGCTGTCTTCCCACGTCACGTATCTACTCCCTCTGCCACCAACCCCGTAGCTGGTGGTCGGTGTTCAGTGGGCCCCATCATGATGTATGTGTTTCATCCACTCCGTTCATCCATTTTTACTGATCATTTTAGGGCTTCACACAAAAAACGAGAGGGATATAAATCTCAGGTGGACCACACCACAGGAAAACAATAGCGATTAGATATCCACCATTAAATTCTCCTAAGGCCCACTGTACTGTTTATTTGACATCCAATCTATGGATTATGTCATACAGGCCAAATGAAGGGAAAAAACAAAGATCATCCTTATCCAAAACTTTTATGGCCCCATAAGGTTTTTAATGGTCGAGACTTGAGTTTTATTCAATTTCCATTGGTTTTTATTGTGTGGCCCACTTGAGTTTTATATGTACCTCATATTTGGGCTCATGCTCTAAATTGATCTGAAAAAGTTGATGGACGGTGTGGATCAAACACATAACTTATGGTGGGGCATAAATAAGTTTCACACGTTAAAGGTTAGTTTTCCATTAGGCAAACCATTTAAAAGAGAAAAAATTTCCGAAGGGGTAATTTTGAAAGCAAAAGTTCTTTTAATAGAAAATTTTAGGGAGTGCATTCCGCATTCACCATTAAGCCGTACTCTTATTGCAGAATTCAATGAAATATAGTAGAAAATCACCTAGCGCTAAGGGTTAATTTTAAGAGTTAACGAACAGGCCCTAAGACTCTTGTTAGGGTTTACGTTTTGTTATTTAAAGTCATTTTAGAGAGTCATTAATAAAATAATTTGAAATTTTCTTTATTTCTTTTGCATTCAAGAGTAATTACACAATGTGGATTCATGATTCATACCATGTAGAAGAGATAATATTCTTTCTCTATTCATCTTACACCCAAAATTTTTGGGTCAAACACCTCATCTGCTCCCCATCCACACATACTGATTGCATTCCATTCTAGAACATGAACCGCTACTATCAGTAGACCATCCCAGCATATTGGCCTAACAGGGTGCCTCAAGATCTGGTGATCTTAATTTGCCACACAGGCGAAATGAAATCCTTTTCTTTCTTTTATCACTACTAATTTCTTTTGTGAAACCACAGGTATTTACTGTAACTCACAGAAGATCGACTGTGGATCAGGAGAGTATTATGACAACAACAGCATATATTGGGAATCAGACGTTTTGTATATACGCACGGGCAAAGACAGCCAAGTCCTCATAAACACAACAATCCAAAGCCAACAGATGAATTCACTCCGCTTCTTCTCTGATTGGAAAAAGAACTGCTACATATTACCCGTCTCCAGCTCTAGGAAACAGCTCATCCGTGCTGGCTTTTACTACGGGAATTATGACGGCCTGTCGAAGCCACCCACCTTTGATCTACAGCTTGATGGCAACGTGTGGACAACCGTCGTTACTTCCCTTGATGAGCCCAGTTTCTTCGAAGTGATCATCATGCCCACGAGGCAAGAAGTTAGTGTCTGCGTGGCCCGCACGGTTGATGGTGGGGTCCCCTTCATCTCTTCTTTGGAAATGCAGGGCATTGACAATAACATGTACGACTCGATGAAGGCTAACCAGGCCTTATTCAAGATATACAGGTTGAACTTTGGAGCAACAGAAATGGTCAGGTGAGTAGTAATATCTTCAAATTTTAGGGTGAACCCATGTTGGCCAATTTGCACCGTACACATGCTATGCATCGGTCGGCCCATGGCCATTGTTTGGTGGGACCAACTTCAGATGGCCCATGATAGAAGCACTCATTCGACGGATATTGGTAACTTCTAATAACAAATTTGGATTTTGTGTGTGGACATTTGATCCTTTCGGTTCTCACTACAATTTAAAGACTAGTGATTGGACGGCTAGGATTGTTCTACGAGGTCGGTTTTCTATGATGGGCTATCCTTGATGGGGCCACCAGATAAATGATCTATACAGCCACATTAGCTACTTAGGGCCCATTTGGAATTAGGATCTGATTCTAAGATCAAAGAAGTGAAACGCACCAATTTTTATTTTGGGAAAGAGCTTAAAATGGTAACGGGCCTTTAACGGTTGGTTCTATGAATATCTTGCAATTAGGGGTGCACATGGAACCGGTAGAACTGGTAAACCGGACCGGAACTGACCAGACCACATGGTTCTGGTTCCAGTTCCGAAAATCAAAGAACCAGTTAGTTCGGTTCGGTTTGGTTCTTGATTTGGGGTTCTATATAACCGAACTGGACCATAGAACCAAACCCTGAAACCAAACCTAGAACCAGATCCCTTGGTCAATAAATATTTAATTTTATTTTTTAAAACATAAAAAACTATACCATTCATCTGTATGATGCCCCTACTTGAATGGCTGATACCAAAATAATAATATTAATATTAATATTAATAAATAAAAATAATAATGCTAGACAATCCTATTAATGGCCCAAAATAAGATTGTTAAAGTAGAAGGTCCATGTTCATAAAAAGAAAAAGAGTTAAATAATCATTAGGGGTTAATTAATAATTCGACTAAATTAAGGTCCGATCTATATGATTTCTGGCTACTTAAAAATAAATAAATAAATAACTTAGATTTACGTTGAACACACTGAGACGACTGATTGGCATGCAGTACGCCAATATGTAAGGTGGATAAGTGGCCAAACCTAACTGATGGTTTCTTGCAAAGCCATCAAGGCCTTATAAATTTCATTTTGCAGGTTTCCAGATGATGTGTTCGACCGTTTCTGGGACCCAGCCAAACCGGCCGGTTATAAAAATGTAACGGCGGATTATCCATTCCTTAATCAAACTGTTGATGAATACCCACCTTTGACTGTGGTCCAGACTGCAATAGAAGCGTTCTCTCCATCGGATCTGATCAACCTGTCCTTCCCACTCCGAGAGATCCCACAGTCCATATATGTCATACTATATTTCACTGAGGTTCGGAAGCTCAGTCCCGATCAGAATAGAACATTTGAGGTGCAGCTCAATGAGGAATACTACCATCCAGTTCTTTCTCCACAGTACCAGATGTGTGAGGAGATCGCCTGGAATACTACCGTTAGTCAGACCACCGGATTCTTCAATGTGACCCTTTCTCCCTTGAAGAGTTCAAATTTGTCTCCGATCATCAGCGCCATGGAGCTGTTCACTGTAAGAGAATATCAGGTGAAAGGAACTTCTGAAGAAGATGGTAAGCTACAAAGATTTTTCTTTTTTCCTTTTTTTTCTTTTCCTTTTCTTTTTCTTTTAATGAGCCCGCACGATGCGCATGCCACCACATGTGCCGGCGTGGGAAACAGATGAAATATACAAGCAATCCATCATGTGGATCTTGCTGTGTAGATTCTACTGTCGAAATATAAAGGTGGCCCACTTCGTAGGTGAGCTAAGGAATCAGATTCAGTTAACTATGGCCCAGCTGAGTACTGAAGCGAGCTGATTCTTGGCAAGGGAATTTACTTAAATATGGGAGCGGATTGGGGCCGCGGCCTTACCAGGACTGTGTGGCCCTTACCATGGGTCCCACCTTGATGTATGTATTCTCTGTCCACACCATACATCTCTTCCAAGATCAAGCATGAGCTCAAAAATGAAGATGCAAATCTCAGGTGGATCATATGAAACAGTGGTAACTGAATGTCCTGCCATTAAAAAATTCCCAGGGCCCACGATAATGTTTCGATGGTTATTATTATTATCATCTGCCATTCAACCTCTTGAATAAAGTCATTTGTACTAGATGAAGAAAAAGGGATTTTGACGGTACTGGCATTGTGTATGGTCAAATTTCCTAAAGAGATTTGACCTTCCAAACATTTCGATAGTAGCCTTTCAACCGGTTTTAAGAAGTTTTTTAGATCAAATTGTCCTTGTCGTTAGTTGAGTAGTTATAAGTTCTTTGAGTGAATAAGAAGTCATACCGTCTTTAACGCTAAGAAAGTAACGTGGACGGAAGCCTTTTTGGGTGTGGGCAAGGCCCAACTTGTCAGGTCCACATTAATGTATGTGTATAATCAATGCCGTCCATCCTTTTTTCCATGTCATTTTAGGGCTAGGGCCCAAATATCATCCCCATCTAGAGCTCGTGTGGGTCACATAATAGAAAATCATAGTGATAGTAGCATCTACTGTTAAAACTTTCCCGGCTCACTATGACGTTTGTTAACAGTGGACACTACCCAATTCAGGACTTTTTGGGCCCATGGAAAGCTAGCCAACAAGGTGGACGGAACGAATCATCCCATTGTGGGCCTCGACCCCTATTATTTAAAAATAATCAAGTTATGAATTACATCAATATTACAACCACGATCCTTACCAAGTTACAACCATGACCCATTACAACTACGAACCTTACTACATTACAACCATGACTCTTACCAACCCTTACCACGTCACAACCATGAACCTTATCATGTTACAAGCACGACCCTTCCGACATTACAAGCACGACCCTTACTATATTACAACTACATCCTTTACCAAGTTACAACCATGACCCCGACCTTTATAACATGACAACCTCGACCCTGAATGTCTTTTCTATATATCCACTGTTGTTCGCACAATCACATATGCGATCGCATACTTTTTTTTTGAAATTTTTATATATATATATATATATATATATTATATATATATATATATATATATATATATATATAATATATATATAATTTTAGGGAAAAATTCAAAAAATTGTCAAAAAAATATAAGAAAATGAGGAGAACTTTTATAAGTTAATAGATGACTAATTTTATATATTTAAAATACATTTGAGAGAGATAAAATGAATTAAACATCAACTCATTCACATTTAACAATATAGTTAACAAGAAGTAACAACGAAATCAACAAGCTATCTTCCTTGAAACTTAAAAGTGCTTGAATCTTGATCTTCCAACTTCCAAGAGAGAGGAAATGTAAGAGAGAGAGAGAGAGAGAGGAGAGAGAGAGAGAGAGAGAGAGATTAAGATCACTTGGAAGTAGGAAATACAAGAGAGAGGGAGATTAAGACCACTTGTAATTAAGAAATGTAAGAGAAAAATAGAGTAAGAGAGTTTTGGAGTGAGATGGGGGAGATTTGGAAGCCTTTTTATAGACAAAATGTTATTTTTTTTGTAAAAAGATAAAAATAAAAATAAAAATTCGATGTGCCATGGCCAATATGCGATCGCATATGTTGTCTGTGATCGCATACATCGCATATGCAACATATGCAATCGCATATGTGCCAGATCACATATGCCATTTGCATATGGATATACGCATATGCGATCGCACATGACAACAATGTATATATTTACTATTATTTAAAAATAATCAAGTTATTAATGACGGGAACCTTACAACCTCGACCCGACCGATCAACCCTCAACACATGACAACCTCAACCCTTGAGGGTTGGGGTTGTTAGGTTCATGTCATTAATAACTTGATTATTTTTAAATAATAATAGATAGAAACAACCTTTAAGGTTGAGGTTGTCATGTTATAAAGGTCAGGGTCGTGGTTGTAATGTGGAAAGGGTCGTGGTTGTAATATGTTAAGGGTCACTGTTGTAACGTGGTAAGGGTTGGTAAGGGTAGTGGTTTTTTTTTTTTTTTTTTTTTAAAGCCTGAATTTCATTTCAACAAACAAGATTTACATGGCTGAAAGCTATTCGGGTTGCCCCAAGTGCAACAAAAAAGAAACTTGAGGCAACCTATCGTAAACACTATACATGAACCCTCACCCTAATAGTCCCTAACCCAACTCTATCTAAAACCACCTTACCCCTGACCTCCTGAGGGAGATCCCTCATCTTAAAAAATTGTTGGTTCCCGTGGAGAAGGCTGCCTTGATGAGCAAGGTCGTCGGCAGGGGCATTCCCCTCTCTTAATATGGGTGAAACGAAAAAGACCTCTCTGGTTGAGGTGGGAAATGCGAGCCGCCCAATGCACCCACTTCCAACCCACGAGAGGAGCCCGATTGAGGGAATCCACAACCAGCTTGGCATCTGACTCCACAATGACCTTCCAAAGACCCCTACTTGCGCACATAGAGAGACCCTCAAAGACCGTTGAGAATTCTGCGCTCTTGTTGGTTCCCATCCCATAGCCAGAAGAGAAGGCGAAAACCAGGCTACCATCCTCCCTCCTGCAGATGCCTCTTCCGCCAAACATTCCAGGGTTATGTAAAACCGAATCGTCCACATTTAGTTTGACCCAGCCACTCTCAGGTCTCCCCCATTTGACAATTTCAGCCCTCATTGATGGCGGAAGGACCTCAGGAATGTGAAGATTTTTGAGTTGCAAGTGGGCCATCCAGGAATTAGTCTTGGAATGCACGTGAAGACCCACTTTGTAAACTTTGTCCAGCCACCAGTTTGTTCGGGTGATGACAACCCCGATGCACAACCTTTTGCCCTCAAATCTCCCAAAGAAGAAAATTAGGGGTTACTCCACACACCTGGGAAAGTGCAACACCGTTGGACGAAGCCCCCCACCATTGCGCAAGACGTTCTCGCGGCGAAACGTGACTGACCAGGCTGATGCCGAAGATTCTGCTGAAATGATGCCATACCACCAAAGCAAGGTGGCCTGTCATGAAGAGGTGGTCCAGTGTTTCTACCTCTAGATGATGGGTATTGCAAGGGCAACACTCACAATGGGAGGCCAATGTAACCCCCTTGGACTGGACCCTCCCATCAACCGGGATAGCTCCTGCAAGGAGCTGCCAGATGAAAGTAGACAATTTAGGGGGGATGTGTGTGTGCCACACCCACTTCGGCCAACCAGACCTAACGCCAATCGATCTGAATCTGTCCCAAGCCTTTTTGACTGAAAACTCGCCAGACGTTGTAAACGGCCAATAGCAGGAGTCGTCGACCTCTGAGATGCAAAAACCACTTTGGAAGATGTGCTGAAGGGCTTCCTGAGGTAAGAAATCAAGGATGGAAGAAGGAGGCAATGGGCCCAGCCAGCCGAGAAATCGCTGACCGTCATGGTGCGCATGGGGTCCGGGATATGCTTGGTGGCAAGCTCCAACAGAGGGCTGAGGCCAGTCCAATTTACATCCCACAGGTTGCACTCACCTTTACCAATTAACCAGCGAACGTTGTCAGCAAGGAAAGGGAAGAGCGCCTGGATACTCTTCCAAAGAGGAGAGGACATAGACCTAAAATAGTTGATGTTAGTCGAACACGAGGTAACATGCAAGAGCTCCCCATATTTAGCCCTCATGTATGTCGCCCACAGATTGGTACTCTTGCCGAAAGAGAGAGCCCAGGTCATCTTAAGTCTCATCGCTGCCAACACGTCTCTAAGTTTTCTTATGCCTAGGACCCAATGCAACTTCCCTCTGCCATTTGACCAGCCCCAGAAGAAGTTAGCGAAGCATTTTTCAATCTCTAGCAGACTGTGAGCAGGCACAGGAATGCTTGATTAGCGTAATTCGGCCTGCCTGAGATAGAATTATTTCTCAGGCGGGCCATAGTGTGGACCGGGATACTACCAAGGACGTGCTTGATTACCGTAGTTCGGCCCGCCTGAGAAAGAATTCTAGCTCTCCAACCGTTCACCTTTCTCATAATCTTTTCTAACAGATGTCTGAAATTTTCCTTTGATGATCTCCCCCTCAAAACAGGGACTCCCAAATAAAGGGACCCCACCAACGCCTTAGGAATATTTAGGGAGTTGGCTATCACTCTGATCCTGCCATGGGGAAGTTTAGAGGAGAAAAAAAAGACACTTTTGGAATGGTTTATCTTTTGGCCAAAAGCGAGCTGATAGGAGGTGAGGAAACCGTTGATTGCTGCCAGGGAAGAAGCACTTCCATTCATGAGTAAAAGAGTGTCATCCGCATATAACAAGTGGAAGATGAGAGGGCAGCCCATCTTGAGCTTGAACGGCTGGCAGAGACCCTAAGCGAACAAGGATTTAATAACCCTGCTGAAGACTTCCGCAGCTAGAATGAAAAGGCTAGGGGATAGCGGGTCACCCTGCCTTAGACCCCTCGAAGATTTAAAAAACCCCTTGGCCTCTCCATTGATCAGAAGGGAAAACCAACAATTATTCCAACATTTCTCCACCATCGCCACCCATCTCGAGCTGAAACCAAACTGCTTGAGAACGCTTTTAAGAAAAATCCAGTTGACTCTGTCGTAAGCTTTCTTTATATCGAGCTTGATGGCGATGTTACCTCCCCTCACCTTCTTGTCTATCTCCTGGAAGACCTCATTGGCCAGCGCGATGTTTTCAGCAATTGCCCGACCTTGAATGAAGGCACCTCGCTCTAAGGAGATGATCTTGGGAAGGATGACAACCAGCCTGGACGAGATAACCTTCGAGAAGATCTTGTAAATGCAGTTGCAAAGGCTAATCGGCCTGAATTGGTTGAAGGAAGAGGGAGCCTTTGATTTTGGGATGAGACAGATGAGAGACGAGTTGAAAGCTCTAGGAAGGTCTCCTCCATTGAATAGATGGACAGTGGCTGCATGGATATCTGAGGACACAATCTCCCAACAACCTGTGAAAAAGGAGCCACCGAAACCATCTAGGCCACGGGATCCGTTAGGAGGCAGCGAGAAGGCTGCCCGACTGACCTCCTCCACTGACGGATCACGCAACAACTCCTCGTTGTCTCTCTTGGACAGCATGTTGGGGATAAGACCGCTAACAATGTCCACGTCCGAAGATTCGTCTCCCATGAGCAGATCGGAGAAGAAGCGGATATGGCTTCCTCCTTGATAGAATCAGGGTCAGTGATGACGGTTGAAGTGTCTGGCTTGATCATTTTGATCTCTATTCGACGAGCACGGTCCACCACAAACATGTGGAAGAATTTAGTGTTGCGATCGCCTTCAGTCAACCAGTTGTTCCAGGCCTTTTGCTTCCAGAAAGTCTCCTCGGCTAACTCCCAGTGAGCTAGGTTCTGCTTGGCTTCCAGAAGATCCGTAGGGGGGGACTACATCCGACCGCATAGAATTTTCCAATTGCTCGAGGAAGGATTTGGCCTGCTTTCGCTTAGAGAAAACGTTTCTGAAAACGTCCCTATTCCATCCTTTGATTACCTCTTTCACTCTTCTTAACTTAAACATGACACAAATCATGGGCGAACCTTCAAAATCTCCTGTCCACGCCTCTTTGACAATTTGAAGAAAGCCCTCATGCAGGAACCACATCCTCTGAAAGCGGAATGGTTTCGTTGATGGTTGAGCCGCGGGTGGGAACTTCAGAAGGATGGGAGCATGGTCTAAACTGGCTTAGGGCAGATGAACTACATGAAAACGAGGGAACTACATGAACCAGTCGCCGTTGCAAAGAGCCCTGTCCAACCGGGCCTAGATCCTTGCATTCCCTCCCTGGTTATTGCTCCAAGTAAATCTGTTCCCGGAGAAACCGGCATCGAGGAGGCCCGCATTATTGATTGCTGCCGCAAACTCCTCATCCCCTACACGAAAATGCGATCTACTACCAAGCCTCTCAGCTCGATAAGAGACCGCATTAAAGTCACCGCAAACTGCCCAAGGGCCAGAATGGGACCTGCTAATCGAGGCTATCTCTTCCCACAAATCGCGCCTAAGGAACCTGGAACACTTAGCATAGACAAAAGAAAGAAGCACGGAATCCTGTGAAGTCTGAAAAGAGCATCTAACACAGAGCATTTGGCTAGATGAAGAAAGAACTACTGTGTTAACAGATGAATGGAGGAATACCCATATTTTTCCGCCAGCCTTGCCATTTGAGAGGGATGAATGGAATCCCAACTTCAAGCTTGTCGCAATTCTTCTTTCCTCTCTAAGCATAAGCTCCAAAACAGCAACGATCCTTGGATTGTGTTCGGCAATGATCCTCTTCGCGGTTCTGATGGTTGGGGAATTCCCTAAGCCTCGAACATTCCACACGAGGCAGCTATCCATCAGATAAACACCCAGAATAGATGGCCCTTCTCTTCAACCTCCTCAATCTTCCTCTTCATTCCACAGGGCCAGGGGTCCTCGCAAGAAGAGCTTTGGACCTGCGTTTACCCTTGGATTGAGATGGGAGAGCTTTGGACCAGCGTTTCCCTTTACGCCCACTGGGATCGAGTGGGGTCGATTGCGGGATGTAGGGGCACACTCGGGGTGGGTGCGGCCCACGGAGTAGGTCTCGTGTTCGAGACTCCTCACCGGGGGTGATTAATGCGCATTTCACACCGGGCTCGAGTGGGGTAGCCCGTGGGATGCAGGGACACACTCGGGGTGGACGACCCATGTGATTTGAGGCCCACGTAAGGGGTTCGGCCGAGGTCCTAACCCATGCGATGTGGGGCCTGGGCTATGAGATAAAGGGATTAATTCGCCATACTCTAACAGTTCGAGCTTTTAGAGCAAATGGTTAATTGTCCTGCACCAAATTGGTATCAGAGCAGAAGGTCTCGAGTTCGAGACTCCTCACCGGGGGTGATTAATGCAGGGGCATTTTCACACTAGGCTGGAGTGGGGTCGCTTGCGGGATGCAGGGGCACACTCGGGGTGGGTGCGGCCCACGGAGTAGGTCTCGTGTTCCAGACTCCTCACCAGGGGTGATTAATGCGCATTTCACACCGGGCTCGAGTGGAGTAGCCCATGGGATGCGGGGACACACTCGGGGTGGGCGGCCCATGTGATTTAGGGCCCACGTAAGGGGTTCGGCCGAGGTCCTAACCCATGCGATGTGGGGCCTGGGCTATGAGCTAAAGTGATTAATTCGCCATACTCTAACAGTTCGAGCTTTTAAAGCAAATGGTTAATTGTCCTGCACCAAATAGGCAACTATCCATCAGATAAACACCCAGAATAGACGACCCTTCTCTTCAACCTCCTCAATCTTCCTTTTCGTTCCACAAGGCCAGGGGTCCTCACAAGAAGAGCTTTGGACCTACGTTTACCCTTGGATTGAGATGGGAGAGCTTTGGACCAGCGTTTCCCTTTACGCCCCCCCCCCCCCCCCCCCCCCCCCCCTTTGGATTGAACTGCTGCTCTGGATGTGACTGCATTGGTGCATTGGTGCACTAAGCAGAAGAGGTTGTTGGAGAGATGTCGATCCCCACAACCTTTGGTTCTACAACTGATCCTGCCTGAATATGGAGCTCTGCTCTACCCTCTTCTACCATGACATCGCAACTCGGACAGGTTGAAGGCGCTCCAATATCCTCCCTATGGGCAGTTGCCGTAAAGGGGGAGAAATCAACCATCAAGACAATGTCCCTATCCTGACTAGGAGCCACTCTACCAGATTCTTCTGCAGTTTGAGGAACGAATGATGTTGATTCCCAAAATCGGCTGGCTATATCCTCTTCACTGTCATAGAGGGGAGAGTTGCGAGTGCAGCCAACAGATTTGGCCCTGTCTTTGATTCCCAAACAGGACTGATGGTAGTTAACTTCCATGGAAGGGAGATGGTTAGTCACTCTGACAGGGGATATTGGATTGGGCATTGGGGATGTAACTGGGAGGATCCGCTGGAGATGTTGACCAGGAGCTAGATCCTGATTCGGCTGCGCAGGGCTGATTGGTGGGAGGGGTGGGAGCGAGGGCAGATGAGGTTCCATGAATTGAGGAGCACCTGTATCCTTGAGGAGAGGATCAGACGCCCTGATGCCAAGATGGGGGGTTGAAGGGGACCCCTGCTTCCCAATCCCCGCAAGTTCCTCAAAGGATAAACTTGTCCCTCTCACAGGGGCATTTCGACAAACAGATCGACTGCGAATATGGCGCAGGCTTGGACCTGACTTGAAACTCCTCTCAACCCAATCCCTAGTCCTTTCCGAAGGCCTCAGAGTGTGCCATTCTCTTCGGCGCGGACTCTGAACGGAGTTGGTCTTCTCCACTTTGACCCCCACAAGGTAAGGTTGCCCGTTAACAATCAGTTGTTGCGAGCAGCAGAAGGGAATTCTCGGATTCAAAATCACCTTAGCTCGAGCAAAAACCTGAAAAAGGCCATATCTACTGTTGGAATCGATCTGAGTTACTTTACCGTATCTGTTTTCAAGATCACGAATGACCTAATCGACCCAAGCATGTGCCGGGATGCCGAAAAAACGAATCCAGTGTCCCTCATAGACAGGGTTGGATTCAGGGGTCCATTTGGTCAACTCCCTAAACCCCAAAGCTTCCTGCAATCTACTGTCCTGAGTGAAATCTTGAAGGTCTACCTTCAATTTGAACATGAGGAGGAATGCATCGTTGGATAACCTGGTAACATCGACTGCCGTAACTTAAAATCTGAAGGACCTGATGGTTTCCATTAGATCGATGATGGATGTAGCTGGGTCAAGAATACTCCCAATCTGTCCCAATTCCAGTCCCGCTAGCTTCCTCTGTACCAAAGCTGGGTCCACCTGAATGGGTCCGCCATTGGAAGAGGAAGGGGGAACGGGGATTGGGGTTGATTGTGTTTCCGTTGCCACCCCTCGGGGTTGTGCTGTGGTGGAGGTATTAGGGCTAGCATTCAGAAAAACTGGCGGGGCAAGAGGCTTGGAAATATCAGATGAGCGGGTGGGCGGTTTGGAAATAGTGGGCGGGCGGGCGGACGGGGGCGATGTGGTTGGATATCCTTCTTTGCTGCTTAAACTGTCACTATTCTCCCATCAATCCTTCTCCCATAGAGGACTCCAATGGCCGCCATGGCATCATCTTCGTACTGAAATCGCACAAAAGCTAAACCTGTAGGGTGAATCGTCTCTGGGAATGAAGGGATAAACACATCAATGACTCTACCATACCGCTGAAAAATCTTAAAAACGTCCTCACTAGAGCAAGTGAAAGGGAGGTTTCCAATGAAGAGGTTGAAAACCCCTCTTTTGCTCGCAAGCTTTAGTGGACTCTCTGACCGTCGGTTTCGAGACCTCCCTGTTCTTCCTCTGGAAGCGTCTGCGTAGCGAGGCCGAGGGCAATCTCTGGACGGCGCGCATTCTCTGGACAACGCCCTACTTCGTCTTCTCCTGTCCCCTTCTTTGTGGGACCAAACCCTAGACATTCGACACTTTTTGTTGCCTTTTTTTTGTCTAGGGACCAAACCCTAGACATTCGACGGCGCCCTGAAAGCGTCTAGTAAGGGTCGTGGTTGTAATGTAGTAATGGTCGTATTTGTAATGTGGTAAGGGTTGATAATGGTCGTTATTGTAATGTAGTAAGGGTCGTGGTTATATTGTAGTAAGGGTCGTGGTTGTCAGGTTGATGTAATTTATAACTTGGTTATTTTTAAATATAGGGGTCGAGACCCACAATGGGGTGATCCATTCCATCCACCTTGTCGGGCAGCTCGCCTAGGCCCAAAAAGTACTGACTTGGGCAATGTCTACTTCTAACAAATATCACAGTGAGCTTGGAAAGTTTCAACAGTGGGTGCCACTGTCACCATTATTTTCTATTATGTGGACCACACGATCTCTACATCAGGCTGATATTTGGGCCCTAGCCCTAAAATGACACAACAAAAAGGATGGGTGGCATCGATTATACGCATACATCAATGTGGGCCCCACGAGCTGGGCCTTGTCCACACCCAAAAAGGCTTTCGTCCACGTTACTTTCTCAGCATTAAATACGATGTAACTTCTTATTCACTCAAAAAACCTACCACTACTGAACTAAGGACAAGGGCAATTTGGCCTAAAAAAACTTATCAAGACCTGTCAGAAGGTTACCCTCGGAATATTTGGAAGGTTGAATCTCTTTCAAGAATTTGACCATATAACGCTGCCAGTACGGTCAAAATCCCAAAATCCCAAGAATTTGACCATATAATTGGTATTATTATTATTTATTTATATATAAAATAAATAATAATAATAATAATAATAATAATAATATGCAACTAAAATCTTCGACAATGGCGTAAAAAATTTGAATCAAAACACTACCAATTTAAAAGGCTGACAGCCCTAAGTGTAAGGCTACGATGTACTTTTAATTCGATAAGATCAAGATCGAATCATCAGGGACTTATATTTGTGTGTTCTCAAAACACTTTTGAACTATAACTAACCCTAAAATTAATTGTGATTTTAAATTTCAGAGAGGTAATTATGGTAATTTAAAGTAATTTAAAAGATTAACTCAATAAAATGAGACACTAGCGCAATACTAATCCACTTGTAGCCTTTTACAATGCCTAATTCACTTGATTCAATTAGAAAACTCAACTGGAATTGAAGTCTAATCATATCCAACCGGATGATAAAGTAGTTAAGTCAAAATTCACAACTCAAAAGAGAATTGAACTTCAATTGATTTAGTTCCCACACGAAACAACAAGCTACTGATTGCAAGGAATTTAAAGTATCTATCGTGCCCGTAGTCAATGATAGATCAATGAATTTTACAAATTAATCCCTTACGAAAGGGATAAACAAACAATCTTATCTTTCATAAGCATCCAAAATACCCGAAGTTGACAATGGATCAAAGTAAAATAAAACTAAAACTTTATTTAAACCAAAATCAATGAATTGTTCAACATTCAAACTAATTAATTTTAATAAAATTAAACTAGAAGATTAAAAAGAACTACAAAGTTTACCTCTTAGCCCTATCTAAGAGTTATAGCCAACCATAATCATGGTTGAACTAAACTCAAACAAAAACCTAAAAACTAAAGTAGATCATAAAAGGATTGGAAAAAAAAAAAAAAAAAAGGACTCCATAAAAGCTCTGCAACATCTCTCTCTCTCTCTCTCTCTCTCTCTCTCTCTCTCTCTCTCTCTCTCTCTCTCTCTCTCTCTCTCTCCAACATTAATTCGTCTCTAGACTGGCTTGAAACATCCATTTAAATAGAAAAATTTTACACCGACTTGGAACCGAATTCAATTTCCACACTTTCACTCGGCTTCGGTCGCACTGACTGTAACCTTCGATCGTAGACGAGCATTACTTCAATCGCACCAAGTATCTTTCAGTTGCAGTCAAATTTCCTCAAAATATGTCTAAAGTCTCTATCTCCCTTAGATCACACCGAACCAACCTAAGAGTTAAGCCGAATTAAGTTTGAGAATCACTATTTCTTGTTGGACTGCTTTTAGCACATTTGGTCTAACTGAAAGTATCTCAGTTTGGATCAAACAACCTGCTATTTTTGTTATTCAACTATGTAATTTTTCAGACTTTTCTTCATCTTTAATGCTTAGTTTTTCTTGGATATTTGGCACTTGAATTGTTCAATATTATCCTTCATAGATCTAATTCTGTACTTGGTCATTCTTTAAGCATTAAATCTTCACTTTAATTATCCTTTCCATCTTATATCTCTAAATCACCATGCATAACAAAACTCACGTATTTAGATTGATTTAACGCATGTATGCTTATAAAACTAAGGCACAATTGAGGGTAAATATGCAATATTTTATACTCAACAGCCTACCTTAAATCAATTTACCAATTTAACTAAGTAGGGAAAATTAACACTAAGGCTTTCATGCCAAAGTGGGTTAGAGTACAGGAGATATGCCAATTAAGCAACTAGCTTATAAAGATAGCATACTTGTATGTGAGATATGCTAACTATTCGACTTCTAACATACATCTAATCATACATACATAATTCAGAAAATTAAGTTCACAAGTATAATTTTTTTTTTTTTTTTTTTAAAGTGCTTAGATGACAATCCCAAACACAAACATGTATATTGGTTCGGTTTCCCTACTCCACTCCCAGAGGACACACTCTCCTCGAGCATACCGGTATTCATTATCAGAGGTTTTAAATCAGATTCACCTCTAACCTTTACAGGGTTTCTCATAAGCTAACCACTAACATATACGAACACTACCATGTCGATGGCTCTCGCGAGAGAACCTAGTTAGTTTTTATTGGCTAAACAACAACCACAAGTGGTCCTAATCTAAGGACCTACATACACTCCCACCGAGGGCTCCCAAGGAGACTAACACGTATGCACTCGTGACTGATGGACCACGTATACACCTGTGTCAGTGAATTCGGCCCTACACAAGAGCCAAGGTCCTACATAAGAAGCTACTCAAGTTTAAGTCACTAATTATTACACTCAATCCTACATAAGGAAAGAGTGTATGGACTCACACTTGACAACTTGTCAGATTAAGTCCATTTGTCGTGCCTTTCTTGGCTTTCTTGATTGATGCTCTCTTGTGCTTCAATCAACTCCCCTTGTGCTCCCCCAATTGATAACGCTAATGCTTTAGCTCCTGTGATCGTCCACCTTGCATGAGATGTGCCAATGAGGTAGCCAAAGCAAGGGAGGTTGGTTGAATCTCGTATAACTTATGGGAATATTGTAAACCTAAGTGATTCACCTATGAGTAGTCTAGAGAGTTTAGACAAGAATTTTACCATAGGCATAGTGTCTAATTTCTAAAAGCCTGAGAGTTCATCTGACACTTCAAATAGGAGCATGGAATGCTCATTAAAGTGAGTAATCACAATAAGATTAGCATGAAACTCTTTAGAAATTAGTCTAGGATGTGTGGTATGAGTAGAAAAATACATATCCTCTAATTATATCAAAAATTCATCTCGAAGCCCAAGAGCCGAATGACCTTTATATATAAGAAATTGTGTTCCAGTAGCTATAAAAGGACTAGTTAATGGCTCTATTGATCGGATCGAAGGGCCCTTTGATGGGATCGAAGGTCCTTTAATGGGATCGAGATGATACTCGATGGGATCGAGCAATATGAAATTCTAGTAGAAATGTTGCTGGGAAAGTTTTTATGCTACATGTTGAGTAGATGGCTGAACCAAAAGGTTCTTGGTCTTTCGGTCTATCTCAACCCTTGGATCTAAGGTGTTTGGTTCGGATTGAGCTACATTATGCTATAACATGCTTAGTACTACACAGACATATTATAAAACCTAGTTCAAGACAAACAATTAGTGAAAGAGATCCTCAAGCATTTGATTACATTAATTACAAAACAGTACATATGCTATTAACTAAAAAAGAATAAATGAAAAGTGTATTGTGTTATAGAAATAAATCATCATGTAAATTTCACTATGTTAATTATGCAACGGGTGCATGGAGAAAAGTTATAGAAGATCACTATTTTCTATCAATCAAGAAAAGCCTTAAATCCTAAATAAAAGAAAACCTCCAACTCGAGACTCAACTTGGCAATAATGAATATGATATGCTTGATGTGTAATAAATGATATTTAGAACTCCTAATTTGACTAAAAAGGACTTCTAAATGGTAAAATTTATAAAAAAAAACAGTAGATATTTTTAAGATGACACAGCTCTAATGGATCAATCAAAACAATGATGTGAATTCAATACTTTTCGAACCTTAAAACAACCTACAAAAATATGTTATACTTCAAATAAAAATTTGAGCTTGAAATATATATATAGTAAATTGTAGGTAGAAAATTAGCAAGTTATAAAGCTCATGCATAACTTTTCAACTATATCATATAAGTACGATTCTAATAACTAATTGTGGAGTTAAAACTATTAGAAGTTATAGAGTACATTACATAATTATTGCTATATGTCAGCTCATACGTCCTGAATATTTTCTATCATGGCTCTTTATACATTCATTTACGACTTATCCTTCATTAATTATTCCATTTAAAATCTGAATCCATTCATGTTAGTAGTACTGTTTTAAAATTTTAACTGGACCAAATAATCCAGCTTGATAGAATGATGGATTTTTAACTAAATCAAAATGCTTAAATACTCAAAATCTATTTAAATTGTGATGAACCACTATGAATGGTGCAAACCAACTAAGGAACCATAATTTGGACAATTTAATGTAGTTGCTTGTATACCACAGGTGCAATTTCAAAGCCCATATGTATCATCTATCACATTATGCTAGAGTGTTGAAGTTTTTCTCAAGAAAGAGAAAAGGCCTTGTTAGACATTTAAGACTTTTTACCATATAATATAAACCACATAAAAGTTATTTTTAAATAATTACAAGGGTTGGGTAAATTAACTTACGCAACTATAAATATATTTCTCATTCCCACATATAATCATATGTAAGTCGAACACATGTAATTTACAAGGTTGTAGCACAATTTCGTGTCATTTTATTAGAGTAAATTAATGTAATATTCATATATTAGGATATATTTTGTTAAGATGTGTATTTATTAAGATCTTTATAAATCTCTCTTTTATTCTCAATAAAATAAGCAAGTTACAGTTTGACAACGTTGTTGCCTGTGGTTCAAGATGGTATCAGAGTGGCACTAATCTTTGGTGTTATTTCATCTTTACACACTACCCATCGATCATGGGATGAGACATTCACCAGCACATCATTATTTGCCTGCCACCAACCCCTTGTAGAAACCATCTTTAGATTGGTAATTTTCCCCTATAAAACCCACAGTCTAGCATCTTTAAAATTTAATCATTTCCATCCATGTACCTTGCTTGGATTTTTACCTATTAGATCTCCTTCATGTCTAGTATAGATGAGTATTTAATTGTCCAACACCATTAACATTTTCCACAATTGCCAAAGCCACTCAGAAAAACTTGATTCTTTCGACCATATATTGTGGTGAATCCTCTCAATTTTCTTAATTCTCCATGTACTCATTATGTCCATCTCTATCATTACTTCCACATTCCTTCAACACCTTGCCACTATTGTATCTGCGTTCATAGCTGCACTTGAATCATTCACCATTATCAACTTAATCATACAAATATTCGGTCACTTCCACTATCGCTATCAATCTTCTTCATTTGCCACACAAGAATTGTTTTTAGATCCTTTCTCCACCAACAACATCTAGTGTTAACGGTAATTATCACAAACTTCTGGTCAGGAGGCATCATAGTCAAGTGATAATGGCTCATGATCCTGACATGATTCCCGACCCTCCACATCTTTGTCGCTCTATTGAAGAAGGCCGATGAGTAGTTTGAACTCCAATCCTATGGAGGGCTAGTTCTACCCTATGATGAGGGTATTTTCAATGAGGTATCGAAGGTTCTGGAGAAAGATAAGTAGAAAAATCTAAGGATTTGATTCTTGTGAAGAGAGGGGTTCGTGCCATGATTTGATCATCTATTATAGAAATCTAAGGTTTAATCATTGGTGGTAAGGATTTTGTTTTTATTTTTTATTTTTTTATTTTTTTTAAAGGATTTTAGGCCTTTGTTATCATTTCCTTTGTATACCTATCGATAATGTATATTCTGTGTAGTAGGCCTTTTAAAAAAAAGGTAATTTATTTGTGTCAAAAGTTTGGACTGAACTTGTTATCGTGTGAGCATTTGAATCGAACCTTCTTACTTTAGTTAACAGTATGGCTAGACCTATTTTTTCTTTGTTATTAGAATATCTAAAGCTGCTAAAAGAGCAATGATTGAACTCTTAGCTATTGAAAGTGTGTATCCACTAGAGGTGCCACTAAATCATTTGTTAGTCGTTGGAAGTGCCAATAGTTCACATCTTAAAGCCATCAAACCGCTTCTCGGCTCATACTATATACTTGTCATTTTGTCACTATTGATTTTTTACTATTGCTTTTGAATAAATGTTATTGTGCTTTTTTAAACTCAAGCAACTCGTTTCATAACACCTTGAGTTTGAAGGGAGATATTAGAGTAAATTAGGATAATCTTCCTATATTAGGATATTTTCTTTTGTTTTATATATATATATATATATATATATATATATATATATATATAGTTAAGATGTCTGTAGAACTCTATAAATTTTTCATTGATTTCTCTCCTTTTATTATTATTATTATTATTACTAGTGAAATGGACAAGTTATAGTTACAAATTATGTAGTCTTTTATGGTTTAACACATTCTAAAGAATTTTTTTCTAAGAACATTGTAGATATGTGCATAATAAAATGGTTCTCATCTAGTGGTCCCCAACATGAATAAGCCCAATCAAAATATAATCTCTAACATTTTGTTTTAATTATTAAAATGTATTTTGGCTAATGTATTTCTTTCTAGTGAGAGGGTTAAAAAGCATCTCTTATATTTCGTTGAACCTGTTGAAGTGGACTGGAGATCCATGCCTGCCGTTAAATTCAACTTGGGAATGGTTGAGTTGCAATAATGAGGATCCACCACGAATTACAGCTCTGTAACATCTCTAAACTATATTTAGTAACTTTTTTTCATCCACTGGACCTTTGTGGTGGAACATTGGTGTTGGGTTTACAAAACACACTCACTTTTTCTTTTTTCTTTATTAGTTATATCTTCGGAAATGAGCTTTGGGGTTATCTTCCAGATTTCAGCCAAATGGAGGCCCTTGAAATTATGTAAGTTCATTTTAATATATAAATGCATGTGTATATGTGTCTTTATATGTATATTGGTATATACATACCAACAACGCACATGAAAGAAGGAGGTGGTTTGGAAGTTTCGATGTGGTTATTTGTCATTTTCTAGGGTTCAACCCACCTAATTATTTAATTAACAAACTTTGAGCATCGAGATTTTAACGTGAATTTGTGAGGGACTAGGGATGATTTCTATAGGTATTCGTAGAGCATTGCTGAGCTATAAGTATTGAATGAAAGAATGTCCTTTTGAAGAGCCTTTTTATTTATATGGGTTCAATTATCTATTCTAGGTTATGGTATGACATAGGCCCTTAATTATATTCCATAGAAAAATATCCTTGATTATAAGGCAATGTATAAGTATAGTGGCAAAGGCATGCATTATACGAATGCAATAAATAAGCAGAATAAACTCACCACTTAAGAGGAATTGATATAATTTAAAGGTATAAAGGGTCCAGAAGCCTATATGAGGTGGAGCCTTTGAGGAGATATAAGGTATGGTTGAGAGGTGCAGACCCCTAGTGGTATAGGCTTCAACAGCGACCTGCCACGAGAGAGATACAAGCCCATCTAATATAGGCTACATACCCTTTATGATGATGCTAAATGTTTTTCCCTCCATCCAATCAAATCATAAAGAGCTGCAAATATTTATGTGGTTTGGCAATATGCTAACACCATGAGATAATAATACGGAGATTTCACTAAAATGAGGTAAATTAGAAGTACAAGGTTGAAATAACAAAATGCATGGTAATACATATGATGCATATACCTTGATCAGGGATTCTTTATGTTCGGAGTGCCTGGATCACTAGTCGGGGCATTTATAATGTTAACAAACAATTAGACTTAATGTTTTTACCATATAGTTATATAAATTACATACATCCTTCCTTGATGGTGCGCATAAGATCTTCTAAGATTATGTGAGAGTTGGACTATCATTCAATTAAATAGTGGGGTGCTCATGTGGCTTCCCCTATGACTAGCTAGTATTAGGTATCAAATGTATGATTGATCACGTAATGTCACTGGGCCATATGGAGATGACTGTGAAGAGAATTGGTGTGTAACACTAGCTATCTAGGCTTGTGCCAAGTATGAGACAAGCAGCATACTGTTGTGTCATGTGCAAGACAGGGAGCTTACGGTTGTGTTTAGGCAGGCAAGAAACATAGAGTTGTGTCCATGTAGGAAAGAATCTCATAATTATGTTTATGTTAATAGTACAAGATTGTGTTTCTACAATATACTAATGAAGTCAATGTGTGGTACCGTTTACATATGTAGTTCAACCAACGTTAGTCCCCGCACTAGATGTTGGGTTTTGGACTACGGAATCACATAGAGATGGATCTAGGATACCAATCCAAGAGCACCAAACAAACACAAGAGAACACAAAGATTTAGCTTGGAAAACCCTTTCGAGAAAAAACTACGGCACAAAGCGACAAATCTTCACTATGAAAGCAGAAATTACAAAGAGGAAGGGCTTACCAGACTTGGGCAATCCTCTAATCTCTCCCTTGCTCCACCCTTTTAAAACCCTAGAACCCTTTTAGAAAGCCTTATAATCCCTTAGAATACCTCTCAATCCTGTTTACACCCATATATATAGTTTTAGAAAGAATCATAAACGAAATTGGAAATAAATCATGCACTTTCGCAGTTTTTTGAAAAAAATCTGCACAGAATCTGATTGTATTTAAGACATCAAATACAAAAATCTCCATCATGTCTTTAATCTTCAAACGTGTAGCTCATTGTCCTCTTTTCTTATCTCTGTCTCGTATCATAGCTTCATTAATGCTTCTCGTGCACACTCCATCTTCCTTTTACGTCATCGCCAAGTCTAAAGAAGTTGCACAAAACTTGAACTTCTCTATAGGAACAACCTTGGTGAGCATGTCCACTCGATTCACACTGGTGTGAATCTTCTCCAAATTCACGCTTCCTTTTTTAAGCACTTGTCGAATAAACTGATGACGAACATCGATGTGTTTAGTACGAGAGTGATAAACAAAATTTTTAGCCAAATTAATAGCGTTCTCGCTATCACAATTAACTGGCACGGCCTCCTTCTGAAGTCTCAACTGATTTATCATGCCTCTTAACCGGACACCTTTCTTAAACACTTTTGTCACTGCCATATATTCTACTTCGGACGTGGAAAGAGCCACGAAGGACTAAAGCTTTGACATCCAACTAATTGCTCCACCCACTGGTACAAACGAGTAACTTGAAGTCGACTTTCTAGAATCCACACTGCCTATGTAGACTGAATACACATACCCTACCAAATTTGTTCCTGTCTTCTTAAAAGTTAAAACGTAGTCTTTTGTAGATCGAATGTATCGAAGTAACCATTTCACAGCTTACCAATGTTGCTTGCTAGAGTTTGACATATATCTAATCACAACACCAACTGCCTGTGAAATATCTAGTCTCATACAGACCATGACATACATTAAATTGCCAACCGCATTCGAATAACACACATGAGACATAACTTGTTTTTTCTCATTTGATTTAGGACATTGTTCTGAGGAAAGCTTAAAGTGAGCCGCGTGGGGAACACTCATTAGCTTTGTCTGGTCCATCCCATACTTGATTAATACCTTTTCAAAGTAATTTGCCTGTGATAACCAAAGCTTGCTCCTCTTCCTGTCTCTATAAATATTTATGTCAAGAACCCTCTTTGCAGCCCCCAAATCTTTCATCTCGAATGTCCCTGATAACTGAGTCTTCAGTACGTTAATTTCAGATATATCATGATAGGCGATTAACATATCATCAACATACAATAGTAGGATGATGAATTTCACATCACTTAGTGTCTTGTAATAGACACAGTGATTGTATTCACTTTAAGTAAATTTCTAACTCAACATGAAATAAACAAATTTTTTATATCACCGCCTAGGCGACTGTTTCAAGCTGTACAACGACCTCATTAACCTACAAACCTTTTTCTCTACCCCTTTAACTTCGTAGCCCTTTGGTTGCTTCATGTAGATCTGCACTTCCAACTCCCTGTGCGGGAATGCAATCTTGACATCCATATGTTCCAACTCGAGATCGTATTAGGCAACCAGCGCCAACACGAATCTGATAGATATTTGCTTAATCGTTGGCGCGAATATCTCTATGACGTCGATTCCTTCTCTCTAAGCATACCCCTTCGCTACCAGCCTCGCTTTTTATCTATCCCGTTTCCTTTTAAATAACCACTTGCATCCGATCACTTTTATGATTTTTGTGCAACGAGTCCATCTCATCGTCCAAACAGCCTTCCACTTTTCTACATCAGGCTTATTAAGAGCCTCTTGAATAGTAGACAGGTCCCCCTCACCTGTAATGAGGGCACATGTGATATTAGAGTCATCCCTGTATCTTGCTGGTAACCTGCGATCGCACGGTGGGTTTCTTCTCACTAGTGGCTGTTCCACCTGATCCTGTACCTCTGTCTGCACATCTGTCTTTGCCTGAGTATCATATATATCAATCTGGACATTTCTGGTTCCACTTACTCTTCCTGATCATTCTTGTGGAATAGGGAGCTTTCATCGAACCTAACGTCACAGGTAGTGATGACCTTGCGTGTGACCTTGTCGAATAACCTGTAACCTTTCACACCAATACCATAGCCAACAAAGATATACTTTTTGGCTCTAAGGTCTAACTTATCTCTCTCAACTGACGGTACATGAGAGTAAGCCTCACAACCAAATATGTGCAAATCTGAGTAGTCCATCGTATGACCACTCCATACTTCTTCTAGGATTTTACATTCAATTGTCATAAACAGGGATCATTTCACCAAGTAGTAAGCCGTGTTAACAACCTCAATCCATAAGTCTTTGCCCAACACAACATTACTTAACATGCATCAGGCCCTCTCTAAGAAAGTCTGATTCATCTGCTAAGTCACACCGTTTTATTCGGCGTATAGCACACTATGTTGTGCCTAATAATCCCTTCATCTTTGCAATATTCATTAAAATCAGTGGAAGTAAATTCTCCACCATTGTCAGTCCTTAAAATCTTTATTTTTCACCCTAACTATTTTTCCACCATTGTCTTTCATTGTTTGAATATAGTGAAAACTTCGGATTTACGTTTCATATAGTAAACCCAAACTTTCATAGAGTAGTTGTCAATGAATGAAACAAACCATGACGACCCCCCAATGAAAACCTCTGGCGATGGTCCCCATACGTCAGAGTGCACATAATCAAGCACTCCCTTACATATATGTTTTCCAGATTTAAAAGATAATCTAGATTATTTACCATATATACAATGCTCGTATATTTCTAAATCAGAATTCTTAAAAGCTGGAATCAAACAACGATCAGATAGTACCTTCATGCCCCGCTCGCTCATGTGGCCCAAACGAGTATGCCACATATATAAAGACGTGAAATCTGTAATAGCTGTTGCCGCTCCACCTACTGAAGTGTTCCCGATCAACCGTAAAGGTTTCCGTGCCTTTGCGCTCTTACAACCAAGAGTGCCCCTTTTGAAACTTTAAGGACACCATCAATACCAGTGAACTTGCACCCTATAGCATCGAATGCACCGAGAGAAATCAGACTTTTGTTTATATTAGGAACGTGCCTGACATCAGTCAAGGTGCACTCCATCCCATCAAATATCTCGATGCTCACTGTACCAATAGCCACAACATTACAAGCATTTTCATTACCCATAAAGACCTGTCCACCATCGCATTCCTTGTAACTGGCGAACCAACTCCGATGAGGAGTCATGTGATATGATACTCCTCTGTCAAGGATCCATTCATCTTTATGATTGTCATGCAAGTGACTAATGATAGACACAGACAGAACATCACGACCACTTGTCTCTTCATTAGATGTGACAACATTGGCCTCCTTGGAAGAAGCCTCTGAGTTTTCTTTCTTCGCTTTAGGATTGGTACAATCCTTTTTCATGTGTCCAGTCATCTCACAGTTCCAGCACTTTAGTTTTCCTTTGCCCTTGCCCTTGGATTTGGATCTAGGTCTTGAGCATGTTGTACCTCGATCAATATTCATGCCCCTCGTAATCAGTGCATCAGAAGATGTCCCCATGCTGCCATTTAGCTTTCTCATGGCCTTCCCTTGAAGGGCTGAGATAACGGTGTCGACACTCAGGATTTTATTTGCGGTACACATTGTGTCCCTGAATGACTCATACAATGCTGGAAGAGAATTCAACAACATACATGCTTGTTCCTCATCTTTAATCAATTCCTCCACATCCAGTAGTTTGCAAGCCAATTTATTAAAGTAGCTAATGTGGGCCTCCAGATGTCCACCCTCTGCCATCTTGAAGGTGTACCACTGTATCTTCAAATGTATGCGATTTTCAGAGAATCTTTTCGTATAAATATCCTCTAACTTCGCCCATAATTTAGCCGCAGTTTTCTCCCTCAAAACATTTTAGAGAACCTCATCCGTGAGACATAAATGGATGAAAGCTAAAGCATTTATGTCAAGAGTATTCCAGTCTTCGTCATTCATAGTTGATTTTCGCTCCTCAAGAACGTTAACTTCACCTTGCTTGGTTAATAGACTAATCATCTTGATCTTCCATAACTCAAAATTATTTTTTCCCGAGTACTTCTTAATATCAAATTTGGCGTTTCCCATTGATGTTAATCCTACAGATCCATATCTGTGCCCCAATGATTTCTCTGATACCACTTATTGGGTTTTGGACTGCGGAATCACACAGAGATGGATCTAGGATAGAAATCCAAGAGCACTAAGCAAACACAAGAGAAGACAAAGATTTAAGGTGGAAAACCCTTTCGGGAAAAAACCACGGCATAAAGCGACAAATCTTCATTATGAAAGCAAAAATTACAAAGAGGAAGGACTTCCCAGACTTGAGCAATCCTCAAATCTCTCCCTTGCTCCACCCTTTTAGAAACCCTAGAACCCTTTTAGAAAGCCTTAAAATCCCTTAGAATACCTCCCAATCCCGTTTACGCCCATATATATAGTTTTAGAAAGAATCAAAAACGAAATTGAAAACAAATCCCGCACTTTCGCAGTTTTACAAAAAAAAATCTGTGCAGAATCTGATTAGATTTAAGACATCAAATACAACACTAGATAGCTCAAGAGTGAGCATGGGTGAGAACAACATTGTTAGTGTTTTCTCAATAGGTGAGCTCGGGTTATTGCTCCATTTGGGAGATTGGTGGAAGGTGCCAAGTTGGTAGCCGATAGGGTCCGTCACCCCAGTTCGTTAGGACCTTTCTCCTACCCATTTTTGAGCTAGTATCGGTTGAAAGTCTCATATAGCTTTCTTCTTAATTAACAAATGAAGACACCCGATGAGTATTTATAGAATTTAAAGCAAGCGAACTTGCATAAGGCAATGATGGTACGACGTTGAGGCTTCGCTACAAGTTGCTACCATTGGGCGGTGTTACGCTACCACGAGATTAAGTTGGCACTAATGTCGGTGCTTTACTGTTGGATCACTTTCATGCCAGTGTTGCACGATTATAGGGATGCAATGGTGTTGACGACGAGGCGCTGCCACCACTAGGTGACATTGCATTACCGTGGGGTTACAACATTGACGCATTAGCACTGTAATCTAAGCTCTACCATCACTGGGCCGTCATTAAGTGTCATGGTGACGTTGGGCCATTGTCGGGTCACTATTAAAGTGTTGATGTTGAGGTTCTTTTGGTTCTCAATAAATGCCCCCCGCCTGGGTCTAATAGGTGATAATAGCACAATCTAACTATAATGGTTAGGGAGAGAAGAGGATATAAGTATTAGTAAGTCCACTGATCTTAGGTGTTAAAAACAATCGATGCCCCTACTTTAATTATACTATGAAAGATGTCTTCTTTATTTGCATGTTGGCCTCTCAGAGTGACTTAGGCTCAAACAAATTAAACTTTATGCTACGCACTTGGCCTGACGAAGAGAATTGTTTATAAGGAGAAAATCATGAACGACATGCTAGTAATATAATAGATGGTTGAGGTTGATATAATAGGATCGTAATAAGCCAACTCCCATGTGATGGAGTTTACATTGTATGGGATATATTGTAGAAAGCATGTTGATCATTGGTTGAAAGTATGAGCTAGTATAAGTGAGGATTGTCTAAAAGGAGAAGGGATCGCATGACTCGACCCAGATGATTCAGTCTTTGAGGAACTACATGAAGTGTTGGATGACGGGCATTCTTAGGTAAAAGGCCACATTGGTTGACAAGTAAGGATGAATGAGGATCTACCTAGATTTCCTTTAGATGCAATGAGTGCACATCTTCTTCGACTGGTAAACAACAACTTTTAAGATACCAAAATAGATTTGGTACAAATGACACAAGCCATGATCATTAGGGTAATCAAGGTTTAAGGTGGAGTTTTTCCAAGTACACCATATAAACCAGAGATATACATAAGAGATTAAAGACGTTCCTAATAGCTTTAAAACATATCTTACATTGTGATGAAAATGGGTAGTTTAAAGAGAATAATAAATTTCTCTTCTATTCATTGTGTAGAGCCCTTGTGTGAGACTTTGGAGCATCTCATCCACTTCAGTGTTTTTTGTTTTTTAGAGGAAGTCTTATCAAGAAGCCACCTATGAAAGGTTAGCTTGGCTACCTGTTAGAGATTTAAGGTGGCAACGTAAGAATTCTATAAGGTGGGCCTTATTGATCAACGGTCTGGATTGTCCTACGTGTTGGGTAGTGTGATCGGGTGTACCGGTGAACCCTAATAAGTTGCAATGCATCTAAAATCGTATAAGGGGTGGTATGCTAGAAGAACTGTGATACACAAACAATGTTCTAATGGGACTGGGATTGCCAAATTCATGTGGAGCCTTAGGAAGAGGAGTTTTGATGGGTTCCAAACTCCTCAACCCTCTAAAACTATAAGAATAGGGTTGGGTCCCTAATCCAATACCAATAGAAGCTAGAATTCCCATCAGAGCTTCTCTAATGGTGTAAGAAGAGGAAGACTGCGGCATCTAGCCTATAACAATGGTGTATCAACAAGGTACGTTATCTAGTTCTTCTGATCTCCATATCTGATGCATAGCACAGTCCTTGCAATTTCGTATAAAATTTACAGTTGGTATCAAAGACATTATGCATTAGGTATGGAGAAGCAGTTAGTGATTTCGATCCCCAAATTAGAAAAATAGGATTTCGGATGATCCCCAAATCAGAAAAATTAGGGATTTCGGATTTCGATCCCCAAATCAGAAAAATTAGATATTTCGGATTTCGATCCCCAAATCAGAAAAATTAGGGATTTCAAATTTCGATCCCCAAATTAAATAAATAAAATAGGATTTCGGATTTTGATTCCCAAATCGGAAATCAGGGGTTTTGATTCCCAAATTGAAAATTGGGAATTTCGATTCCCGAATCCAACAATTCAGGTTTCAATTCCCAAATTCAATAATTAGGGATTTTGGAATCAATTTAACAATAATTGGGGCCTTGTGGTGCACTATTTTCAAGTCCAGCAATGGATTCCTGCGACAAACCTAACAACGCCCACATGACTTGTGTCCCAATCAGGCAATGCTCATATCAGAAACATGGGCATCGTATTTCGACAACAAAAAAGGGGAAAGGGTTTAGCACTCTTACCTGTCAGTATCGATATAGGTTGCTGTCAATCTTCGATTTAATGGCTGTAGGAGTTGCCCGGTAGCCATCAGACCTCCAATCGGCAGCCATGGATGCTCTGACCTAGTGGTTGACAACTATTGGCTATGGTGGAATGATGATTGCATCTGTCCATGAATCCTACATGGCCAGATCTATATATAACCAGACTCAAACCACCACCAGCATCGTCTATAGTCGTTGCCCTTTCGAAACCCTCTTTAGCACCGTTGTATCTGTAGTCAATCACTGGCCGCGCATCTCCATCACTGAAGGCATGGATTCCGACCATCCTTCTTCTATAACATGTCAAACACCAAGACCCTAAGGGCCCGTTTGGACGGGTGGATTGAATGGGAGTCGGACGTCTTAAGTGGGATTCGTCCGTCATATCCCACTTAATCCACATTCCAGCATGTTTGGGCGGCACATGGATAAGAACGAGAGGCGGATTTCGCTGGATTCGCGAATCCGATGGGATCATGCTCCCTGCGCTATCACCCTGTACCACGGATGGTGTTTGTGCCGAGGAAGCGGATTGCGTCCAACCCCCGCTCGGACGATTGATCTGTGGGGCCCGCTGTGATGTAAATACATTATCCACTCCGTTTATCCATTGTTTCATATCATTTTCCAGCATCATCCTAAAAATGAAGAATTTACACTATTCCAGTGGACCACACCAAAGTAAGCAGCATTGATAATGAATCCACTGTTGAAACTTTTCTAAGGGCCATCGTGATGTTTTTTTACCATCCAACCTATTCATAAGGTCATGTATACCTATATTAAGTGAAAAAAAAAATCAGATTAATCTGAAACTTCTGCAGCTCCCAAGAAGTTTTTAATGGTGAGCGTTTAACCCTCACTTTGTGGTCCAATTAAGCATTAGTTCTACCTAAATTTTTATTTCATATCTTAAAATGATATGTAAATATGGATGGATGGCGTGGATAAAACCCTTACATCAAGGTGGGGCTGAACGGAAAAAAAATCAAAGAAAACGAGAGTGGCAATCGCAAGAGCAGGGTAGTAGAAGAGAACAGAAAAGGGGTTTTACTTTCGCTTCAAATTCGGCTGTTCGGCGGAGATTTTGACTTGAATTCGTGCATCTTCTGTCGATTCTATACAAATCGAAGATCGATAATCGATTCGAGTTGCAGAGAATCGCGGTGGCCGAAATCTCGTCTTAAATCGAGAATTTTCTTCTCTTATGCCATGCATCTTCCATTCTTACTGAGAATCTCGTTTCGTTTCCGGAGCCCTAGAAAAAATTCCCAGCAAATATTCCTGAAAAGACGAAGATCTGTCGTAGGGATGGATGAGGTGGGACGAGTAAAGAGCTATCGATCTTGAGAAATCTTTGCATCAAGCTTGGATTATCGAGAAATGCGAGTGTAGGATGCATTTTTCATCCGCCCTCCCTTGGAAAAACAGGCCAGACTCTGCCCATGCGGGATTTTTCATTACAATGGGATTACAGACAATCCACTGACACGCAATAAATGCATTGTTAAGTGTGCAATACAATCGGATCCCATCGACTCCCATTCAATCCGCCCGTCCAAACGGGCCCTAACGGGTCGTTTGGCACCGTGGATTGGAGGGGATTTCAAATCCCCTTGGTTGTTTGGAGCATAAAGTAACCGGGGGTTGCAAATCCAGGGGTTTCTAATCCCTCTTTGAGGGGTTTGAGCTTGGATTACACCTAAAATCATTTCAATAGGGGCAGGTGTGACATGTGTGTCACTGTACACTATCATTCTATTGGGCACATGGCCCACTAATGATGATCAACACCGTCCAAACATTATCCATGTAAATCAGCACCGTCGAACATTGTCCTTATTAATCAACAATTAAAAATAATTGGTTAGTCACTCAGACATGATCTTGTGCTTGCGGTCCATCCGAGACTTGGAATTTCATCATTTTAAGGCAAAGTGTATATTTCAGCGTGCTTATCATAACCATAGTGTCAAAAATTATATATCTCACTAATTAGAGATATTAAAGTTGATTTAGTAATTAAATTGAAACCCTATAAATATACCATGCATAGGTATTTTTGGATTAAAGTTTATTCACAGTCCACACTGCCAAACACACAGTGAGGATTGCAAATCCAGGGGGTTCCAAATCCACGCTCCCAAACAAGCCCTAAGGATTGATGTCGGCTTCCATGGGCATCAGGTGTGCTAGAGTCTGACATGTGGTCGTATCAACGACGACATTTCTTGGCAGAGGTAGAGAGCTGATCGTAGAGAGGGTGAAGGGTGGGAGTATATGGAGTTAGGGTTTTCTCAATTAAATTTAAATAAATTATTTGTAAAAAAAAAAAAAAAAAAAAAAAAAGCAGCCCTAGAGCTTTGTTTGGGCAGAATAGGGCAAAGCCCTTCTTAAATTCGTGGGGCCCAAATTGCCTTAAAGCATGGGCTCTTGATGAGGCCCAACTTTTGTCCTTTTTTTGGTGGGTCACATTGCAGGGGCCGTGAGAACCTGTGCCCACTAGTTGTAAGTCCAAATGTATGGGGCTTGGACCCATTGATGTTTGCCAGTGGGCCTCCATTCATATATCATTTGTGGATGGGCCTTCTCCCTTATCTTATTTTCAACCATTAAAACCTTAGATCAACACCATCCATTATATGCATTATGGGTGCCCCATTTGGACCCTACATCGTGTAAATGTTGACAACCAGATCTGGGATGTTCATTGATGGTGTTCATATCATATAGAAAATTGTTCTGATTAAGCACAGTTGTAGGCCCATTACCCATCCTTTAGGAGTTGATATGAACCGATGGAATGAGGAGATTGAAAATTAACTGTCTACGTTTCTTTAAATTTCTTTAATTTTCAAACGATCAATACCAATCGCCTTTTGGGCCAAATCAGACTAATTCATCGTTAATCTATTGAGGGTATGATTAAAATTGCAATCCTAAGTCCGCACTTGTAAGATTGAATTTGGTTGTATTAGCCACCATAGTGACCTCAATCGAAGAAAATTTTAGGGGTTCAGACTTGTGATATTGGAATTCAGTTTATGGATTACATACAGTTGCGTTTATGACCAATGTGAGCAGTGATGAAAACACAAACAATCGCCGTTTGGCAGGGGTATGAACGGGATGAAGTAAATAATGCTGGTAATGTAAGCCTGAAAGACTCATCCTACCCGCATGTGTTGAGTATATCAGATTTACATAATTGGCATCGCTTAACTTCATATTCAGAAGAGTCACTTATATGTTACTATCTTCGACAAAAGGAGCCTGTTAAGATCGGCCGCCCCCTCCACACTTTGGGCCAGCTGGATTTGGAAAGCCCATCTCCCTCCAAAACTTTCTGTGTTTATGTGGAGGCTCCTGCATAACGCTCTCCCTGTCGACTCGCGCATCCAAGCAAAAGGAGTAGCTCTAGCTTCCAGATGCGTTTGCTGCCTCCACCTCCAATCAGCTAGTTTGCAACTGGAGAACATTCAACACCTTTTCCTATTCGGAGGCCTTACCAGATCCCTCTGGTGCTTCTTCGGTCAGCTGTGTGGAGTTCCCCCGCTCGTCCATAACTCCATTGCGGGTAAGATGATACTCTGGAGATCGGCAGCGGCACCTGGTGCAGCCACCAAAATTGTTAGATCTCTGCTCCCTGTGTTCATCCTCTAGGAGACCTGGTGTTCCAGAAACGAGATAGTCTTTGGTAACGTGCCGATTAACACCTCGAAATCGGTGGTGAGGATCAGATGGTGGATCAAACAAATTTTGGACGTTGATGTTTTCGCAACTGCGGAGTGGCCTCGCCATGCCCCTTTCAGGAATGCGGTAGTTTTCAGGGCCCGAGTGGGGACGGTCCTGGTGAAATGGAAAGTACCGTCACCAGGTTGGGTGAAATTAAATGTGGATGGTTCGGCGCTTTCAAACCCCGGCCCATCAGGTGGGGGCAGAGTCTGTAGGAATTCTTCCGGCGCTTTCGTATTTGGGTTTTCTACGGCATATGGAATTGGGTCCAACAATCAGGCGGAGCTCCGTGCTATTCACGATGGGCTGGTGCTTTGTCTGGAAAATGGTTTAAATAGAGTTATCGTGGAATCCGATTCTGCGGTGGTGATCGCGACTCTCCTCCCCCGCCAAGTCTCCGTGGAGGTGGAATCCGTGGCTAGCCAGGATTATCGGCCTATGCGGGCAAGGCCTCTTCTCCTTCTCACACACTCTCAGAGAGGGAAATGGGCCAGCAGACGCCTTGGCCCGTGTTGGGAGTCTGCACCAGCACTCCTCCTTTCACCACGATTCCAGATCGCTCCCACCCCGAATCCGAGGGATGCTTTTCTTGGACAAAGTCGGCATGGGGGATTTTAGAGCGCCTCGTTAGATTCTCTCAATTTTTTCCTGTAGTTATTTTGCAGTCTCGTTGTACATAGGTGGGCATTGTTGGCCCCCTTTATGATAGGTCCGCCCAACATTTTGGAGAGGGAGGGACCCGAAATTGTGTCAGTGCAGGTTGGTGTAAGGCTCCTTTTTTGAAATGAATAAACTATTATTATTAAAAAAAAAAAAAAAAAAAAAAAAAAAAAAAAAAAAAAAAAAAAAAAAAAAAAAAAAAAAAAAAAAAAAAAATCTTTTACAAAAGGAGTGATGATGATACAACCGATTCTTGCCAAGATCGGATGGTTGGGCCCATCTTCATTCTAGATAGTTCAATTGAAGGACATAATCAATTAAATTGAGAAAAAATTGCCTGATATTTACTTTTAGAGATGATTGTGAGGAGGATCAGTGTGTGACACCATTTAGGGCTGTGCAAGGTACAATACAAGTGGCATCATGTTGTGTCATGTATTCAACAAGGAGGTTAGGGCTGGGTCTAGGTGGGTAGGGATTGTAGAGCTATGTCTATGAAATAATGAGCTCATAGTTGTCTCTATGTAGATAGCACATGCATGCATGGTTGTATACATGCAGTATGATAATGAGGTCCGTGTGACATAGGGAGCCGAAATGGATATCATGAGAGTGACCGTGGGTTTGGGTGAGAGCAACACTAACAATGCTTTCTCGGCAGGTGACATGGATATGTGTTCCGTTGGGAGATTGGTGTCAAGTGTCATGCCGAAAGCCTGCTGGAGCACCCCAGCTCGCTAATCAGTGTAAGTGAATTGATCTCCCTCTTCACTTATCTGTGAGAAAGAGAAAGGCCCCTGAGAGGTATTTATAGAAATTGAAGTAGGTGACCACACGGGACGCCACCGTGGTGCTACGTCAGGGGTCTGCTGCAGAGGTGCCACGGCTAAACCATCACTGAGTGACATTGCGCTACCACAAGGGTTGTGGAAGCAGTGTTGCGATGGCACGGACGTTGAGGCTTCACCTCCAAGGCATCGTGATGCCACTGCTAAGTTGCAACTAGGCCTGTGCTGTGCAATTGCAGGGGCCACAGGAGTGTAGACATTAGGGCATCTCTAGATGGCGCGCACTGTGCTACCTTGGGGCCATGGTTGTGCCATCGTCGGTGGCCGCTATACGTTGGGTCTTCCTTGGATCACTGCTGAGGTGTTCACACCATGGTTTTATTTTTTTTTTCACACGCACACACGCCACCCAGACTCACGCTTGTGGAATTTCACCACCTATGGATACTCGAACCCTTGAATGGGTGTTGAAACTCCTGGGAGTCTACCACACGACCAAGAGTAAGGACCATGCTAGATGTGCTAGATGAATTGGATGCCACACACCATGATATCCCCTACATGTAGGTAGTGGCACGTACGTTCTCTTCAACCAGTTGTGGATGAGATATCTTTGCTTTAAAATATCCCCATATATTTCTGATTTCTCATGAGGACTAGAGTGTTTTTTTTTTTTTTTTTTTTTTTGGTGGGGGGGGGGGGGGGGGCCGAAAAGGATGATTCATTGATATCAACCAAAATGGCTATACAACCTACAATGATAAGGAGGCCATTCAGGCAGCCCCAGCTGCAAAACTATCGTGGGGAGCCAATCGTAAGGGGTCACAATTCGACCGCCTATGTACAAAAATTACCCAAAAACTGTTAAAAAAAAAAAAAAAAAAAACCAGCGTAAGAGTTAGACGAGACAATCCTGACAGACCCTAGACTGGCTTTATCTAGGAAAAGCTGACCTCGCACTTATGTCGGGAGAGAAGCTGTATGAAGATGAAGAGTTGTCGACTGATTCCTGCTCCCTTCCCGAGCCATACTGTCTGCCGAGTGGTTTCCTTCTCGAAAAGTGTGATTGAAGGTGAAGCTGCCCAACTGTTTCAAGACGATTATCCTGGCAACCCAAGGTTTCCATCTCCATGGGGTGCCTGACTTTCCCATGAGAAGGTCAATCACCACTCTAAAGTCTAATTCAACTATCACTTTGGACAGCCCTCTTTTTAGACATATCACCACACCGTCATAAATTGCTTGCAGTTCCGCGAGGTTATTGGATCCCACTCTGTATCCTGTGGAGAATGCAAACATGAAAGCTCTATCTTCCTTTCTGCAAATGCTGCCTCCACCCAAATTGCCGGGGTTTCCTCTCGCCGAACCCTCTACATTTAATTTGACCCAACCTGAGGGAGGCCTCTTCCATTTGACAACGACAGCTCTACAACTACAATTGTCATTGCCTCTAGGCCTGGGGCTGAATCTCTGAAGATTGATGTCTGAGCTGAAGGCGCTGTCTTCTCCAATCACTTTGTTAGCCCACCAATTGATTCGGGCGATGGAAGCCCTAACGTGCATCGGTTTATTCTCATACTTGGATATATTCCTGGCTGGCCAAAGCTCCCAGAGGATCATAATAGGAAGCTTATCTCTGATAGGAGCTGGAGCACATCCCGGAGCTGAAGTTGTTCTCCATTGGAGAAGTCTATTTCCTACCAATTGTTGTGGCAGCGAGGACACGCCAAAGAGAATACCGAAGTGGTTCCAGATGGAAACCGCCTGATGTTCGTCGAGGAAGAGGTGATTAATGGACTCTGCTTGAGGACTTGACGGGCCCTCTCCTTCACAGCAATGGCATTTGGAAGCCAATGCCACTCCTTTAGCCTGAATTCTTTCATCAACAGGGGTAGCCCCTTGCAACAATCTCCACATGAAAACCGAAATTTTGGGAGGAAGAGTGTTGTGCCAAAGCCATTTTTCCCACTGCACAACTGGGTGGGATCCTCTATTTAACTTCCAGGTTTATTTAAGAGTGAAAACACCTGCAGGATCGTGAGGCCAGAAGTATTCTGCCTTGCCTTCCAATATTGCAATGCCACGTTGGAATATCCCGTTAATGATTTCTCGGGGGAGGAAAGCATACACCGCTGATGGAGGGAGCGGCCCAACATTTCCCAAGAAATCTCTCACTTGGAGCTCTCTTAGGGCCTCTGGGATTGGCCTGTCCACGAGTTGCTAGAGGGGACCCATGCCCGTCCAATTGTGCGCCCATAGATTGAGCTCACCCCAACCGACCCGCCACTGAGCATTTTCTGCCAAAACAGGGAGAAATTCTCTGATTTTCTTCCAAAAGGGCGATGAATTTTGTTGCGCTAAAACCGGGGCCTCCGAGATGAGATCCCTGTGGTATTTGACCCGCATAAGGGATGCCCATGGCCCAATGTTATCTCCGAATTTTACAGCCCATGCCAACTTCATACGCAGGGCGGCCATAACCTCCTTCAATCTTCTAATGCCCAACCCTCCTTCTATCGGTCTAGTAATTTTCTTCCATGCTATCCAATGTAATTTTCTTTTTTCCATCAGCCCAGGCCCAAAAAAATCTGGCGAAACTGCTTTCTAGACAAGCTAGCACCTGACGAGGAATGTGCATCGCTGCCATGACATGAATCGGGAAGCTCCCCAAAACGTGACGGATAAGTGTAGCTCTACCTGCTTGGGAAACCTGTCTGCCCACCCATCCGTTAACTTTCCGGTTCACCTTGTCAATTACAAACTGAAAGTCTACAACTTTAATCCTACCTTTAGTAAGAGGGGTCCCCAAATACTGAATACTGTTTATTGCTCTGCTAAAGCCCAAAAGGCGTTCAGAGGATCTGATTCTGCCCGTCTGAATGTGATGAGAACAAATAAAACAACTTTTCCTGTTGTTAATCTTTTGTCCCGTCGCTGATTGAAATAGTTGCAGGAAATTTTTTACTGCTCCGAGTGAAGACCGGCTACCGTTAAGAAAGACTAGCATATCGTCTGTATACAACAGATGTGAAATGATGGGGCTACCTTGTTGAAGCTTGAATGGTTGGCAGCCACCTCTAGCAACCAGTTGCTTCAGATTAACGGAGAAGGCTTCCATCGCTTTGATGAACGACGCAGGAGAAAGTGGGTCACCATGTCTTAATCCTCTTGACGATTCGAAGAACTCTGTAGAGGATTGAAAACCAATTGTTACCCCAACAGGCTTCCATAAGTGCAACCCATCTGTTATTGAAACCAAATTTTAGAAGGACTTGCTTCAGGAATTCCCAATTCACCTTGTCATATGCTTTCTCAAGGTCGAGCTTTAGGATGAAGTACTTGCCCCCCAGGACTTTTCTGTCAAGCTCTCACATCACCTCCTGCGCCAGCGCAATGTTCTCCGCAATTGATCTTCCTTGAACAAAAGCTCCTTGTTCCTGAAAAATTAGTTTAGGGAGGACAGAACATAGTTTGTTAGCCAGAACTTTAGTGAGAATTTTATAAACAACGTTACAGAGGCTAATGGGCTAGAAGTCAGCAAATCTGGCGACTGCGGAGGATTTGGGGATCAAGCAGATTAGCGTCGCTGTAAATGCTCTCGGGAGGGGACCCCCCGTAAGCAACTCCACTGCTGCTCTGTGGATATCGTTGGCCACTATGTTCCAGCAATCGGCGAAAAAGGCTGCCGAGAAACTGTCTGGGCCGGCGGCCCCATCTTTTGGAATGGAGAGGATTGCAGAGTGGACTTCCTCTATAGTGGGCGGGTGCAGGAGAGCATCATTATCTTGCTGGTTGAGGACCTGGAGAATAGCCTGGATAAAGTCCGATTGCGAAGTGACGGGCTCTGCCTGGAATAGATCTTCAAAATACTTTGCCACTGCAATTTTTATCTCGCCATGATCTGAAATTGCATCGCCAGATTCTGTCTTGATGGATGAAATGGCTGCTCTTCTGATCTTTTCGTTTGCCGACGCATGGAAAAACTTGGTGTTTTTGTCTTCTTCTTCTAACCAGGAGTTCCTCGATTTCTGCTTCCAAAATACCTCTTCCATGAGCTCCAACTGTTCCGACTTTTGCCTGATTGCCAAACTCTCTTGGAGTAGGTCGTTGTTAGCTGAGTTTTGCATTCTGTTATCTATAATTTCCAGCTCTTCCTCAGCCTATTGAATCTGCTGGAAAATGTTGCCGAAGACCTCTTTGTTCCACACTTTCAGCAGTTGGTTTGTTTTCTTTAGCTTGAGGTGAACGTTGAGCATAGGCTGCGCAACACATTCACCTTCCCAAGCCTTTCTGATTAGTTGCTGGAAAGAGTTGTGTAACGTCCACATCCTGAGAAATCTGAATGGCCTAACCTTGGGCTGGATACTGCTCGGGAATAGTAGCCGAATAAGAGCATGGTCGGACCTGATTCGAGGAAGATGTTCCACTCTAAATAGCAGAAAATCAGCGGCCCATCTGCTGTTTAAGAGAATTCTATCTAGCCTGGCCCACACACGTGCATTCCCCTCACGATTGTTACACCAAGTGAATCTATTGCCAACAAATCCTGCATCAAGGAGACTAGAGTTATGAATCGCATCAGTAAAGTCGGTCATACTTGACCTGTCTGGATCTCGGGTCCCCCTTCTTTCATCTAGCTCCACTACCGCGTTGAAGTCCCCTCTGACTGCCTAAGATCCTTGAATAGTCCTGTTGAGACCAGACGATTTGCTCCAAAGGGTCCTTCTTTGCACTTTGCAACAACGTGCATATACAATGGAGAGGACTATCGGGTCGCTTTGGGGCTGCAAGGACAGATTCAGCGAAATCATTTGATTGGAGGTGGAGAGCGCTGAGACATTCAACTGATTATGGTAAAATATCCACATTTTCCCCCCCTGAGTCATTGTTTGAGAGCGAGGAATGGAAGCCAATTTTTAGAGCTATGGAAAAACTTTTTTCCTCCCTCAACATAGGTTCTAAATTTGCCACTAAACCCGGGTTAAATATGAATGGGTAATATTAGGAATAGAAACTAGATTAGTTAAATATTTTCTATTGAATATGGCCATCTAATAATTTAAACATTGTTTTATGGGCCATTGATAGAAGAATTTGGCCTTTTTTTTATTTTTTTTTTTATTTTTTTATAGTGTGTGCGCATATCACCCAACCAAGATTGGTCCCAACAGATAAAATGGTTTTGAGTGCAAGAATGGAAGAGAGAGAGAGAGAGAGAGAGAGAGAGAGAGAGAGAGAGAGAGAGGAGAGAGAGAGAGAGGAGAGAGAGAGAGAGAGAGAGAGAGAGAGTACAGGCATATGAAATTCAATAATTTGATTTGATTTTGCTCGCAGAGATTTACACAACAACAGCCTTCGTGGGCCCATTCCTGACTTCCTAGGGGAATTTCCCAATCTGAGAGAGCTGTAAGTTATAGTCAATTCTACTTGAACATAAGATTAAGGACTATTCTCCTATGTTAATTCCCAAACTACTAAAAAAATAGTGGTGATCTACGAATGTACACAAGGCATAGTTGTAAAGTAACCCAAACTGTCAAATTGGTGACCCACCAATAGATGGTACATATAACCCAAAATTACAATATAAAGATAGTATTAACCATCTGAATTGTCTATCGAATTTGGACCACTCACTGTCTTACTTTTAACTATCCATTTAATAACCATTAATTGGATGGTTAGAATTGCTTGATCAGTGTGATTTCAGAGATGCTACATCTGTATAATGGGAACCACAATTTAGATGGTCTGCATAACTCTACATCAATGCCACGTGTGAAGGAGATGAATCACTAACATTTCTTAAATAATGGATAACTAGCATAGGTATTAATCTACCCTGAAGTTTAATGCCCCTCTTAACTGTTCATTTTCTTTTTACTCTCTTTTTCCATTTTTCTTTCTTTTCATTCTTTCTTTCTTCTTCTTCTTCTTTTTTTATGCCAGGAACTTGGCCAACAATAAATTCGAGGGCAGCATACCAAAGTCTCTTCTAAACAACCGTAGAATATCCTTCAAGTAAGATTGTTAATCATTAATTTTTGTTTTTTTTTTTTTTTTTCTGAAAGATTGGAGCACATTACCTATAACTTTGTTGATGCTAAAATTAGCTGTACAAATGTTTTGAATGAGCACCACAAAAGAAACTGGGCCTAACCTATTATGTTGACCATATACAGTACTGGATCAAACCAAGATACAAGAAAAACCAAGCCATATGCTCAAATCCATCAATTCCCTAGTGGGGGTGGCTAACAGTGAAGTGTGATCTACAGTGGGTGTACTAACAAGCTAACAAACAACAAAAAAATAATAATAAAATAAAAAATAAAAAATAAAAAAAGCCATGCTCAAATCCATCAAATGGACAGTGCCACATTCAACAGACCTAAGCAGCCAAAAGAAAAAATAATAATAAATAAATAAATAAAACCAACCAACACTGGACAACATCCCAAAAAACAAACCACGGCTGAAGCCACTTCTGTGTCGCCATACCAGCCTCTTAAGCTGACATAGGGGAGGACGTGAGGTCGAGCACCGTCTTCCTCAAGAGGATAACTATTCCGAATCCACAGAACTTCTCTGGACTCCTCACAGAGACTTCTCGAATCCACGAGGAAAGAAGGCAGGAAATAGAAATAAATTCTATTAAATTTGAAATTGATTAATGAATGAATAAAAACGAGTTCATAACCTTTTAAATAGGGGTACCAAGCAATGGGAAAGAAATCAGAATCAAACTACAACTAAAACTCCTAGAAATTGCGACTTACTATAAATAGTAAACTTACTATTTATAGACGGTCATGATGTCTACTAGTGCGCAAGGTTTTCGGCCAAAAATAGTAAGTGTCCTATTTGGCTTCACCAACCCATTCTCCTAATTATTCGAAGCTCTTTTCACGTTGGGCGTAACTCCTAAAGCCGGCGGATGAAGAGTTATAATCAAACTAAAACTTACTATTTATAGTAAAAATGAAATTAAAATAGGGAAATGACCGTCGATCCAGGGGTTTTTCACAATTCCGCAACCTGGCATAGCCAGGTTGGTTGGCTAAAGTAGCTCGTTCTACCCCAAAATCATATATTTTACGTCAGATAACTCGTTCCGGATTGCGAGATACGCCCGATCTAAGGTCCAACAGTCCGGATCACTTCTGTCGTCGACCGGACCTTTTCTAATCCATCTTGGCCATGAAACTGTCCACGACCCCCTGTACATCATAAGCTTCAGCTCCCAACAGAGAGATCAGCTCTAAAGACCAGCTCCCAATGAGTCACCTCTCAGTCTGCTACTGGTTTTTCTTTTTTCTCCCTCTTGAATAGGGTCTTATGATAGGCTGCCCTCAAGATTTTTTGACCTGAGCTGCTGCCTGAATGTAATCAGCTTTCCTTCTTTGTGAATGAAAGTTCTGTTCTGTTAAATTATAAAAAATAAAAAAATAAAAAATAAAAAAAAGTTGAAAATCTGCATGGAAAAAATTCCTACAAACACTTCTAGCCGACTGCAACACTTCCACCATCAAATGCAGGTGCAGCTTCAATGCAGGCTTCAACTAGCTGCCGCAATTATCTGCCTTTTTTCTTTTCTTTTTTTGACAGAACCCGTCCATCTTAATACAAACATACACAAGGCCCGACAAAAATGGCAAGACCACTAAAAACCAAAACCAACAAAACCAGACAAAAATACGATCATGCCAAGCTTCCAGCCAGACCAGCAGACCAAATAGGGAAAAGAAAGCCTCTGATCCAGCATGCGCAGAGGATCCTCTGCTCATGAACATACCCTACTGAGAAAGAATACCCGCACACGCCGGTAGCATTAAGACCACCAAAATCTGCATTGAAGCTGGTCCTGCTGAACCCTGAGTCAACCCCAAACTCGTGTACGCAGACCACCAAAATCTGTATTGATTCATTGAGTCAACCACTAACTCGTGTACCAATATCTCGTACCTTTGATAATTGCCAGCGATCAGGTACCTTCCTCACTTTCAAAATCGATTCCTTCCAACTATGGAAATCTGGACAGGAAATTTGAATAGGAATTCCCGCGCACAGTTAATGGGCTAAGACAGATCAGGAGTCATATGGTACGCAATCCCTTGTTTACCAGTCAACCAGTCGACATATGCAATCTTTTCTAGTCACTGACCAAGTACAACAAAAAGGATCTATCACTCAACCATTTGTAGAATAGATTAAGATATAACTCGGGTGTCTCAAGTACCTATGATATCTAAGCCATGCATAAGGTGGGCCCCACCGCGAAGGTCAACCAAAAAATTGAAAACAATGGATGGTTCAAACAAGACATTCCACCTACCCGCAGCCCTTCCCTTTCCATGAGTTTTGACCATGTGTATGTACAAATAAAACATCGTTGCCTACATCCACCTTTTAAAAATGGTTTTGAGCGTCAACCTTTCATCATTCTAAAGAGTCTATATCATATACTTACATCTCCTCCAGACGCATTTGCCGTCGACCTTCATGGAAGGTTAAAATAAGACCTTCAATCAATATACAACCCTTTCCTTTCCACAAGTTTAACCATGAGTTTGTGAAAATAACATATATTTCCTTACCTTCACCTTTTTAGAATTGTTTTTTACCGTAAAATTTCTTATTTCTAAAGACCCTGTATCAGACTCATGTCTCCTCCATAGGTAACGTGGTCTTTTGAACATTCTAAAACCATCAAATATATATAATTCATAGATTTTCTGAGATAATTGCTACTGGATTATTATTATTATTATTATTATTATTTATCTCGACATCAATTTATTCCATCTGATCATATAGATGCTCCACTTTTTGAGAAAAATCCGGCATAGTCCCCATCTTGCCTAACCGATGGGAATTTTGTTTTTAAAAAATAGCTTCTTGCTGGCTCATGCACAATGTTCTAAGAATCCAGAGCATCTTTGGCTGACTTCAATTATCTAACATAGGAAAGTATCTCCATTCAACACGAAATTGCAAGTTTGATAGCCTTTACATTGTTCTTTCTCTAATTTTCTAGTTTTGGCTGCTAAGTGCCAATTGACATCGCTACGGCCGACTATATCCCAAAACCCTTGGCCCAACAAGTAACTTAGCATGCTTTTCAATTTATATAGTTCTTCGTTGTAGAACTTAGGGAACAACTGTAGTTAACATTGATGTGATCAAGCTCACCAGCACCAGGCTTGGCAGCGTATGGCCGAGAAATTGACATGGCCATGCAAAGTGACATGGTCACGCAGGCTTGGCAGCGTTTGGGCAAGAAATTTGGGATATATGTGTGTCCCTCCACCTCAGTTCTGGTCAGATTGCACCAGTGGTGGAGCGCCCTGTCTGCCAACAGATTTTCGTCTTTGGAGCGCAAGTTGGCCCCGGCTTTTCTTCCGTGGGAACTCGGGAAGGCAAGGAACTCAGCAAGATTTGAAGGGAAGCCAACTTCCCAGTTAGCACTGGTGGGGCATGTGCTCTGGTGGACGTCGAATTCTCGCCCAAGCCCGGCCAGATCTCAAAAGAAGGGGTCTTCTCTCAGCATCTTGCAACAGAGCAGAGGGCTGGATGCAGGTAGTGTCATTTCGTCTTCCATTTCTATCTCCAGGCCTTCCCCCAATTCGCCTGCTGAGGTGATCAAATGGATCAGGCCGTGCTCGAATTGGGTAAAGATAAATGTCAACAAATCTTCTAGGATGAATCCGGGCGCTGCGGGGGGAGGAGGAGTATGTCGCGGTGACAAAGGCCATTTCTTGTTTGCCTTTTCCTCAGGCTATGGCATTGCTTCTAGTACTTATGCTGAGCTCCGGGCTGTGTATGATGGCCTTAGAATCTATTTAGCTAGGGGCTACAAGCAGATCATTGTTGAATCCGACTCTATGTAGATTGTGAACGTTCTGAATGGGCAAATTAAAACTGGCTGGAAGTGGATTTACTGGTTAAGAAGGATCTTCTCCTTGATGAGTGGAGGCCGAATAGAATTTGCCCACATCTTTCGCGAAGGGAACGCCCCGGTAGACTTGTTGGCCGGCCTAGGTAGCGACTCACAGTCCACCTTCTCTTTCGACCGTCTGGCAGATCTCCCGGTGCGGATTCGTGGTATGATTTTACTTGATAAGAAAAGGCTAGGAGCGATTAGACAGGTTTAGTGTGCTCTCCGCGCCTCCATCGGCTTCTGTGTTGGTTTAGTTCGCCTTTCTTCTCCGTTGTAAAGCGATATGAAAGGTTTCCCCAGGTCCTTTTTCTCTTGGGGACCCCCGAAATCAGGGCTTTTGTATATCCCCTTGATTATCAATGATAGATACGTGGTTTAAAAAATAAAAAAATAAAAAACTCACCAACACCAAAAAGAATTGCAGAGAATTAACAATAGGCGAAAGCATATATATATATATATATATATATATATATATATAGAGAGAGAGAGAGAGAGAGAGAGAGAGAGAGAGAGAGAGAGAGAGAGAGAGAGAGTCACAATCGCACTTAACACAAGGTGTTGGGAGCATCCGTGGTAATACAGGAGTTGAAAAGAAGATTAAAGCAGGGAGGGAGGACTAAGTTCTACTGTATTCCACTGACTTGAGAAAAAATAAATCACAATGCATGCTTCTTTTTACACGAGGAGTGAGGCCCAGCTTTTTTTGTCGGTCCCGCTTGACATATTGTATAGGCTTTCCTTGGATCAATGAATTTGTGGCTCCGGCCTCTTCTTTAAAAAAAAAAATAATAAAAAGATAAAAAAATAAAATAAAAAAATAAAATCTAGTTAAGGAAACACCACTAAAACTCAAAAAACATAATCTATAATATCTACTCAACTAATATCCCAAGAAACTCACCTAAACCAAATAAGACTCGAAGATTCAGAAGTGAAGCTCCAAGTTACCCATCAGGTGGATAACACCATGTAGATCCCATGGGGCAAAAGCTGGTTGGCCGGTATCCACATCTGGTGGGCCAAAGGTATACAAAAATTATTTGGACGGTTAGTAAAATGACCAACAGTCCATTCAACATGGATGTGTGACATACCACATGTTCGTGAGGCCAACCTGATTGTGGAACAGCTAACCTATGTTGTGAGGCCCACCTGATGAGTGTGGCTTCTTTCTCCCATGATTGAATGCATATGCTGTAGTTCTAATATTTGTTTTGAGACTGATTCACATGATCCATAACATCAAACGCCCTTCTGATCTTTTAGTGTTAGTGGAAACCCGGACCTGAATTTTCCGATGAAGAAGAAGATTGGGCTTACTGGGATCATCGTTGCGGTGATGATTGTCGTTGTAGTTCTTTGCATTGCAGTTGTTTGCATCAAACGTGCAGCATTTCTCCTTCGCTCAAGGACAAGAAGAGTACAAGACAGCATGAGAGGAGAACTCCACCTTCGAGGGAATGATCATGGTTGGCCTCAAAGACCCAGCGATAAGATGGACTCAGATGTGGGCCAATATGGTGGAACTGCGAATAGAATGCCATAAACTGCACAATGTGATAATTTAGACTGTTCATTTGTAAGGTCTCACCATGGATGGGCCACATGGAAAATGTCTTGATCATTATTCTTACTAACCATACGAAATAAACAAGGAAAAAAAAAAAAATCGTCCAGGAAAGCAATTTCTATCTTGCTTCCTGTATGGTGAGGAGCCCCCATCAGTGAGATTTTTCAATATGGGCCTTATATGCTGGGACCTTTCAAAAGAACGGTATGATCATAATGTAGTGGGACAAAAGGGCAAAGCCTTTATATGTTTGTATGTACGAACTACAATGCCATATGCCTAGATGATGAAACCACTTCATCACTATCAACATGATATTGTGTTGTTAAATTCTCTCGGTAAAGGCCTGTTTGGATACCACCAAATAAGTTACCTTTAACTTATATTAAGTCACTAAGTTATTTTTTTACTTTTTTTTATTTTTTACTTAAATTAGCTTGGTAAACATAACTACAAAAGTAACTTATGTGCTGAAAGTTACTTATATCTGTAGGTTATTTTTTCTATTAGCATTTTAACTTTTCACTTACATCTCTCCTTCTCTCTCACTCCCCCACTGTCTACATCGAAAGTGGGGCCCACGTGATGGACCATCCACTTCAAAGGTGGGCCCCATGTAATCTATTACCCTATATTAACAAAGGCCATATAATGGATGGTTTACATCAAAGTTTGGTCCATAATGATAAATAGTCCAAAGCGGGCAGGTATAATGAAACTTCAAACATGGGTCCGATACAACGGATGGTCCACATCAAAGGTGAGCTCCACATGATGGGTAGTGGACATTGAATATGAGCCCCACATGATGGATGACCCACATCAATGCGGCCCCACATGATGGACAGTCCACATAAAAGGGCAGCCTATAATGATGAATGGCCTGCATCTAAGAGGAGCCCCAAATGATGGGCATCCCACATTGAATGTGGCACCCACAGGATGGAGAGTCCACATCAAAGGTGGGCTCCACATGATGGATAGTCCACATCAAAGGTTGGCCCTAATGATGAGTGGCCCATATCCAAGGCGGGCAATGAATGATGGACGACCCATTTCCAAGGTGGGGCCTACATGATGGACGTTGCACATCAAAGATTGGCTCCACATGATGGATGGTGGATATTGAAGGTGACCCCATATGATCGACAATAACGTTGATAGGGCCCACATGATGGATGACCAACATCAAAGGTGGGCCCTACATAATGGATGATGCACATTAAAGGTCATCCCCAAATGATGAATGACCCACATCCAAGGTAGGCCCGCATGATAGATGGTGGATGTGAGGGGGATCAAACAGACTTTGAGGGATAAATACTTGGGATAATGGAAACCAAACATGCTTATTTACATTTTGGCTGACAAACAGCCTACTTATCTGCTGAGTAGGTAGAAACCAATATAAACTACTTGTGGCATAAGTAACTTATTTAAAGTAATTTACATTCCAAAAGCCCCGTAAATTTGCGGCCACAATATGGGATTTAAGCTATTCATCTGATGGAACCTAATGTAGATGGGACATTTTGGAAGAAGCTCACTGAACTGATAATCTTAGCCACCTATCAGTAGACTTTTGATGATTCATAGAAATTGATTGCGAGGAAAAGAGCTAGATTTGGTGGCAATATTGGGCTAGGTCAAGTAGGCTTGAGGGCTAGTCCAACCAGACCTTGCTTGTCCGGGCACAAAATTTTGTAAAATCTCTTTTTCCCACGTGAATATTCCTAAAGTATACGTTGAAATTCAGACCACATTAAGGATGGCTGGGTTACCTAACGGAAGATTGAAATGACATAGTTGTAAGAGATCATATGTACGTATAAATTGTATCCACATGACAAGGTTGGGCTAAAATGACTTGAGATATCTGGCCAGAAAATTGATCAGGCCATGCATGCAAGGGTCAAGCCTCGCCCATGGGCCAAGCCAGTAGGTCTAAGCCAGGCTCAAAAGCTAGCTCAGGCTCCTCGGTCGGGATACCTGGTCCATTGCCACCTTCAAATGAAACATTATATGCAACATACATCAGCACTTTTCAATTTTTACTTAGATATTTACTTGGCGGAGTCAAGAGAAGACTTGGTCGAGGCTTCAATGGTGGGACCTGATCTTCCCATACACTGAGAAATTGAGTATTTGGGTTTTAAACTATGTTTTATATTAGCTAGTTGCCTCAACGGTGCCACCTTCGTCACTGCCATGCACCATTCTGAGGATGGTGCACATCATTCCTGTCCATCGATCTGTACAAATGTGCACATACTGCAACAATCCAAACCGTTTATTTGATGGCTCGAGCATGAATGGACCATATGCGCAAAACGTTGTGATGGAACAATTGTATACTAACAGATCAACGCCCATTTGACAAAAGAAAGAAGAAAGGTTTGCTAGTTATTATCTTACAATATGGGACAGTTTTGAGGCATTGTTCATCTACAGCTGGGACCCATCAAATCAAAGGTGGGGATCACTAACCTTCGATCTCCACTTGTAAGAGCTAGAAAGCCAGAGATTGTTTTGCCTGTCCTGACTGAGGAACGTTTTGGTGCCGACTGACGCCTGCATCCTTAGATGTTCCACTAATTTGAACCATCCATCATATTCTTAATACCATAAACAATATATAAAATCTGTGGTCCAATAATTATCCCTTAATAATAATCCTCACCATTGATTTTTTATTTTTTACTTTTTATTTTTTCCATTGAGCTAAATGTGAGCCATTGACAAATGACAATCTTCACATTTCAATGTTTTCAATTCATCTACACGGTGATAATCAGCAGATTAAGTACCTTGGGATGCAAAATATCCACAATATGAACAGTTACTATCATCATAAGATCTCATCACGTGAGTACCAGTTAAGGGTCAACCCGAGCCCAATCCCACCCTCCACTTGACCCAACCCAAATTCCAACCCTACGTGCCCAGCCTGTAGTCCTTAGTACCTGACCTAACCTGTAATGCACATGAAAATTTTGAATTTCTTATCTCTATATCTATCTAATTATCTTCTATATTATTTCTTATTTTATTCCGCCAACTGCCATAATTTCCATTGAAAAGAAGTGCGTGATGGACACTTTTTGTTAGCGACAGATGAAGTCCGTTGTCAAACCAAGCCTTTTTTTGTTGCAAATTCACAATTTTGACGTAGTGTCTCATATTTAGTCATTTAGTCTTCCAGTCATCATTGGTCTGGTTGAGAATAAGTTATGAGTCTCTGAATACTCGTAGCTTCTTTACCCCCAAGATTATGCCTTCTTTTAGACAAACAATGCGAGCTTCATACTCTGCTATATTGTTGGTGTACTCAAATGCTATTCGCCTAGATATAGTAATTAGAACATCATCAGGAGAGTAGAGGATAATTCTGACTCTACTTCCCTTGGAGTTTGTTGCGCCATAGAAAAATAACATCCACTTATTTGTCTTTCGTTCTTATTCTTCTTCAATAAGTAAGAGATCTTCATTAGGTGTGGGATCCTGGTCTTTTGTAATACCGCTCGTGTGCACATGTGTCCCAACTTACACCGTTGATAGACCGTCCACTGCACCCCAGTGCACCCAACAACCTCACCCAAGTCATTTTGAATGGCCTTGAGACGTTTATCATGAGGATTGCATTGTCATTGTGGTCGTAATGGTGAAAACCGTGCATCAATCCGACGCTCCGTTAGTGAGGTATGACCCATCGAATCCACGACCCAAATTGCATATCATGTAACAACAAGCAATCTTTATTGTATTAAGCCCATGTGGGCCTAAAGCCCACTTTCTAGAATATAGGAATTATTACAAGAAAAGGAAATTGCTACGTGACAAAAAAATGAGCTAGCACATATAAGACAAGCACTATAGGACAAAATTAGATTATATCCTAAAACCCATCATTCGCCCTCTCCTAATACCTTAGAAACTAATCATGACCCATATCCACCTCATCCTACACATGCATCCAATGCATGTCTTGATTTGTGCCACATCACTTCAAACAACCAATTGCAACACTCTACTTCATTATCCACCATGCATCACCTATAACTCACAACCCTTATCCATCCATTGACCAATGCATGCCTAGATTTCTTTCACCTTAGCCAATGCATGCTTAATACCATCCACCTCATCCATCCATTATTCATACCATACATCATCTTCCATCTTACTTTTAGCACCAATAAGACTCCATAAACATGCCACCTCATCTTGCCACCTCAACCTCCAAGTACCCATGTTTAGGACATCACCGTAAATTGTATATACCCAACCAATGAGGCTCGCCTTATACCTTTTAAAGCCAATACATAGAGCTATCAGATGGATCCTTCCTTTAACCAGATGTGGGCTCCACATGATCATAAATCTGAATTAAAGATAGCCAGAAACCAATATTGCACAAAAATTCTGTTTGACATAAAATTTATGTGGGGCCACATCGGTGGAGCCCGCCACTTTCTCAGAGCATTTAATGCAGCATCTAAACTTTGAAAAATAACTACCAAGTGTTTTTGGGCTCAAAACATTAAGTGGGTCATCCAGTATGGGCTATCTTGTATGGGCCTTACATTTCATGTAATGAGGTCCACCTAGCATGTTTTATAAATGGTTGTTATATAACTTGTAGAATATTTAGTGAAAAGATCTTGCTGTCCAAATCTTCTCTTAAGATATAGGTGGCATAGGGCCCATCTCAATGATGTAATCCTAAGGCCCAAGTGGGCCCAATACTAAGAGAAATTGTTGGAGAGTGAGAAGCCCACCATAGTAACATTCCTTGAGCCCGTTAGGCAGGCCCATTGCCTACTGGGCAGTGTGCCATGTACACTACCTCTAGTCAAGTGGACCATGCTTAGCGAGGCCTAGTTTGGAATGCATAAACTGGATAATTGGGCTTTTTCTTGGTTTGCTTGTGTATGTGGCTAGTGGGCCCAATATGATATATGACATGAAAGATGTTAGCATGTTGTCCTTATGTTTGAGATTATGCATTGTTTCTAATTAATGGTGGAATGTATGGGGCTCACTTAGTTGTAGAATTAGATCCACACCATTGAAAGCCTTGTGGTTGGATGTTTATGCCTTCTAGTTGGCCTATTGGTTCACTAAGTGGGACTTAAACTTCACCTATACGACCCCATGCCTTGCATATAGTCCGAGGTCAATGTGGAACTCACACTAGGTGGGACGCACCTAGTGATATGGTTGAGATTATGATACATGTACGGCAACATGATAATGGTGATGATGAGTTGTTGGTTGAAATGATAGATATGGTTTAATGGATGATGAATTATGACATATGCATTAATGATGGATGAGTGATTATTTGTGGTACTTATGACATTTCTTATGTTAATCATTAAGTGAAAATGATCTTGATGGGAATGATGATGATATTATGTATATATATGCATGATGACAAAACATGCTAATTGACCACCATGCTTGATATACAAGTGATAATAATTCACGTATTGATTATCGTGATGATAACATGGATAAGATAACCATGTTTTACTTGATGCATGTATGATGATAAATAAATGATGTTGGTGAACATAAGGATAACCTCATGCATGACAGATAACTAATGCCTAGGGCATGTATGATAGTGATGGATGATGGCTATGATATTAATGATGCATGTGAATCCTTATATGTTGTGTAGTACTCCGTGCACATACTTGCATGATGTAGGTTGTGACGATGAATTTGATGTGGAATGATGTATATGATAATGATTATATATGTGAAAACTTGTGTACTACCATAACCTATGCACCTTATGTATGTGCATGCTATATGAGCCTTGGTGGCCATTTGTTAAGTATTCACTGGAGGTGTGGGGCCGTAGTGTGTTACAAAGGACACTTAAATGTATGAACATTTGCGTAACATTGGCTATTCTTGTGTTAGGCCTAGTGCCTTGTGCTTGTGAAAGCCTACTTGCCCATGGAACTTGGGATGAAAGCTAGTTACAAGTAACTGTTGGATGAGAGGCCAAGTGAGCCCACTTCCATGGTCAAGGGAATGGTGTTTTATTATTGTTAGCTTGTTGGTTTATTTGGCCAATTGGCACTATTGTTAAGTAAAGCCTATGATGGCATGAGATGCTTATGACATATGAATGCATGTGATGTGTTGTGATATATGGATGATGTGTGATATGTAGCTCACATATGATGATTATGGAATGTGTTATGCAGCCAATATGTGATGGGATGTAGTATGAAATGTGTAGCTTAAACATAGCGTGGGTCTTATAAGACCAGATTATGAATTGATGATTAAATCTTAGTTGGGCCTAAGTTAAGGCCCATTTCTTGTGGGTACTAAGGCCGTGATTCGACCCATATCAAGAAAAGATTATGGGTGTAGATGAACATAGCCATGAACAATGGGCTATGACTTGAAGGTCAATTGTCTAGTATCTATGTGTCATGCCTTGGCAATTTGATTTATCCTGCCATTTTTATGTTGGTATCAACTTGATAATTTGATACACATGGTTGATTTGTGAGCATCCATTTTATATGCATGCATGAACACATCATGAAATTGGAGCCTTATGTTATTTCATATACCTGGACATGATCCAGAGGAGTTGGGGGATTTTTTTATATATAATTTTGATTTGGGCCCTCGTGCTGGTCTATATGAGGATGAGATGCATCGATGTACTATACTTGGGCCCTCATGTTGGTCGTTGTGCCTAGGTGAAAGTCTAGAGGAGTTGTGGTATGTATATGCCTTTGCGATTCTGCACTTGATTATATGGGCTTTCATGGTGATGCATTTCCCAAGTGGATATTTTGTATGGTAGGCATGTGATGGCTAGTTGGGTGATGTGGTTTATATTGAGGCTTGATGGCCCAAGTGTTTATATTATTAAGAAAGTTTTGAGAAGGGTGAGCTATGGCCACCTCAGGCTTAGATCCCAATATTGGAGACGCCTATCCTCCAATGAACCCTCTAAGATTGGCCAATCAGGTCCTCTTTCGTCGTGTGTCGAGTGGGGGTGAGCACAGTATGATGGGTGCAAGAGTCTTTTCCACTGCCGGGACTGCGAAGGGAAGAGGTGTGACGAGCTTACCTACCGTCGTGTGTCGGGTCAAGATGGGTAGTATTCTGACTGCTGAGGCTGGGTAGGGCAAAACAAATCAATGTCTCCCATTGTTAAGCCAATTGCTAGATGGGTAGGGGTTGACACACCCATTACTTTGCTTTTAAAAATGTTGTCCCACTCTTATGTGGGGATGGTGGATTACCCATGTGTGGTACGTTGATGATTTTTTATGGAGATGTATCATGTGTTGTGGAGATGTACTAGCAAATGGTGAGGAATGTTATTCCACTCTTATGTGAGGATGGTGGATTACCCATGTGTAGTACGTTGGTGATCTCTGGTGGGGATATATATTATGTGTTGTGGAGATGTACTAGTAAATGGTGAGGGATGGTGTCCCACTCTTATGTGAGGATGGCAGATTACCCATGTGTGGTACGTTGGTGATTTCTAGTGGGGATATATATTATGTGTTGTGGAGATGTACTCGCAGAAATGAGGGATGTTCAACATTTGACTCATGCATTCATTCATCCACTATTCACTCGTGCTGGTGGTGCGTAAATAAATCATTATGTGCACATTCGCAATGGCTACGATTTCGGTTAGGTATGGAACTAACTTGAGATTAGGAGTTTACTACATTGTTTCTAGCTTTCCAAATCAGGTATGAGACTGTTTAGATAGAAGTCCCTTGTGACAGACCCCACGGCTTGTGATACCACGTACTATCATCCTGACTTCACACACCAGCTTTGCCATTATTTTTCCTTCGTATGTCCTATAGTAGAAAATGGAATTTGATTATCTTGTTCATGATGATTAGATATTCTTATGATTCAATGTCTCTTGTTGAGTAGCATGTCTAACATTGATGTCAGGTTTATTTAATTGATAAACTACTCACCTATGATAACATGCTCAGTTGATAATATACCCATGGTTGTTTTGGATGTCTTTACAAGAGCGCCTTGATAAGCCGTATTTTACTCCCGGCACGCAGTAGACACATGAGCTATGGTTTGCTCATATAGATGAATTACACTTTTTCAGAATGCATGCAAGAACTGTTGAAGTTTGCTATTGTTTCCTTCATTACTATTGAGCTGGTACACCGTATTATGTGTGATATGTCAAGCAAGTTCGTCTCTTTAATATGCATTGATACCATGTGCAAAATGTGTAACCGCCTAATCAGATTAACCATTCAAAAAAAAAAATCACCGTCATGAGCTGGGTTTGGTGTCGGGAAGTTCGATAACCATTCACCAAGTCCAGTAAGTGGCAAGGAAGTTGCTTCGATCAGAGTTCGGGACTTGGGAAGTGGTAGTTCCCGGGTTCCGAATTTGGGGCGTGACATTAGGAAAGGTCTTCAACAGGTAATAATTGGGTAGTGAGTGGGAAGCCAGATAATCAACAAAGGATTTCCCCTTGATTGCTTCTAAGTACATAGGTGATGTCAAAGTCAGATAGAAGTAGCTGTCATTTGCCTATCCTTCCGGTGAGTGTTGGTTTCTTGAACAGGTATTTAAGTAGATTCATGCGAGCGAGGAGAAGCATATGATATGCAATTATGTATTGTCGAAGTCGCTGACTTGCCCATACTAAGGTTAGGCATGTCTTCTCGAGTGTTGAATATCTGGTCTCGTAATTGGTGAACTTGTGACTTATATAATATATGGCTTGTTCCTTTCTTCCTATTTCATCGCGTTGGCCGAGGTCGCAGCCGATAGCGTCCAATGCTACCAGGATGTATAATAGTAGAGGTCGTTCAAGAGTTGGTTGTACTGGAACTAATGAATTCATGAAATATCTTCTGATACGATCGTTGGTGGCTTGAAGATCAACATTTCATTCCATAGGCAAATTCTTCCGAATAAGCTTGAATATTAGCTCACAGATAGGATTGAGCTATGCAATGAAGCAGCTGATGTACTGAATTCTACCAATAAAACCACATATTTTCTTTTGTCTTTAGAGGTGACATCTTGATGATAGATCATGTCTTCGTTTCATCGACCCTAATACCTTCCTCACTAACTACAAAGATGAGAAGTTTACCTCTGGTTGCACCAAAGACACATTTTTTAGGGTTGAGTTGAACCTTGTACTTCTCTAACTTGTCGAAGAGCTTCTTCAGGTCAAAGTGTCCTTTAATCATGCGAGACTTGATGTTCATGTCATCAATGTACACATCCATTTCCTTATTTATTATGTCATGGAGGAAGGGTGTCATTGCTCGGTAGTATGTATCTCATGCGTTCTTCGGACTAAAAGGCGTAAGCTTGTAGCATAATGTTCCCCATGGTATGATAAACGAAGTCTTTTTGTGATCTTTGACAACCATCTTGATTTGATTATAGCCCTAGAAACCGTCCATGAAGGAGAATATCTTGTGCCCTACAGTGTTGTCGACTAGAGTATCAAAGTATGGTAGGGGAAGTCATCTCTAGGACTAGCCTTGTTGAGATCTTGGAAGTCGATGCACATCCAGACCTTGCCATCATTCTTTGGTATTGGCACAATGTTAGCGAGCCATTCAGGGTAGTTAGAGACTAACAAGAATCCCGTGTTGTATTATTTGATGACGTCGTCGTGAACTTTCAGGACCTATTATCGCTTCATTCTTTTGAGCTTTTTCTTTACTGGCTTCATCTCTGGCTTCATTAGAAGATGGTGTACAATGAGCTTTTCATCGAGCCCTTGTACGTCTTCATATGATAACACGAAGTTGCATAGTCTCGGGGTCAAGAATTCTACCATTCTTTTCTTGATTTTTTATGGCAAGGATTTCCTAATGCGTACTTCCCTAAGGACTTCAGGGGTTCCCAAGTTTACTACCTCGAAGTCATCGGCTACGACATTGGCTTTGGTTTTGAACTTTTGAGGAGGTCCTCAAGTTTAGAAGTTGGGTCATCATCTTCCCCACTGTGGACTTCATTTAGACCAATGAGTTCGAAATTTAACTTGATGTCAAAATCATGTGTCAGCTTTGAACTCATGTAGCACTTCAGACGAACTAGGTACGTTATTGAATGTAGGAATTAAAAGGCTTTTTTTTTTTTTTTTTTTGAAGAATTGAAAAGATGTATGTTTTTGGTCTTTGAAGACTTGATTTTTTTTTGGATTTTTGGGTTCCAAGGGACCCTGAGCAGGATGGCATTGCAAACAATGGCTAATCTTGCTTCTTTTTTTTTTTTTTGAAGAATTGAAAAGTTGTATGTTTTTGGTCTTTGAAGACTTGATTTTTTTGGATTTTTGGGTTCCAAGGGACCCTGAGCAGGATGGCATTGCAAACAATGACTGATCTTAACCTGGCTCAAGGTGCCAAATGGTATTTAAATTAGCATTTTTTTTTTTAGACCGATGTCCTTGGATGGCTCACCGGCTGACTTGATGGTTTGGGGAGTAGTTGTCTAGTTGAGACCCCGCGTTCCCTCCCTTGAAGAGGCGGGGTCGATGCATTGGGTGAAGAGTCATGGTTTGGCCTAATGACCATGATTTCCCTTATATCTTGTTCAGGATCTGAGTTGTACTCAGTCCCTCCCAAATCACTTACCGCGAATTAGAGCTCTTCTGGCTCCACCATCTGGTACTGCTTCGGTATTTGTACATCAGACCAATCCATGGCTGGCCATTTTCCCTTTTTGGTCTAAGTGATTGGACTGTCATGACTATAATTAGATGATAAGGATCTTCGTCCCTGGCTATTGATGGATGATGTTGGTGTAGCTAATGGTTTATGCAGTGCAGGAAAGGCAAGCTTCTGGTTGATTGAAGCTGACATAGGCAGGGTGTGCCCCTGGTTGGTTGAACCTGAGATAGGCAAGGCGTGCCCTTAGTTAATTGTTGAAGCTAAAACATGCAAGGTGTGCCCCTGATTGATTGAAGTTAAGAAAGACAAGGTGTACCCTTGGTTTGTTCGAAGTTGAGATATGTAGTGTGTGCCCCTAGTTGATTGAAGCTAAGAAAGGTAAGGTGTGCCCCTGGTTGATTGAAGCTAAGAAAGGTAAGGTGTGCACCTGGTTGGTTGAAGTTGAAATAGGCATGGTGTGCCCTTGGTTGATTGAAGTTGAGATGGACAAAGGTGCCCCTGGTTGGTTGTTGAAGTTGAAACAGGTAGGGTGTGTCCTTGGTTGATTGTTGAGATAGGCAAGGTGTGCCCCTGGTTGGTTAAAACTGAGATAGGCAGGGTGACCCCTAGTTGGTTGAAGGTAATACAGATAGGGTGTGCCCTTGGTTGGTTGAAGTTGAGACAGGTAGGGCGTGCCCCTATTTAGTTGCCAAAGTTGTTGTGATGATAAGTATCAATGCATCCTGATATCCCTCGAGGTGTTGCACTCGGTCTTACTCTAGGTTTGATGCTTCTTCTTCTTCTAGTTTAAGCTGTTCTCTCCCTACTAGTCCTAAGATTATTTTCCACCGGATAGGAGGCCATAGAGCCTCACTTGGGCATAAAGGGAGACCCTTATACGGTAAGGCTAATCCTTCTGATGCTTCCTCCTTGCAAGGAGTCCCAAGTCTGACGAAGTTGATTAGCGTGCATCGAAACTCCCTCTTCCTCTACTTCTCTCTAAGGTCAGTCTTGTATCCAGTCCCCATTTCTTTTTGTTGTAGGTTCTCTCTATTGCTCTAGTCTTGAAGTGATTCTTTGCACGGTACTTGACGCTCTATCATTTTTCCAATGAGAAGACATACTCAATATTCATTGGTGATGAATTGACAACTATATTGGCAACCATATTCACAGTCTCAATCTTGAAACCGTGGTAAGGGATGTCTTCGTCTGAATGTTGGATGTCGATGATCATAACATTCGGTTCTTATCTACCGTAGTTACTTGGAATGATAAATTCAGATTCGGCTAGGACAGAGATTACAATGTTGTCGAGGATATATTTTACTTGTTGATGGAGAGTGAAAGGAAAATAGTGAGTGTTTCTTCCTGGAAGGATTACTGGCTTGGCTGCTAGGAGAGGGGTTTGGGATAACCCTTACAAGACCAATGGTGCATTTAAGTGATTCTCTGATATGGAGTGAATATACCGTAGAGGTGTGATTCTAAAGGGGGTACTGAACATTTTCCCTAGGATGATGTTGCTACTGCTGTTGCAAAGGCTGTGGTTGTGGATTTTACCACGGTGAAGGTGGTGGTTGATATTTTTGTTGTTGATGCCAAGGATGATACTGCTAGTATTACTAGCGCCCCTGTTGAGGCGCATATTGGGTGCTTTGAGCCATGGCAATGATGTTGTTTGCTTCTGCCAAGCAATAGGTGGAACTGTTGCCATTTCCATTCATGTTTCCTATGGGTAATCCTTTGACTTTGTTCTGTTTGGCAGCTGGAGTGGGCTGATAAGCCCATTGGGAGATTGTCCCCATGCGAATTCTTGCTTCTGCTTGCTCTCCAGCATGGATGAGTTGAATGAAGTTCACATAGGGATGCAAGATCAGATATCCAGATAAGTCTGAATTTATTGAATGGACAATCATGGAGATTTGCTCCTCGTCGTCGATTAGGGTATGCACTATGGCAGCTATTGCTCGCCATCATCCTACATATGTAGATAATGTTTCATTGCCTCTCTATCTCAAGGCTACCAAGTCTGGTCTTCTGGGAGTCATGTTGAGATTGTAGGCAAATATGTCAACAAATAAGAGAGATACTCCCAGTTCTTGATCTGGTGGCAATCCAAGGAAGTGTAACAGTCTAAGGCATCGTCTTTTAGAGATTTTTGAAATAGGAGGATGAGTGCTCCTTTATTCCCTACTACTGCTTTTAGTTCCCCATATAATGCTTTGAGATGTGTCGTATGACATCTGTTGTCGCCATATCTCTTCAACTGGGGTACCTCAAAGTTTTGAGGTACTTGCACTTCTAGAAAGGGACATAAGTCCGTAAATTTCGTTGAGGGGAGATTGACCCCTTATTATCTTTGAAGCTACTCCCACAACTCTATTTTTATGTGGCTTGTTTGAGGGACCGACGTCTCTCACGAGAAGGCTTATTCCAGTTATTCAACATAGTGAATGAATTCTTCGATCCTATGGCCCCTGTAAGGAGGAGCTTGTCGGAATGTAATTGTGTTCCCGTTAGTTGGAAATTAAAATTGAAAAGCACTCCCAATCAGGGGAGGTTGAGGTGATGGGAAGTGACCCACTTGTTGGGTATTCACCACGTTCCACTGGTTACACTAAGCCTGACACTAACCCCCCTTGTAGGCATTCACCAATGCTATCCCATGACTTCTAGTAGGGGAAGATGTTGCTTGAAATTGATTTATAATCCTTGTTACGGGATGTGTTAGAAATTGAATGAAGACCCAGTTTGCAGGATCAGTTTGAAACTGAGTTGGAAATTGACTGGATACCCTGTTTGCAGGATCAGTTTGAAACTGTGATGGAAATTGATTGGAAACCCTATTTGTAGGATTGGTTTGAAACTGAGCTGGAAATTGACTGGAGACCCTATTTGTAAGATCAGTTTGAAACTGTGCTGGAAATTGACTGAAGACCCTATTTGTAGGATTGGTTTGAAACTGAGCTGGAAATTGACTGGAGACCTTATTTACAGGATTGGTTTGAGACTGAGCTGGAAATTGACTAGAGACCCTATTTAAAGGATCGGTTTGAAACTATGCTGGAAATTGACAGGAGATCCCGGTTGCGGGATTGTTTGATGATTGACTCCTAACTATGGGAGGGTATTAAAATAAGTGCCCCATGGTCGAGGGTTGCGCTAACTAGTGTCAGTGGTCTTGTGCAGAGTCTGACTGTTGTGCTTGATTTGAACTAGAGGTTGTGAAGAGCCAGTGAGCTGATTGTTTTTATTGTTGACTTCGACTAACTTAGTTGTTGGCAGAAGCAGCTTACACTTTCGTGAATTGTCAGAACATGTCTTGTATTTTTTTTACGCCTTGCACAAATTCCTAGATGAAGGTCATCGGCGTCGGTTCTTCCTTTTATAGCTATGCAAGCTGAGCTTCTGCGAGATCGAGAGCATGGAAGGGTTGAACATTTTCCTTATGGTTATCCATTTCTACTTGTGATCTAGCACGAATTATATTGCGAGAAGGGAGAATTTCTCGAGGATGCCTAACTCCTAGAGATGCAATTTTTTAAAATTTTTTAGTATGAATGGTGATGCAAATGCAAATGTGAGAGAAATTTCAAGTCGGGTTGCGACTAGTGTGACTAGTTCCTCCCCAGCGGAGTCGCCATTTTGTTGACACTAAAGGGTAGATTTCTCGGGGGACGGGAGATCGACTCTCTCTTCCATTGGTTGCCTCACTAAAGGGCTTTGGTTTGGGGTAAAAAGGTGTTATATTTGACTAGAGTTCTCACTAATCAATTATTATGATCCTATAGTCGATTAGACCCTTTAGAAATGCTTAAGATTGAAAACATGAGGATCTTTAACCCTAATATGATTTGTTAGTTTTTGTTCCAGAGATTTTAAGTAAGGGACCGCTGTTACAGAGAAGGAATATGTAAGGTACCCACTTTGCCCGTACAGATGTACGGTCTTTACTTCACAAGATCTGACTAATTTATGAGGAATAAAACTAGTTCTCGCATGCAGAAAATGTAATGTGATGTAATGGCAATGGTAATTAATCAATCCGAATTTCTAATGGGCATGATCTGATTATATCGGCAAGCTACAAAGCATACATTTGAAATGATCGAGTGTAGGGTGCAAAGTATGTAAAAAGGTGATGTATGAGATGCTTAATACTGTATTGATGCTTATGGTAAAACGACAGCTAACTGACTAAGGTTTCTACTGGACCTGCTCTGATTATATCAGCAAGCCTTAGAGTATACGCCTACCAATTAGATACGAGAAAATAATGAAATGCAATATAATGCTGATGTATATAAGAAACAAGGGGGTCGAGAAGAGAATGAGTGTTGCATAATGCTAATGTTAATGATAATGCTCTGATTTAATGAAACTAATTAAAGCTTTAATGATTGGATGAATGACAGTGTCTCAAGGATAGATCGAGTTGCTCAGATTTAAATTAGGTGGCTTATTAAGGCTTGGACTATGGCTAGGCTGATCTTGATCAGGGCTGGACCCTCTCTCTCATTCTCACTCTCCTTGGTGGAGGGATGACTAGATGGCTAAGGCCCTAAGGGATGAGGAGGGATGATTAATCCTCCCTGAATGCTTTGGACCTTTTGAACATACTGGATGCCTTGGATTTGGGAGTGAGTGAGTGCTTGAAATGAGAAGGAGAGGTGACTATTTATAGTCTCCAAACCCAGTTTTCTTGTAATTCCTAGTGATCCTAAGGGCGAAAGGTTGTTAAAGGGTTATGATTGGAAATTGTCACATGGCATCATCTCATGGGTTGGATGATGTGGTAAAAGGGAATGTTGGGTAAGGAGATATGTAACGTCCCGGAAAAATCCGTACAAAAGCCCGAGTACCACCTCAGGTAGATATCACTCAGGACCAAATCCTTTAGGAATTAGACGAAAATTAATTAAGTGTTAAAGTAAATCATCGGTGGAATTAGCTTAAACCACTTTGAATACGAACTGCAAGATCCAAAACGAGTAGAACCGACGTTACCTAGAAACCTAGGATCAATCTCTAAACCCAGTTACTCTCGGGAGTACCTTGAAACTCCATATCGGACCTGGACCGCGCGTCAAAAGTCCGATTGCCGTGAAACTATATGGCTATGACCGCCTTACTGGGCTTGACAACCATCTCAGAAATCAAGTCCTAATAGTATCCAAAGTGCACACTTGAGCCCGGAGCGAAGTGCGTGAGAAACGGGAATATCTTTAGAAAATGAACTCCAACTTAAGTGATTTGGGCTGTTCGTTTGCAAGTCAAATCTAAGGTTTCAGACCGTCAGATTCTGACCCAACTACACCATCGGATCAGAAAAATTTTCCAACACAGGTCAATGTACTTATAGCCCTGATCGAGTGTCGATGACCGTTGAACTGAAACTGGTCCTCCGCGATCGATCCACTAATCCGATCGACCCGAAATCTTAACCTGACCTAGATCTAATGTTAGGAAACTTTCTCCAGACCGTATGCAGGAAATGGGTCTCCATATGAGCTCCATTGGACTGAAACGGCCGCTCTTTGGCTATAACCTAAGTATACCATGGTCTTGGGGCCATTCGCATCAGTTCTGGGCCTATATAAAGCCCTTAAACCACCCCTCTCTCATTCCATACGATTTTCTCCAAACCCTAGGAGAGAGAAGAGAGAAAAGATGAGAAAGGAGTGGAGATCGAAGGGAGGTCCTTAGAGTTTGCTGCCTTGGTTCCTTCCTGCTACTCCACGCGTAGAATCGCCTCTACATCTAGCTACATTGTCGAATCCAACTTCGATTTGGGTAAGAAATTCTAACCCTAATCTTGTTTTAAGAATCCAAATAGATGAATCGACGAAATAGCTAACCTATTCCGTGATTAAGGTAACCGTTGTTTTGTAGACAGAGATGTTGTGTATGAGCCGAGTTCGATGTGAGTTTATCGACGAAAGGTGCGGACTATAAACGTTTATGTTATGGTTTTCAAGGCTTTCAATGTCAGTTAATGATTTATGACTGACTTGATTGCTATCACATATGCTTAGAGATGATGTTTCCGCGTATTACACATATATATGAATTATGTTGAAAATTATACATTCTATGTGTTTGTTGAAATGTCTGAATGAATATGGAATTATGATTGGTGCTTGTTATGATTGATGCTTGGGAATACATGATTGTTGTACGTGTGGCAACTCCTATGTGGAAGGAATTGCTATAATATGTGTTTTAACTAATTTATTACATGTATGTGATGTATGTAGTCCAAGTATTTGATAAAATGTCTGAATGAGAAAATGCTTGTTGTAATGTATTTAATGAGGGTGTTGAGATAAGATTCTCAATTCCCTTATCCATAGTTGCAGTTCCCTTTATGTAACCTATCTGCCTACTACGTGATTTATGTATAAAACTCATACGTATAATGATATGTTCTATGTATTTGATAAAATGTCTGAATGAAAAATTGTTTGATGAATGTCATTTAATAAGGGTGTTGAGGTAGGATTCTCAACTAACTTATCTATATGTATAGTTTCCTTCATGTAATCTATATTACTACTACGTGAATTATGGGTGAAATGCATATGTATGATAACATGCTCAATATGTTTGTTGAAATGCTCAAATAAGAATTATATTTGAATCGACTGTTAAATACTGTATGATTATCACGTGTATTCACATGCTGTGTTTGAGTATGATTGGGACTACTACGTAGTCCAGGCAATCGGTAACAATTCCTGTTTAGTGGCCGAATTAGTCTCGCCACGTTTGATGCGTTCGATGAATCCAAGTCGTACGATATTGTCGACAGTGGTACCATGTCGATTAATTCAGCGTACGCTCGTACCAGTCGAACTTGTCTAATAAACCGATTGGCCTATTGTGTGTTTACCATGTATGGACCCTACTGCTTGAATCTAAGGTACCAATTGCCAATGTAAAGCCCGTCTAACCTTAGTACCACGATCCGCTAAGACTCATGAGTTGGGCATGGTGGTATGGGACACTGTGGTCGAGCTGTCGGCCTATGCTGGGGCGACAAGCCTCCCCGTAGTGACCAGTGAGCAACCCAAACTCATGAGCCGAATACGGTGGTATGGGACACTGTATTTGAGCTGTCGGCTGGCTACGGTCCCCAGTCGGGTTGGTGACGAGCCTTCAAAAATAGACTGTCAGTTGGTAGGGTGTTGGTGGAGTGACCTCGAGTATGAAATAGGCCACCCCGGTGCAACTTGGTTGTGGTCCCCAGTTGTGTTGGTAACAAGCCTCGAAAATAGACTGTTAGTTAGTAAGGTGTTAGTGGGGTGACCTCGGGTGTGAATTAAGCGAACACTGAGGTGACGAACCTCCCGTAGCAACCTATAGTGTAAACTCGCGAACTTGCCTATCGTATGTGATAAACTAGGATTGACGACCCTAAATGGATCATTGTTTGGGTTAATGATATAAAAGGAGGTACCTTAGCTTCCCAAACCTGCTGTATGAATGAGTCTAATTAAGAACTTGGATAATCACACACATGCACCGCATTTGCATGTGCCTTTGGCGTTGGAGTTGAGCACAGAAGAAGGGGTGCATGCACGATCGTGAGATGATGTCACTACAAGAAATATAGTTTTTACGTACGAAACTTTTACCTACGAAATTATTTTTCGTAGGTAAAGATGACTTTTACCGACGAAAATTATTTTCGTAGGTATAGGTAAAAGCCATTTTGACCTACGAAAATTTTCGTAGGTAAAGGGTGTGTTAAATTTCATCCCATCTTTACCTACGAAAATATTCGTAGCTATAGGGTCTTTTGAATTTTTCATATTTACCTACGAAACTATTCGTAGCTAAAGGGTCTTTTAAATTTTTCTCCACCTTTTTCAGAAAATAGAAAATTTAAAACCTTTCTTTTACCTACAAAATGTAATTTCGTAGGGAAAACCCATATTTACCTACTAAAATATGCGTAGCTAAAGGGTCTTTTGAACTTTAAAAAAAAAAAAAACAAAAAACAAAAAAATTGAAAACTTTACTTTTACCAACAAAATAGAATTTCGTAGGGAAAACCCATTTTTACCTAAGAAAGTATTCGTAGCTAAAGGGTCTGTTAAAATTTTTAAAAACACCAAAACATCAAAATAATTTAAAACCTTTCTTTTACCTACGAAATAAGATTTCGTAGGTAAAACCCATATTTACCTACGAAAATATTCATAGCTAAAGGGTCTTTTGAACATTTAAAAAAAATCGAAAACGTTATTTTTACCTACGAAATTAAATTTCGTAGGGAAAACCCATCTTTGCCTACGAAACTAGTCGTAGCTGAAGTGTTTATGATTACAAGCCATATTTACCTGCGTAGGAAAACATCTATGAGACTTTTTCCTACGACTATTTTTGTATACATTGAGACTTTTGCCTATGAAAATTTTCGTAGGTAAAAACGTTTCTGAGAATTTTACCTACGAAATAAGTCTTTTAAAAAAATAAAATTTTCAACTCAAAATTCCTGATATACACATGTTACAATATAGTTCATCATATTCTTCCTGATATACACCTGTTATATAATATATTTCATCATATTCACATTCACATCCATCTAAACCAAAACTACGTAAATCCATCCAAACAAAAACTACATTCATCCAAACATAAACTACATCCATCCAAACACAAACAATCTTATCCACATGACATTCATCCACGCATAAATACATATAAGTTTAACATCATAAATAAAATACAAAAAATTATTCATAGCGTTAGGGAATTGAGAATAGGTTAAGGTTTAGGTTTAGGAAATCGGGTTTGAGTTCGGGATCGGGTTTAGGTTTGGGTTTTCAAGTTTATGTTTAGGTTTAGGTTAGGGAGTTGAGATTAGGATTAGGTGTAGGTTTAGGGATTTGAGAACATATTTAGGTTTTAGGTTTAGGAAATGGTTTAGGTTTTAGGTTAAGGTTATAGGTAGGTTATAGGTTATAGCTATAGGGAATTGAGAATCGGTTATGGTTTAGGTTTAGGAAATCGGGTTCAGGTTCGGGATCGGGTTTTGGTTTGGGTTTTCAAGCTTAGTTTTAGGTTTAGGTAAGGGAGTTGAGCTTAACATTAGGTGTAGGTTTAGGTTTAGGGATTTGACAACACATTTAGGATTTAGGTTTAGGTTTAGGTTATAGGTTTAGGTTATAGGTTATAACTGTAGGGAATTGAGAATCGGTTATGGTTTAGCTTTAGGAAATCGGGTTCGGGTTCGAGATCGGGTTTTGGTTTGGGTTTTCAAGTTTAGGTTTAGGTTTAGGTTAGGGAGTTGAGAATAGGATTAGGTGTAGGTTTAGGTTTAGGGATTTGAGAACACATTTAGATTTTAGGTTTAGGTTTTAGGTTAAGGTTATAGGTAGGTTATAGGTTATAGCTATAGGGAATTGAGAATAGGTTAAGGTTTAGGGAATTGAAATCAGGTTCGGGTTCGGGTTTTGCTTTGGATTTTCAAGTTTAGGTTTAGGTTTAGGTTAGGGAGTTGAGATTAGTATTAGGTGTAGGTTTACGTTTAGGGATTGGAGAAGACATTTAGGTTTTAGGTTTACATTTAGGTTTAGGTTATAAGTTTAGGTTATAGGTTATAGCTTTAGGTTTAGGAAATCAGGTTCGGGTTCGGGATCGGGTTTAGGTTTGGGTTTTCAAGTTTATGTTTAGTTTAGGTTAGGGAGTTGAGATTAGGTGTAGGTTTAGCGATTTGAGAACACATTTAGGTTTTAGGTTTAGGAAATAGTTTAGGTTTTAGGTTAAGGTTATAGGTAGGTTATAGGTTATAGTTATAGGGAATTGAGAATAGGTTAAGGTTTAGGTTTAGGAAATCGGATTCGGGTTTGGGATCGGGTTTAGGTTTGGGTTTTTAAGTTTAGGTTTAGGTTTAGGTTAGGGAATTGAGATTAGGATTAGGTGTAGGTTTAGGTTTAGTGATTTGAGAACAAATTTAGGTTTTAGGTTTAGGTTTAGGTTTAGGTTTTAGGTTTGGGTTATAGGTTATAACCGTAGGGAATTGAGAATAGGTTAAGATTTAGGTTGAGGAAATCGGGTTCGGGTTCGGGTTTGGGTTTGGGTTTTCAAGTTTAGGTTTAGGTTTAGGTTAGGGAGTTGAGATTAGGATTAGGTGTAGGTTTAGGTTTAGGGATTTGAGAATACGTTGAGATATAGGTTTAGGAAATCGGGTTCGGGTTATAGGTTTAGGTTTAGGTTAGGTTATAAGTTAAGGTTTACAAAATCGAGTTTAGGTTATAGGTTTAGGTTATAAGTTAAGGTTATAGGTTAAGGTTTAGGTTATAGGTTTAGTTTTAGGTTTAGGTTAAGTTATATAGGTTTAGGTTTAGGTTATAGGTTTTGAGATTTGAGAATAGGTTCAGGTTAAGGTTATAAGTTTAGGTTTAGGAAATTGGGTTCGGGTTATAGGTTTAGGTTTAAGTTAGGTTATAGGTTAAGATTTAGGAAATTGAGTTTAGGTTATAGGTTAAGGTTTAGGTTATAGGTTAAGTTTTAGGTTTAGGTTAAGGTTATATAGGTTTAGGTTTAGGTTATAGGTTTTGGGATTTGAGAATAGGTTTAGGTTAAGGTTATAAGTTTAGGTTTAGGAAATCGGGTTCGGGTTCGGGATCGGGTTTAGGTTTGGGTTTTCAAATTTAGGTTTAGGTTTAGGTTAGGGAGTTGAGATTAGAAGTGTAGGTTTAGGTTTAGGGATTTGAGAATACATTTAGGTTTAGGTTAAGGTTTAGGCTATAGGTTTAGGTTTAGGTTATAAGTGTCGGTTATAGGTTTAGGTTTAAGTTAGGTTATAGGTTAAGGTTTAGGGATTTGAGAATAGGTTAAGGTTTAGGTTTAGGGATTTGAGAATACATTTAGGTTTTAGGTTTATGTTTAGGTTTAAGTTAGGTTATAGGCTATAGGTTTAGGGAATTGAGAATAGGTTAAGGTTAAGGTTAAGGTTTAGGTTTAGGAAATCGGGTTCAGGTTCGGGATCGGGTTTAAGTTTGGGTTTTCAAGTTCAGGTTTAGGTTTAGGTTAGGGAGTTGAGATTAGGATTAGGTGTAGGTTTAGGTTTAAGGATTTGAGAATACATTTAGGTTTTAGGTTTAGGTTTAGATTTAAGTTTAGGTTTAGGGAATCAGGCTCGGTTTCGGGTTCAGATCGAGTTTAGGTATTCTCTAGTATCGTCTACTATTGAACCTAGTATTATCTACTACACACTAGTAACATACAACCAATATTGGGGCACCATACCATAAGCTACAAGAATTTCATGTCCCCCTAAACAAGGTATCCTCCATTGATAACATATATATATATATATATATATATATAATATATATATATATATATATATTATAAGTTCTTTATTTTCATTTACATTCACAAATACATTCATCATCCATCCAAGAAAATTTATATCCTCCATTGATATAAAGAACCTTGTTCTTTGACCAAGCTTCATCAATGTCTCCCATTCAATTCAAAATCTACGCATTTAGGTGACAAGGAACAAACATTTCACATACTTGTGCTCCAAGAAACTCGCACCATAACTTTCCCACTCACTGATATCTCCCAATGCCGATACATGCAAAAAACAGAAATTGGGAACCTTGCAGATTAATAAGGCTAAAAAGAGAAAGGAAGCAGGGGAAAGAGAGTTTGCTAAAGTCTCCATTTCATGCATCACAAGTCTTCTTTCCCAAAGCACTCAATACTTTCTTTTTAACTTTAGCATAGTAAACAAACCGATGAGATTCCAATCTTCAAAACAATAAAAGATAATAAAAGAAATAAACAACTAATATGGGAAGCTGGCACACCTACAAGCTTCACTGTGAAGAGTCCAAAAACTTATGGGAAAATTCCTTGCAAAATGGCATTTCGTCCTGCAAATAGTTTGAAGAAGCATGATTAGAACATGTAGAAAATAAAAAATTGAAAGAAAAAACATAATGAAGAAAAAAAAATTGAAGAAAATATTTTAAGATCATTTTAATGTCATGAAAAAAAAATCTCTATTAATTAAGAGGGGGAAGGTACATGAGAGACCGGTTTTAATGGATACAGCTAGAAACAATATTAGCAAAACCAGTTATTACAAGAGAGAATAAAGGAGATGTTATCTACAATGTGGATACTAATTAAATAAAATGTAAAAACCTTATATAATTAAATAATAATAATAGTAATAAAGTAATTACTTTTCCAACATTAACTTAAAGTTTTCATGAAAAAAGATAGGCAAGTAAAAATCTGTGTCCGTAGACACCTCTCATAGCCACGCACGCCACGCATGTGAAACGTCATTTCAAACCAAACTACACTCGCTATTTTCAAATCTCACGCGGCCACTTCATTCCTCCACTCTCTCCCTCGATTTCCCCACTCTCACCTCTCCGTCTCTCTTTCTTGAAGCAAAAAAGAAGAAAAAAAAAATCTCTTTTATGTTTTTTCAATCCATCTTCCATTTTCTTCTTAATAAGAAAATCCATATTTACTAATATTTCCATTTTTCTATTTTTCAAAAGAATGAGTTCGGACTTCGAAAGCGTCGGCTCCAGCAATCGTATTTTCAGCCCAAACCCTAACCAAGGACTCCAAAATTACCAAGTACTCATAAACATTCATTGCAAGCATTTTCTGTCTATGTGCATGACGACCATACTGTTAAGATCAATCCTCTTATTTTCATTTACAGAAACTAGTCGATGAAAATTTATGTGTAACATACAAAGATGGTTCAGCCACTTGTGCAATTAGGGAAGGTTCAAAAGGACATACATATTTGAAAGTTGGTCAAATCATAAACCGACGTATTATGGACGGAGACATTGTTTTCATTAACAAGCAGGAATATCCTCCAAACCACATAATCATGAGGGTCGTGGTATTAGAACACTGGGGAATTCAAATTCCCCCAATCCAAACGACACTTGAATGTTCTTGGGAATTGGGAAGATGAAAAATTTATTCTTGAAAATCTTAATCAATTGAAAGCATTCTTCACATCTCATCCTCATGGTTTGGATCTTTAAGTGTGTTCTTTCCTTCATTACTTTCATCTATATAAATGTGGTCAGATCCAAAATATCTTTGCAGGATAAGCTTAACCTACAAGCCATTTGTAGGGCCACTATGATAATCAATCTGTCTATCATGTGTGCCGCCCAGGTTCTACTTGGCTGCCAAAAATTAGACAACTTGAAAATACAGGTGGGCCACACCATGGAATTGATAATGGACTATGAGTAATTTTCAGGTCCAAGGTTTCTACTAAAACAGGACCTAAAACCCCTTTTCCACCCGGTAAAGGTTATGCTTAACATACAATGCATCTTGTGGGGCCTACCCAGTGTTAATGCTTAGCGGGTCTCCTCATTCAAGAACTCAGGTGGGGCCATCAATTTAGTGAGTCTCTTCATTCAAGAACTCAGGCGGGGCCATCAATTTACTGGGTATCCTCACCTCATTCAATGGATGTAGCTGGATATATAAGCCACATCTCCCTGGCCCTGGAAGGTTTCAATGGAGGGTGGATGTCAGGACCTGAAGCTCGCATGAAGTTGGGCCTACAATGTAGGCCATAGCATAGATAAGCTTGCAAACTCCTATCATGATAAAGGGATACAAAAAAAAAAAAAAAAAAAAACCACCTCTATTTTCAGCTAACACAGCTTATCTTTCTCTGAATACTCTGTATAAAATGGCCAAAGACTTCATTGGTTTAGCTATGTGAGACTAAGTTGCTCCATCCAGGACCAAAGGCACTCTAATTAGCTACTTTCATGAGAATGAAATGAAAGGGCTTGTTGGGATTATATTAACCATTCATTTGCCCTTGGCCTCAACAAACTGAAGAAAATGAAAGGCCCATTAAAAAAGAGGACAGATTCTAATCTAACCGTGATGCTCTCATACTGTAATAAGAAATATGGGATTATATTACATGATTTACACAACTTTAATACGATAAGGAAGAGGTAATTGGATGGCCTGGATTCTTTCTTTTTTTTCTTTGTTTTTTTTTTTTTTTTAATACATGATTTGGACTGCCTGGAAGAAGTACAAATTGCCCCACAAATTTGAATGCCTGGACCGATATTTTGGACAGCTATGATACCGTGATAAGAGGGAATAACCTAATGCCAGCCAAATGAATTCGACGGATGGACGGCCAGGATTGGAAAAAAAAAAAAAAAAAAATTGGGGTGAGATCCACCGAAGTGGGAAGCCTTAACCGGATGTGTGGTAACAGGAAAGCCCGAAAGCTGTTCCCGTCCCTGTCAGGGGAGATGCCAACCGTCTCTCCTTTCAACGAACACAACCAACAACTCCGAAACATCCTATATAAAGCAGCTATATTCCAGCAAACTACCGATGTGGGACTTTTGTTATGCCTAGCACCCACATGAGCCGTCCATCAGGTGGGTGTCCCACCAACCTTGTGACCTGACCTGAAAGTCAAGTAGACCCATTTCATTAGTCCTGCCACTTGTCTAAGTTGAATGGCCATTCATTGCTTTCATACGAGTTTAACCCTTCTGAAGTAAGTCCAGGACTCTGGTACGTATGAGTTGGATTGGAGATACAATACATGACCCGACACCCGATTATCCGCATAGCATCCTCTGTGGGGTCCACCATGTTGTAAGTGTTTTATCCATGCCGTTAAACGCTTTTTTTCGATAATTTTAGTATGTGAACCAAAAAATGAGGCAGGTCTAAGCTTAAGTGGACCACAAAGTGGGGATTGAATGTCCACTATTAAAAACTTCTCGAGATGGGTGGATCCCTGTTGCTAAATCCCCAAATCCCTATTTGCTAAATCCCCAAATCCATATTTGTTAAATCCCCAAATCTCAAGAACCAAAGACATCAGATCTTAACAAAAATACAGAAAGATCTCCATGCATTCATAGATCACATATAAAATCACCGGATCTGGTAAAAAAACGAAATAAAATACTAAAAAAACTCAAAACAGCGATCCCCAAATCAGAGATATTAGGGTGGTCATAACGTAATAGGGATTTCAATCTCAGATCACAGCTAATCCCCAACTACAACATATCAAGAAAATTAGGGATTTCAATCCCAGAGATCTGGGGATTTTCGAATCCCTAAATCTAGCAATTACGGATCTCGAATTACGATCCCCAAATCAGAGCCCTAAAACCAACAATGAGGACTTTCAGATGTCTAAAGAGGGGAAATGCATACCTTAATAACTGTCGGCATCAATGGCTAATAGCAGCGAAATCGCTGCCCATATTCATCTTCCCAATCAGCACCGCCAACCACCTTTTAATGGTGGCATCCAACCCATCGCTGCTATCACTGCCTCTCTTCTTCCCCAATCAGATTTGTGCGACGGCTAGTCTTTCACTGCGTTGGTGGCGCCGCTGTCGGAACTGTGAAAGGAAGAGGCGTTGTGGCTGGGAATGGGATTCTCGGACAATGTTTTTGGAATAGAGGGAGAGAGAGAGGGAGGGAGGGAGAAGATTAGGGCGAGAGAGAGAGGAGAGGGGAAATCGGATTGTGTACTAAGTTACTTAGTAAGCTCTTATCGTACTGAGTAAACTCAGGTGGGCCCACCGCAAATGCATGTGGTTTATCCACGTCGTCCATTCGTTTTTTCAGATCATTTTATGGGTTCAACCCAAAATTGATGCATATACAAAGCTCAAGTGGGCCATACCACTAGAAAAAGTGGAACTATTGATTTCAACCATTGAAAATTTTCTAAGGCCCCAGTGATGTTTATTTGTCATCCAACTTGTTCATAAGATCAAAAGGACATGGATGAAGGGAAAATGCAAATATCAGCTTGCTTTAAAACCTCTGTTGTCCCCAAGAATTTTTCAACGATAGATGTTCAATTCACATAGTTTCCGGTGGTGTGGTCCATTTAAGGTTTTGATCTACTCCATTTTTTGGATAGAGCCTAAAATTATGTGTTAAAAGAGATGGACGGAGTGGATACTGTAAGTGTTATAGTTTATATCCCTGTCTGTTGTCAAATTTGTGGTGCCAAAATCACTGTTATATATAATTTGCGTATGTGAAGCTCTCATAAATATCAACATTTATGAACAAGCAAAGCTCACAACAAGCAAAGCTCACAAGTACAAAGATCAACCTTGACTGCAAGAACTGCTCACAAGACATGACTCAAGCTACAAGACTTCAAGAAGAGTACAAGGCAGTTCGTAAAGAACTCAAGACACTTTCAAGATTGAGCTACATCAAGATTTCAAGATTGAACTACATCAAGACTTTAAGGCTTATACTTCAAGGTCACTAGTTCCTAATGTTTCAATGTCCTTACTTCATGGTTGAGGTTTGACTGACCTTAGGTTGACCTTAGAAGTAGGTCACTTTGGATACATGAATCGGATGTTTATTTTACATAAGTTTGGTCTGTTCTTCGACTAGTCCTAGGCCTTCTTCGACTAGTCCTAGATTTGCTTCGACCAGTCTAAGAAATTCCTCGATCAGTCGTGAGTTTGTTACAAAAATCGGATAATTTCTGTTAGGCTTCGACTAGTCCAGGAGTCTTTTCGACCAGTCGAAGGAACAGTGTCGACTGCATCTTCGACCAGTCGAAAGTCTTCGACTCAAAGTCCAGCCATGAATTTTAAGTTCTTCGACCAGTCGAAGGAGACCTTCGACCAGTCGAAGGTGACCTACGACTAGTCGAAGGAGACCTTCGACCAGTCATAGAACGGTCAAAGCTTATCGCACCTGATTTTTCAAATATCTGTTATTGCTTTGACTAGTAGAAGAGCTCCCTAGACCAGTCGAAGACGCGATCTGCTCACCTATAAATAGAGCACGAATCTCAGAAGAAATAATGGAATTAATTAATCCATTCAAGCCAATCTTCGTCAAACTTCTGAGAGATAATTCTGTGCTCCATCTAAGCTAAGTGTGCTTATTAATATTCTCTTTCCTTAGCTTTATTTAATTGATTTTGTTTCTACTATTCCAATCTAATTTGATAAGAGGAATTGTTATTCCCTTTCTTTGGAATCAAAATCAATTAAGGCAAGTCCTACTTGGTTTAATTTAAAATCTATTATAATTAGAACCATTGTAATTGAGTACTGGACATTGAACTTGGACATTCAATCATCTACTCTGACTTGGTTCTACCGGGCTGCTACAACGAAGGAGATAATCAGGTATTTTACATTTAATTGTAAATTCCTTTCTGTTTTGGTTTCTTTCAAGATTTGCCAGAAAAATCTTGTTGTATTGGTTATCTGAGGAGAGCCAGGAAAACTCAGAAGTGGGGTTTTTTAATTGTGTAAGCACACAGACAAAGACACAATTGTAAAGGTTTTGGGTGAACCTGCGAAAACCTATTTTGTTAGTGAACGCTAATATCCCCTGTGTGAGGATATTAGGAGTGGAGTAGCATTCTGTGTGGCTGTTGTTTAACAGTTGGTGAACACACAGGCGAACCACTATAATCCCTTGTGTTGTGGTTGAATGATTTATACTTCTAATCTTTAATTATTCATTTGTGGGATGTATGTATGGTGGTGAATGTTGTAATCATTTAATTCAAGCATTGTGGGAATTTTGTAATAGTTTAGAATTTATTTTCTGCTATTCCTTTATCAGCTTGATATTCAATTTCCTTTAAAAGTTGTTCCAGCAAGGTTGCCCTGCCATTTTTATGGTGTATGGCTGTCCCTAGAACAATACATTTGTGATGACAATTTATTTCAATTCAGTTTGTATTTATTTCTGTATTCCTCTTTGGTTTGAGATTTGATACAAAGATCTTTCTAGAAATAAGGTTGTCCTACCATAAACTCTGGTTTTTGGTGTAAGGTTGTCCTTAGAACAACATTTGTATCAACCTCTCAAGATCTAAATTTTGATGTTGTCTTACTTTCCTGCATTGTAATTTACTTTGGCTATCATATTCTTTTTAATTCCGCTGTTATAAGTTTTATTTGGCATTGTCCTATTCACCCCCCCTCTAGGATATATAGCTAGGCCTTTTCAGATGCAATGCATGAATCACACAGAGGCTAAGGAGTTTACTCAGTACGCTTACTGTACTGAGTTACTCAGTACGCAATCCGCTTCAAAGAGAGGGGGACACGGAACGAAATCCCTAATTCATACTGAGTTACTCGGTACACTCCTATCGTACTAAGTAAACTCAGTTGAGCCCACCATGAATGTATGTAGTCTATCCACGTCGTTCATCCATTTTTCCAAATAATTTGAGTTGAACCCAAAATTGAAGCACTCAGATTCTCGTGGCATGCAACAACATCTTCATGAATTTCATTCTCCTCAGCCACAACTTGCTCTCCTTCACCAGCTACTGATTTTGGTCCTGTATGCTGCTTCTGCTCTGACAAAGCAATGCCTGCATCCATAGCATTGCCCACAGATTTCTGCTTCTCATCGAACAAAGAGACATTTGCTTCTACATGCATCTCCATGACTTTAGTCCCCTGATTTTGCCCATTTTCTAGCAAACAAACATCCATAACAATAACTTTAGCTAAAATTGATTCAGTAACCTCAGTTTCAGCACTTGGATTCTTGTGACCGAGAATGCCATCTTCCTAAAACCCGTTTCCCTCAATTGCAACTGCTCCTCTTTCACCAGCTACCAGTTCTGGCACTATCTGTTGTTTCTCATGTAACACAGTAATGCCTACATTTGAAGCATCGCCCACAGTATCCTACTTCTTAGCTACAACTACAAAAGAGATGGGTGCATCTATAACTTCAGCTTCTTCGGTTTTCTCAATCTCAGGCGCTGAAATGTGCGCTTCTGCAACTTCAGCTCTTGACTCTAGCTCATTTTCCAATAACCAAACATCCGAAGCAATTGATTGAGCTATGATCAAAGAGACTGATTCATTCAACAAGCTTCCCTTCCCCTCTTCTAAAATTGGTTTTTAATTGGCCAAATACTATTTCTGAAGCTAACATTCATTTTAAGACTTCTCAGATATTGCTGTTTTGGTGTCAAAGACGGACATGGTGTCTAATGCTTCAATTTAGCCATACCTGGCATGAAGTCATGTGTACATGTGTGTTGTTATAAATCTTGGGTAGCTAGTGGCAAATAGCTAATTTCTTTTTTTTGGTTGACATTGTTGTAGGAGGCAGCCATGATATGATTGGATATGAGGTTGTTGTATTCCGTCCCCTTGAGAAGACAGGTACATCTCCTTTTCTTGTGTCATTATTAGCAGGCAACAAATCCTCTTTCTTTTTTCTTTTCTTTTCTTTTTTAGTTATCAAAAGCCACACTTGGCTTTGATCCCAAATCACAGATCAGCTTGCTTTTTGACTTTCATCTCAAAATGGGTTACACATCTAATGGATTGGAATAAAGAAACCAATTTTACTTATGTTGAGATGAGCCCCTTTGTGTCAACTAACAAAATCAAGAAACCATTTTACTTATGCATGGGGAAGAAGACAACAATCCAGGAACACTCACAATGCAGGTAAGAAAGTTCAAACCTTTTCAGATACTCTACCCTCTTATAAGCAATGAACTTAATGTAATTAGTTCATTTCAGTTTTTTTTTTTTTTTTTTTTTTTTTTTTTGTTTCAAAATTTTCTGTAGCGATTAGATTATGACCATTGCCAGTGGTATTACACTTGGTTCAAAAATCCAAAAATTCGACTCGACTTGATGTTCGGCCAGGTGGGGTTGACTCGAAAACTAGACCCGACTCGACTCACAAGTGTGACCTTTTTTAACTCATTGTTATTGAAGTTGAGATTTTGATCATGCTTTATGTTACTGTTATTGGTTTGTGTAGGAGTCAAATCGAAGTATGTTAAAGAGTTCAAGCAGCAAGGTTTCAGCAACAAAATCTGGCACTGGCATGGTTATCGTTGTGAAGAGGTTCAACCAGAAAGGTTACCAGGGTCATAAGGAATGGTTGGTGAGTGCCATCTGCCATTGACATTCTTTATGCGGTTCAGTTTGAAGAATTATAGGGTCCCAAATCCTTGAAGAATGCCATTTAGCGATATTATAAATAAGCATCTTTTTCAGAAATTTCATCAAACACATGACATGCTTATTGCTCATTGGATAATATACTTACAGATATTTATTTCAGGAATTTCATCAAACACCTGACATGTTTGTTGCTCATTGGAATTTTATCAAACAAAGCAACACAAGGAAAAGGTGGGCCCAATATATGATTATGAATGTTTTAATGGGAGGGTAACCCCTCTCAACTACAGTATGTGGTGTGGCCCACCCAAGTCATGGATTAACTTTATATTTTAATCTTGTGGCCCGCCATGAATGTTGCATCTGATTGATGGGGTAGATCTAAATTTCAAGTGAACTACACCATGGAAAAGAGTAGGATAGTGACACCAACCGATGAAACCTTTTTAGGGCCCACCACATGTTTATTTGAGATCCAACTTGTCATAAGTTAATACAGACATGGAATAACTGAAAATGATTTTAGAGATCATTTTATAATATGAGCCCAAAAGTGATTCATATCCTAAGCTCAATTGGACCACACAAGCAATAGCAGTGGACAATGATTCTCCCCATCAAAACATCCGTAGGGCCCACCATAACATTTACTTTCCATCCAATCTGTTAATAATATCACACATACCTGGATGAAGCGGAAAAATAAAAATTATTTTGATCCAAAACTTTTGTGACCCTCGAAAGGGTTTCAATGGTAGACATTCATTCTCCCACTGCCTTTTGTAGTGTGGTCCACTTGATCTTTAGATCTGTCTTATTTTTCGGCCCTCCAAGTGGAGAGACTGTTTGGAGATAACACATACCTCATATGGGACCCACAGAACACACCAGCAACATCGGTGGTGTGTGGTAAACGTGCCAATTTGGACGTGGTTTGGCTAGTGACGCGAGTAGCCAGGTGTACAGTGGTTGGTGCTCTGTGGGCCCCACCAAGATCTATACATTTTACTTGCACCATCTTTTAATTTTTGCATATCATTTTAATACTATATCACATAAATGAGGTAGATCAAAATCTAAGGTGGACCACACAGTAGGAAATAGTAGATATTAAATCACACATGATACCTATGATGTGGTCCACTTGAGCCTTCAATGTACTTCATTTTTTGGATCATTCCCTATATTTATTGATAAAAATGAATGGACGGAATGGATAAACCATATACATCATTGTGTGCCCCACGTGGCTAGCCAATCCGCACCCAAAATAATTGAGCGCGCGCTCAAAATAGAGCCGCGCGCCCAAACATACATACGGCCTCTCTCTCTCTCTCTCTCTCTCTCTCCGTCCAAAACCGACTCTCCCTCTTTACGCCCAAAACCCTCTCCCTCCTTCCTCCCTCCTCCCTCCCTCCCTCTCAACCATCCCATTTTCAAAGCCCTAGCAGTTTCTCTCTCTCGCCATCTCAACAGACTTGGAAAGGTGAGCGATTTCTCATTTTCTATTTATTGATTTCCTTATCTTTTGCGAATCTTCTCCGATTCTCGACCGAAGATCTCGATTATCAGAGAAAATCATTCAAACTTTACTCTTCTTTTTCTTTGTTTACGTTTGCAAGTGAAATTGCTGATTTTATATGTGGGTTGCAGGTAAAGAAGGGCCTGCACAAGCCCATGAGCAGGGGCTGTAAGTGTGGAGTGTTTTTGTGTTGATTCTGTATTGTAATTGGAGTGTTTTTGTGTTGATTCTTCATATGGATTTTGATTGTTAGCATTTTCTAAAGATTGTGGATGTGAGTTCATTGGCTCTTACAGGGGTTCGTATGATTTTCAGAGCATTAGGCAAGATTTTGCATGAGATTATTTTTAAATGGTTGTAGTGTTGCCTATAGATTCTGCCCGTAGTAGGTTTTGATTTTGAGCATTTGGTGAAGATTATACATTACACGTTGTTTCTGGTTCTTCAGGGTGCGTTTGGATGCAATTTTAAATTGGATTGCAATTCTGCTGTGTAATAAAGTGGAGATAAAGAGATTGTAGTTAGCCTTCCTATCTAGGGTTGAGCTCCAAATTGTAGTCCTGTTCCTCTCAAGTTGGACTCAAATGAAACATGACTGCAAGTTGAGGGCTTCTTTCCCCTTATGAATACTAGAAAAGATCATTAGTTTTTCTCATTTCTTCTTGATTAAACTAAATATTTGCTGCAATTCAATTCACTTGTTTTTTTTTTTTTTTTTTATTCTAGATAAAGGTTTTGGTTTTCAAAGTTTTCGTGTCGTTGGTCCTGCATATTGTATTTGATTAATTCCACCTCGTTATGACTCGATTGCCTTGATGGGTATTGGTTTTGCGGCATTTGGCATGGATTTTTGGTCCTGCATGTGTATATGATATCATTCCCCGTCCATTGGTTTTCACTACCTCAGGTTTGGTTTGGGCCGATTTTTGGTCCCAAGGGCTAATGTCAATAAATTTACCTGGTGGATGGGTAGATATGATGTATGCATCGAAGTCTTTCTTTGTGTCCCCTTAACACTACTTCAGGAATTTGGCATGTAACCCAATTTCTATTTGTTCCTTGCTGCAGTACCTTGTTTCGTGCAACTAATGCTAATGTGGTACCTTGTTTTGGCATGTAACCCTTTGGCAGTTGGCAAACTAGATTTCTGAAAACACAAATACTATTAAAGACTTGCAGTTACTCTTTTGTTCAGCTGAGAAAACTGAAAGGGCATTTATTCATCAATTGTTAGGGACTGCCAGTTCCAGCACTAGTAAAGACTTGCAGTTACTCTTTTGCTAATTTATCTTCCTAGATTTTGATTGTTTTGGATCCTTCAGCCTATTTGTTTGGGTAATTTGAATTTTGCATTGAAGTAATTCCTGCTTTCTAGTTGCAGAAAGAATCAATTGTGGTAATCTGTATGCTGGAGTGGCAGGTTCAGATTATAATTTTGGATTTTGAAATGTCTAAATCAAACATCAAACAATATGATAAATGTCTACTATGATCTATGTTCATTCACCATTCTTGGTGGTTATGTCTAAATAGAAACCTGATCATTTCTTTGATGTGGCATATGCTTGTGAACTTTACCTTGTTAGTTGTACAAAGATGGGAGGTGAACAATAGAACTACTAGCCTGCTACCATCCTTGCTTCCCTAAGATATCTACTTTGACTACAAAAAGTTGGGGAAAAATTAGTTACGCTTTTGTGGAGACACATTGCTATGGCATGGGCTTTTTTCTTGTTTTGTTTTTTTGTTTGTTTTTTTTTTTTTTTTTTTTAAATGTTGTTTCCTACTTATAAGGTTGACTGTTTTCCAGCAAAAACAACCCAGGATCCATCAGTTATGAGAGTGTTTAATGCCATTCTTGTTGGCTGGTTTTACTTCTCCACATAGGCACCCTTGAGGAAATGATTACAGTGGCTTAGTCCAAGTCATTTTAGATGTGTTTGAGATGCACCTTTCTATCTCACAGGGTTATGGTTCAATCATCAAGGGATACACCCTCAATGGTGTTCTTTTGGGCTAGCAAGAGGATTGTCATCCCCTGGAAGGTACTTGATGCCTTTGCAGAAATCCTTGACCTTCTCAATGTCTTAATACAGATTGTTTAACGGTTAAGGTCTGAGGAAAGGCAACTCCTTGGATGTTAATTTTCCCTAATTTCCCACATCTGGCAACCTCATTTCAATATGGTGGTCTAAATACCTGTTTATGACTAGTGGTGATATGATTCGGCTGAATAATGTATCCTACTTAGCATTTTTGTCTTTCATTTAAGTGCTAACAGGCCACATTAACTCCCAAGCTACTTGTGAATGTGATACCACTGATCATTTGGTTGTTGGCTTGTGTTACAGTTCATGATAAGAAAGAGTATGCTGTTAATGCTTCTGCTTGTGGCAACATATTCACTCGGCATAGATTTGAAGCCTCTTCAAAGTCCAGTTCTTCCAGGATCACCAATATATGTGCCCCAATTTTTAACTATATCCCATTTCATTAGGTGCATTTTATACATTCTGCAATGCAACATGTTGATATTGACAGTGTTATCACATGACTAACTCTATACTATAGATAAGTTGCAGGCTGATATTTGCCCTTCTACTTGTTTGACTTTACAACTGATAGTAAGCAGGAACTATTGGTCATAGGTCAGTGAGTAATATCATGCCGTATGAGATATCTACAAGTTAGTAATATCCCTTTGCATGTGCTTAAATTGTCTTCAGTGAAGCTTTCTATGCCATCGGAATCCTCCAATCTGTAAGCCATTCTTTCCATTTCTATCAATGGATTATCTTCTTCTTCTTATTTTCTCTATATATACATAAAAATAAAATGGGGCAGTGTTCCTATGCCCTTAGGTGCATTGGAGTTATCCATTTTCCATCCATATTTGTTCATCATGTTTCCAAAAAAAAAAAAAGTTAGTTGTTTTATATCATCTAATCAATGTGTTGTTTGGTCTATGCCCCATCCACTACCACAACAGCTGACCGAATGATTTAGATCTCATCCACATTTGCAACATCTACACGATACAGTGGGACCCGCGGCAGGAGATCACTGTCCTATAAAATGTGGGAGCTTCTTGTTCTTATTGTTTCTTTGGATGTATGTGGTTTAACTATAGTAATGATAAAACACTTGAAAGTAATCAGAGGTTTGTTGCACCTCTACATGCAATATGTATGACATCCAAGCCATGTATCAGGTTGTACCCACCACATAGATCATCATCTATTACTCACTATAGATGGCAATGACCTCAAAATAACTCCAGTTTGATGATCCTAGTTGCACAAATGGAGGACATTTTTATTAAAGCATCTTTCTGATCAAATGATTAGGATCATCTAAATGGTGTTGTCATTCGGTTATGGCCCACCCATTATAGGGTCCATGTTAGACCATCAATGCTAGTGTTATGTAATCATATTAAGTTTCAGTTTAATGAGATCCATGTTTCATTTTCTGTATTGGATCTTCCATGTTCATTGAAAAGAGTGACGCAGATCATGATCTAATGACGATCATACGATGAGGCAATGAGCCCCACCATCTGATCATGACCCAAAGATCGTCGTACCACTGCATATGAACAATCCATCAAATATGCTATATATACACTGATCATTGTCTCACTGTTCCATTGATCTACAGATTCTTCATTTGCGATCAGGTGTGGTGGGCCCACAATGACAACTACTGACACAGAGTATGAAGCGGACAATGCAACTCTGGGCCCAGCATCCTATAATGTGGGCAGCACAGAGAAGTGGGCCATTGGCAATGTTGGAAGGTTTAGTGAAGGCAGCAACAACAGATATTACAGGTACACTCAAGAAGAATTTCCGAATACAATAGACTCAGGGCTGTTCCAATACACATGGCTAGCACCAGGATCGCTGAGATATTATGGTCTGGGGTTCGAAAACGGGAACTACACTATACATCTAAAATTCGCAGATACGGAATTTCCAGATTCACAAACTTGGGAAAGTGTTGGAAAACGCATTTTCGATATTTATCTTCAGGTATGTGTATTAGTACATTTTCTCGACTTTGAAAGATCTTTTTCTTTTTTCAACTCAAATCTCATATGTTTGATAGACCCACAGGGGCTTCTACGTGCAAACACTTGCCAGCCTCGCATGTGTAGGACATTCCATGCGTCCATCACGTGAGACCCAATGTGTAGATCATATGGCCAAATTTTCAGTGGCTGAGTCTGTAATTTTTAAGATCCATGTGCCTGGCGATACTGCGCAGTATCTAGGTGACCTTACATGGATTTTTTAAATTTGAAACTAAGGGCAAAATGCCTCAAGGATGGGCATTTGGGTGCCATTACATTTATTTTTAGCTTTATGAGCAGGAAAATGCCTCTTGGATAGGCATTTAGGTGCGTTTACTCCAATTTTTACCTTGACAAGTGGGAATATGCCACTAGGATACAAATTTACATGCCGGCATATTGATTTTTAGCCTGAAAAGTGACAAAAATGTATCAAGGAAATGCATTTAGCTTCTCTTACATGATTTTTATCTTGAAAAGATGTGACATTTTCATCAAGGATGGGCACTTAGGTTCCCTTACATAAATTTTTTATCCTGAACAGTGGGTTAAATGCCTCAAGGATAGGCATTTACATGCCCTTGCCAAAATTTTTAACTTGAATAGAGAGCAAAATGCCTCAAGAATAGCCTGTGGCTTTACCATGATTTTTATCTTGAAAAGTAGGCAAAACACTACAAGGATGGGCTTTTAGGCACCCTTATTTGAATTTTTAGCTTAAAAAGTGGAATAATGCTTTAAGGATAGGCTTTTGTGTGTGTGTGTGTGTGTGTGTGTTTTTTTTTTTTTTTTTTTTTTTTTGTTGTGGTTTGGTTTGGCTACTAATGTTCAGTACTTCAATACAATAAGTTGTTTCTGTAATGCTTGAGATGTATTAATACTTTATCTATGTTTGGATGTAATATGCTCATTCAAAGTGAAACAGTTATTTAGAGTGTAGGCTCGGGAGGAGGTCCACAATGCTTCACCGGGGAGTTTACATAGGTCCATGATCAAAGCTGCCCAACAGGTGCAGGTGCAGGTGTAGGTCACAATCCCGCCTTCCCTACCCAAAATTCAGGTCAGTCTAACTCTTATCATTTGATAAGCCATATATATAGATTAAATGTTGACTATCCATTTCTTTAGCATACATTTAGCTCACCTAGTTTGACACCAACCTAATTCTCGGACCTGGGCATATTTTCTAGGTGAAGTTTGCTAAGCCCACACATGGGTAGAGCCTTCTGCAACAACATACAACCACATGTACCAATATAACGTAAGGTGCAAGAACAGAACTTTCCATTCAAATATTGCACCAATTGCAAAAGTAGTGTTTTCCCAACATGAAATAAAAATAGATGCACAAGACATTGAACACATAAGCTATCTTTTCTGTCCATTTGGTGCATTTGTTTGTCTTTTCCAAATCTACCAATCTATGGGTCACACATTGTAATATCTTACTGGTTGGATGTTTCTGAGTGCCCAAAAATAGTTGGACAGCAAGTTTTAGAAAGGCCCACTCATTCAATGGTTGGGATCATAATGTGGGGTAATTTGAAGATAATTCTCATGTTTGAAATGTCCATGCCATATTTTGCATTTTACTCCATTGTTACAAACTTGAGATTTAAAACTTTCTGAAAGAAAGTTGATAACTGAATACTATCTGTTTTGGAGGCTATGTATTGCTGATTTTGTTCAGGCCATGACTGTCCAACAAGTTTGAGGCACCTATGGATCTAAAGAAAGAGCGGGAAAGATTAATATTTGAACAAAAGTATGGGGAAGCATTCACTTCAGCCCATGAATTGTTGGATGTTTATTTGGTTTTTAGATAATGCAGATTTTGCTTAGTTTTTCAGAGTTTATAATTGAGAAGATGAGCATGTGCTCTTGAAGTATTGTCTCTCTCTCTCTCTCTCTCTCTCTCTCTCTCTCTCTCTCTTATGACATCTCATCCTTATCTTTTTCTATATTTTTAGTTCTTCAATTTTGCTGCATAACTTTTTTGTATGATGATATTCGTTGTAGGAAGCTATTCGTTGGGGTACTGATTATGTTTTCAAAGCTATTGCTCATCCAAACACCATATATGTGTAGATTGCTTTTTCTTTTTCTCTAATTCTTTTTGGGGTTGGATTTGCTTTCTTTTTCTTTTTTCCCATGTGGGATCTCTGTTTCTTTTCAGAAAAAAGCTGTTTAATTTGTATTTTCCATTTGTTTGGGATGTTTTTTTTTTTTTTTTTTTGGATTTCTTTGCTGGGTTTTTCCAGCCGTTATTGGAATGTTGGTTTCTGGTTCTTATAATGTTTTGGAGTTTTTTAAGAAGAAAAGAGGAATAAGAGACAAAAAGCTGTTTTTTTTTTTTTTTTTTTTTGAAGATTTTAAGCAATGAAAATGGTTTTTGTGATTTTTAGAGGGCTTGAAAGAAAGAGAAGCAGAGAAAACAGAGCAGTGCGAGTTTTTATTTTTGGTTACAAGTGGGTGATGCTAACAAGGATCATGCATGTTGAACACATTGAAGTCAGGAAAAACACATGTTGTAGTTATATAACACATGCACAGATCGACACATCACATTTTAATGCAACTTGGTTATCAAGGCAATGGTTAATCACATTTTGATGCAGTTTGGTTATTTGGAGCATTTTTTATATGAATAGTAACTCTGTTACTGAAAAATGTGGATCTTTAGTATTGATCAGAGAAGTGCTTATATTTTTTAACAAAACCAGATGGTTATTGGTCTTGTACATTTAATAGTTGGGAGTTTTGTCTATGGCGGCACAAAAACAAAGAGCAAATCTGGGACTGGACCCGAGTCAGCAATGGAATTTGAACATCCGACAGGTGAGAAACCTCGTTTGGGGATTGACTGATGAGCCATTCTGATTATGCACACACTTGTATCAAGTCGGATGTTAGATTTGTTCAATGAATATAGCTTTTGGGCTGCAAGCTTGAGACAATGATTTCTACAATTTATTCAGTTTGACTTGAGTCAATTTATATCCAGGCTGGGGGAGTTGAGACTGTTACTCTTGGAGATGATGAAGCCCGTGCTAGAGGTTGTCAGAAAAGCATTCTTGAGAGAAAAGCTCCTCCAACCTTCCATTTTCTGATTGAAATGAGGGAAAGGAAATATTGGGTCACGCATCGAGTACGTCAACAATTGGGACCACAATTTGGATGGCCTGGAGTGACATCCATTCATGCCGCATGTACAGTGGATCAGTCTTCTCCACCATTTGAAGCAAATGGTGGAAAATACAGTTGTGTAGCCCATAAAGAAAACATGCCTTCAAACTTTGATATTCTCAGCATCCATGTACTCTATTTACATTTCATTCATTTGCACTCTATCTATGAATTATTTGCTCCAGATATAGGTCTTTTCCTATCTAAAAGTAGAAGAACTCATGTTATATGTTTGTCATTGGCTCATTGCACACATTTGTTCAGAATATTTCAAGAGATGATCATGGGTGATAATCCTTGCATCTTATATGATTCTTTTAATCTATGCATCTTATATTATTCTTTTATTCTATGCAGACTGAAAGGAGTGTTGATATGTTGCTCCATGGTAAAAATCCCTTGGTTGAGGTAATGATATCAAAACCTCCGTACCCAGCACTACTTTAAGCATTTACTTTAAACATATGGCTAGAATAGGCTTTTGACAAATTGTTTGAAAACTAGGAATGCAGATTCACTTGGTTGACCGATGAGTCAAAACTTGATCACGGGTATAAGTGAAGGTACAGTTACTAATTGTTGTATTGGTTACCATTAATAAGGAGATTGATAAATTGTAAACACACCTTAAACACGTAAGGTTGTCCCTGAACAAATTTCTCAGGCCAACATCACATTTTTGTCTTATTTTCTATGGCCTTCATCAGACTGATGCCTAAGTCAGAATATGATGAAATATATTAACATAACAGGTGTATCAGAAGAATATGATCAATATATTGTTAACAGGTGTGTATATAGGTCTATATCAGGTTCGGAATCTAGAGAAAAAAGAAAAAAGAAAAAAAAAAAAAAAAAGAACTTTTACCTGCGAAAATTTTCGTAGGGAAAAGTCTCGTGCAGTTTACCTATGAAACTTTTTGAAGTCTCATCCATGTTTTTCCCTACGCAATTTTTCTTAGGTAAAAGTTCTGTAAGTATTTTTGCCTAAAAAAATGTTTGTAGGTAAAAGTTTTAAAAATATTTGTAGCTACGAATATATTCGTGGGTAAAAAAGTCTTGTAATACTTTTTAACTACTGAAATCTTGGTAGGTAAAAGTTTTGTAAATATTTTTAACTACGAAAATGTTTATAAATAAAAGTTTTCTAAGTATTTTGCTACGAATACATTTGAGGGTAAAAGTCCTGTAATACTTTTTAGCTACGAAAATCTTGGTGGGTAAAAGTTTTGTAAATATTTTTTAGCTACGAAAATATTCGTAGGTATAAGTCTTGTAAATATTTTTACCTACGAAAGTATTTGTAGGTAAAAAGTTTTGTCAATATTTTTACCTACGAAAATTGGCGTTGGTAAAAGGTTTTACCAACGAAAAATTTCGTCGGCAAAAGTCTTACCTTTGCCAACAAAATTTTTTTTGGGTAAAAGGTTTTCCCCTCGGACTTTTAGCGAGAAATTTGCCAACGAAAATTTTCGCGAGTAAAACGTTTTTCCTACGAAATTAAGACTTTTGCCTATGAAAATTTTCATTGGTAAAAGTGACTTTTCTTGTAATGTGTCGCAGAGGGAGTATCAGTGAGGGCATGCATCATTAACTCATATCATCCTTGTATTAACCAGAGTACCTAAGAATGCTTGTTGCATTGCTTTATCATTACTGCTTGACTGAATTGATAACATGTTAACCTTTGCCTTATAGCTCCACTGAGTTGATCACTCACTCCACTCTGGGACGGTGTTATAAAACACTAACCATACTCTGTTGTAGTTTCAGGTGATGATGAGGCTTACGAGATGGAGCCTGTCTTCTATGATGACGAGGAAGAGTTCTCCTATATGCAACTCTCTAGCGGGTCTATGTAGACCTGGAGTTGCATATCGGGGTTACAGGGATATGGATAAATGACATTACACTTCACCATTTTGTATATTTTCGAATTATACATGTAATTGTTTAACCTAGTGACGTTCATACTCTGGGGACTTACAATCACTTATATGCTTTATATACATATTAAAGTCTTCTGCTTGCGTAATCTGATTGTCTCTGGAGTATGATATGTTGATTTGGTATAATCCCACTCATGTTCAATGCACTAATATGGACAACATTTAATCATCATCATTTATGTTGCATAAGTGATGCGTTGGAACTCGGGAGTTGAGCTTCTGCTCGACCCCCGATTTTCAGGGCATTACAAGATGAGTAGAGTAAATATACCTCAACCGCATACTTAGGTTTTGAAAATGTAAGATTCCACATGTTTGAGGGATGCCACACCAAAGAGGGGGAGTGCCACGTGGCCGACGACAAGCTGGTCACCGCCAGTCCCTACTTGAACTCACTGCTTTGATAGGCAGCCTCCTCTAAGCATTTGGAGGCTCTACTATGAAGATTGTTGCTTTGGGGTTTTGCATATTTCTCCATTGGGCTTACTTTTAGGCTTGGGTTCTGGCTTGGTTTTCGACTTAACTAGGTGAGTTAATTGGGTTCTTGGACTGGGTAGGCTGACTTGGTGAGTTAACTCAGCGAGTTGACTGGGTGACTTGACTCGTCGAGCTGACTCAGAGCTCTAGGATTTTAGGTTCCTAGTGTTTAGGGTTAGTCTCATCAGGTTAACTGGGTTGAGTCTAGAGTTTGTGATTATGGTTCCTAGGTTTTGGCTTCTAGGGTTAGGGTTTAGAATTGGTGTTTGGTTGACCATCTATTAGTTCAAACTTAATCAGCTTATCAGCCTGGGGTGAGATGTATACATGCCCATGTATACCAATCGCTCAATATTAGTCGATGGCCGGCACTAACGCATATTTTACATGGAATTATGAATTTGAATAGTTGTATCGAAATCTATCCATTAAGAATTTTTTGACATATTGGTCAAATTGGACTCAAAACAAACCATGACATGATCTATACCCTTCTCTACGAGCTATTGATTCAACTTAATGCAGTTTATCTCTTGATGGCTTGACTTCTAGCAGAAGAAGAAATTATCATTCTTAGCCTATTTATTGCTTGACCAATCTTAATCTTGATTATTAGCCATAGAACCTAAAGATCTCATTTTAGAATCGTGTCTTCATTTTCTTTTCCTATCACTATAAGAAAACTCGCTTTTACCGACGAAAATATTCGTCGCTAAATGATATTTTTTCGTAGGTAAAACGTTTTACCGACGAAAAACTTCGTCGATAAAAGATCGACGGAAAAGGATTTTACCGACGAAAATTTGAATCGTCCATAATGGCAAGACTTTTACCGACGAATTTTTTTGTCGGTAAAAAATAAGTATAAAACTTTTACCGACGACTTTTTTCGTAGGTAAAAATATTTACGAAACTTTTACTAACGAATTTTTTCGTCAATAAAAAATAAGTAAAAAACTTTTATCGACAATTTTTTTTGTAGGTAAAAATATTTCACGATACTTTTACCTACGAAAATCTTCGTAGGTAAAAATATTTATAAAAAAATAAATAAATAAGTTTTACCAACGATTTTTTTCGTAGGTAAAAATATTTACAAAACTTTTACCTACAAAACTTTTCGTAGATAAAAACGTGGATGAGACTTTTACCTACGAAACTTTTCGTAGGTAAAAAATGTGGATGAGACTTTTACCTTCGAAATATTTCGTAGGTAAAAACATGGATGAAACTTTTACCTACGAAATTTGTCGTAGGTAAAAAATATGGATGATACTTTTACCTACGAAATATTTCGTAGGTAAAAAACGTGGATGAAACTCTTTTTTTTTTTCAATATTCCAGCACAAAATTCTTGATATACACCTATTACAATATATTTCATCATATTCTTCCTGTTATACACTTGTTATATAATATATTTCATCATATTCACATTCACATCCATCTAAACCCAAACTACGTAAATCTATACAAACATAAACTACATTCATCCAAACATAAACTACATCCATCCAAACACAAACAATCTTATCTACATCACATTCATCCACTCATAAATACATATAAGTTTAACATCATAAATAAAATACAAAAAATTATTCATAGCCTATTTCCTAGTGGGGCTCACAAAATTCAATGTGGTGAACACATCGCCGACTGTGCACACACACACACCTAGATCCTTACTCATGCCGTCATGGTAGATTCAAAATAGTTTCAATACAAGGTCATAAGTTCAAGTACTCATTGTGGCGGTAAGCGACTCTGGTGTGTGAGTGTGTGTTAAAAGAAAAGGAAAGAAGAAAATGCTGATTTATCTTTTGGGTTGAGCCTAATGGTACTTAGTGATTTCTCATCAGGTATAAATTATTATTAGTTATTTTTAGAAAGGTGAGATTAGGCAACTTATAATTATATTAACATGATAAAATGTTGTACGTATATTTGAGCAGACACTACAAAATAAACAATCCTATGGAAAAAAATAAATGAAAAGAGAGAGAACATATGAGAGGTGATCCTTATCTCCTTTGATGGATTCAAGCTGCATGTGCCCTACCCAACTTCCTATAAGGAGAACTTATATGGGTCTTGGAATAATGTTGGTGACAAATCCACCTTGTCTATTAATATTATCATATTGTGTTAGGAGTACATGACTCTAAAAATGAGATAAATCCAAATATCAAATAGTCTATGCTATAAGAGATAGTGGAGATGGAAATAGATGCATTGTGATACTTGAGTTCAAGTATGCTTGCCAACAAAGCAAGATTTTCTTATTTGTTGCCATGTGATTGGGCTACATTATTACATCAATCGGGTTCGGGTTCGGGATCGGGTTTAGGTTTGGGTTTTCAAGTTTAGGTTTAGGTTTAAGTTAGGGAGTTGAGATTAGGATTAGGTATAGGTTTAGGTTTAGGGATTTGAGAATACATTTAGGTTTTAGGTTTAGGTTTAGGTTATAGGTTTAGGTTAAGGTTAGGTTATAGGTTATAAGTTTAGGTTATAGGTTATAGGTTATAGGTTAAGGTTTAGGTTATAGGTTTTGCTTTAGGTTAAGGTTATAGGTTTAGGTTTAGGTTTAGGTTTAGGGATTGGAGAATACATTAAGGTCTTAGGTTTAGGTTTAGGTTATAGGTGTATGTTATAGGTTTAGGTTTACGTTAGGTTATAGGTTAAGCTTTAGGGAATTGAGTTTAGGTTATAGGTTATAGGTTAAGGTTTAGGTTTAGGTTATAGGTTTTGGGATTTGAGAATAGGGTTAGGTTATATGTATAGGTTTAGGTTAATGTTGTATGTTATAGGTTTAAGTTATAAGTTTATGTTAATGTTGTAGGTTATAGGTTTAGTTTATATGTTTAGGTTTAGGTTTAGGTTTAGGGATTTGAGAATACATTTACGTTTTAGGTTTAGGTTTAGGTTTTATGTTTAGGTTAAGGTTATAGATTTAGGTTTAAGTTATAAGTGTAGGTTTAGGTTAGGTAATAGGTTAAGGTTTAGGTTTAGGAAATCGGGTTCGGGTTTAGGTTTGGGTTTTCAAGTTTAGGTTCAGGTTAAGGAGTTGAGATTAGGATTAGGTGTAGGTTTAGGTTTAGGGATTTAAGAATACATTTTGGTATTAGGTTTAAGTTTAGGTTTTAGGTTTAGGTTTAGGTTATAGGTTATAGCTTTATGGAATTGAGAATAGGTTAAGGTTTAGGTTTAGAAAATCGGGTTCAGGTTCGGGATCGGGTTTATGTTTGGGTTTTCAAGTTTAGGTTTTGGTTAAGGAGTTGAGATTAGGATTAGGTGTAGGATTACGTTTAAGGATTTGAGAATACATTTAGGTTTTAGGTTTAGGTTTAGGTTTTAAGTTTAGGTTAAGGTTATAGGTTTACGTTACAGGTTTAGGCTAGGTTTAGGTATAGGTTATAGGTTATAAGTTATAGGTTATAGCTTTAGGGAATTAAGAATAGGTTAAGGTTTAGGTTTAGGAAATCGGGTTTAGGTTCGGGATCGGGTTTAGGTTTGGGTTTTTAAGTTTAAGTTTAGGTTTAGGTTAGGGAGTTGAGATTAGGATTAGTTGTAGGTTTAGGTTTAGGGATTTGAAAATACATTTAGGTTTTATGTTTAGGTTTAGGTTATAGGTTTAGGTTAAGGTTATAGGTTTAGGTTGTAGGTTTAGGTTTAGGTTGAGGTTTAGGTTATAGGTTATAGGTTATAGCTTTAGGGAATTGAGAATAGGTTAAGGTTTATGTTTAGGAAATCAGGTTCGGATTCGGGATCGGGTTTAGGTTTGGGTTTTTAAGTTTAGGTTTAGGTTAAGGAGTTGAGATTAGGATTAGGTGTAGGTTTAGGTTTAAGGATTTGAGAATACATTTAGGTTTTAGGTTTAAGTCAAGGTCATAGGTTTAGGTTATAGGTTATAGGTTATAGCTTTAGGGAATTGAGAATATGTATAGGTTTAGGTTTAGGGATTTGAGAATACATTTAGGTTTTAAGTTTAGCTTTAGGTTTTACGTTTAGGTTAAGGTTATAGGTTTAGGTTATAGGTTTAAGTTTAGGTTATAAGTGTAGCTTATAGGTTTAGGTTTAGGTTAGGTTATAGGTTAAGGTTTAGGGAATTGAGAATAGGTTAAGGTTTAGGTTTAGGAAATCGAGTTCGGGTTCGGGTTTGGGTTTAGGTTTGGGTTTTCAAGTTTAGGTTTAGGTTAAGGAGTTGAGATTAGGATTAGGTGTAGGTTTTGGTTTAGGGATTTGAGAATACATTTAGGTTTTAGGTTTAGGTTATAGGTTTAGGTTTAGGTTATATGTTATAGGTTATAAGTTATAGCTTTAGGGAATTGAGAATAGGTTAAGGTTTAGGTTTAGGAAATCGGGTTCGGGTTTGGGATCAGGTTTAGGTTTGGGTTTTCAAGTTTAGATTTAGGTTAAGGTGTTGAGATTAGGATTAGGTGTAGGATTAGGTTTAAAGATTTGAGAATACATTTAGGTTTTTGGTTTAGGTTTAGGTTTTAGGTTTAGGTTACAGGTTTAGGTTAGGTTTAGGTTTAGGTTATAGGTTATAAGTTATAGGTTATAGCTTCAGGGAATTAAGAATAGGTTTAGGTTTAGGTTTAGGTTTAGGTTTAGGAAATCGGGTTCGGGTTCGGGATCGGGTTTAGGTTTGGGTTTTCAAGTTTAAGTTTAGGTTTAGGTTAGGGAGTTGAGATTAGGATTAGTTGTAGGTTTAGGTTTAGGGATTTGAAAATACATTTAGGTTTTAGGTTTAGGTTTATGTTTAGGTTATAGGTTATATCTTTGGGGAATTGAGAATAGGTTAAGGTTTATGTTTAGGAAATCAGGTTCGGGATCGGGTTTAGGTTTGGGTTTTCAAGTTTAGGTTTAGGTTAAGGAGTTGAGATTAGGATTAGGTGTAGGTTCAAGTTTAAGGATTTAAGAATACATTTAGGTTTTAGGTTTAGGTTTAGGTTTTAGGTTTAGGTCAAGGTTATAGGTTTAGGTTAGGTTTAGGTTTAGGTTATAGGTTATAGCTTTAGGGAATTGAGAATAGGTATAGGTTTAGGTTTAGGTTTAGGGATTTGAGAATACATTTAGGTTTTAGGTTTAGCTTTAGGTTTTACGTTTAGGTTAAGGTTATAGGTTTAGGTTTAGGTTATAAGTGTAGCTTATAGGTTTAGGTTTAGGTTAGGTTATAGGTTAAGGTTTAGGGAATTGAGAATAGGTTAACGTTTAGGTTTAGGAAATTGAGTTCGAGTTCGGGTTCAGGTTTAGGTTTGGGTTTTCAAGTTTAGGTTTAGGTTAAGGAGTTGAGATTAGGATTAGGTGTAGGTTTTGGTTTAGGGATTTGAGAATACATTTAGGTTTTAGTTTAGGTTTAGGTTAAGGTTATAGGTTTAGGTTTAGGTTATAGGTTATAAGTTATAGGTTATAGCTTTAAGGAATTGAGAATAGGTTAAGGTTTAGGTTTAGGAAATCAGGTTCAGGTTCGGGATCAGGTTTAGGTTAAGGTGTTGAGATTAGGATTAGGTGTAGGTTTAGGTTTAAAGATTTGAGAATACATTTAGGTTTTTGGTTTAGGTTTAGGTTTTAGGTTTAGGTTTAGGTTATAGGTTATAGCTTTAGGGAATTTAGAATAGGTATAGGTTTAGGTTTAAGTTTTCAAGTTTACATTTAGGTTTAGGTTAGGGAGTTGAGATTAGGATTAGTTGTAGGTTTAGGTTTAGGGATTTGAGAATACATTTAGGTTTTAGGTTAGAGGTTTAGGTATAGGTTTAGGTTAAGGTTAGGTTATAGGTTATAAGTTTAGGTTATAGGTTATAGGTTATAGGTTTTGCTTTTGGTTAAGGTTATAGGTTTAGGTTATAGGTTTTAGGATTTAAGAATAGGTTTAGGTTTAGGTTTAAGTTTTGAGGTAGATCCAAAGCTCAAGTGGACCTCGAAACGAATTGGGGCCACAAAAGTTTTCGTTCAAGATGATATTTGTGTTATTCCTTCTTTAGGTCTAGGTCTATGTGAACTTACCAACAGGTTGGATCTCAAATAACCACCATGGTGGGTCCCAGGAAGGAATCAACGGTCGGGGGCATTGTCCCCACCATGATGTTTAGTTTTAGGTATTAGTTTTAGGTGTAGGTTTAGGTTTACGGTTATACTAGGGTCTGCTCCAACAACTTCAAGTGAATACATAAACCGGCCTGTCCAAATGGTCAGGCCACTCCAATGTTGTCCATAGAAAATAGAAAGCTTCATCATGGTTATAACAGAGGTTCCCACCTTCCAGGAACCCCCGCTCAACATCTGGATAACGCCGACGCACATCCAAGTCTGCTCTATCAATTTCGAGCAAATACATAAACACAGTCTGTCCAAATGGCTAAGCCACTCCAATGTTGTCCATAGGAAATGGACAGCTTCATCATGGTCATAACAACGACTCCCACCTTCTATGGACCCCCGCTCAACATCCAGATAGCTCCGACTCACATCCGGGTCTATTCCATCAATTTTGAGCTAATACATTTAAAAACAACATAAAAGGTAAGTAAAGCACGAAACATCCATATGAAGATATTGAGGGGAATTACTAGTGTATCTATATTCCTTCTATGTACTAGGTTGATTTTGAGTTGATTATAACTAAGATGTTGATATTACGTTATATGTGATGAGGGTTGCATTACTAGTGTATCTATATTCCTTCAAAGCGATCACTTTGATAGTTATGGATCACCAAATGGTAGACCAACACATGTACAATTTGTTGGTCCTAGGGACAGTGGACAAGTAGAATCGGGCCATTAGGAATTCCCTTTTGACTAGGGACAATGGACAAGTAGACATGTTTTGAAAGGGTTTCTTCTACTTAAATTAAGAACAGAATTCAGATATGCCGCATTCTCCTTTTAAAACGACTAACTCAAGGATAGAGGTTTGATTTCGAAATATACAGTTGTTTCTCTCTAACCAGATCATGTGGAGATCCTCCTCTCACTGCATTAGTCCATCACTTATCCTTAGAAAATAGCTTCGGTTGTGTAGACCTCCCTGACATGAAACTAAACTGATTTTCTAATACATTCATCTCATGCCCTTGATTGTGGACCCAAAAAATAAAAACTCTTAGACTTGAATATTTCAACCCTTTTGATCACTTGACTCTTTTTGTTTGAATATGGAAGACTTCCTTTAATTTTTAAATAATCAAAGAGTTTTCTAGGGGCACCTTTTTTTAGGCAAAAGGTGGGAGCATACCACCTATAATATTATAGTAATGGAAGCGGCATTTGCAACTAGACAAGCAGGCCCCAACAACAAAACAAAAGTGCATGATATGTATCTTGATATAGAGAGATGTACATAATCTACAACCACAGAAAATAAAACAAAACAAACCCACAGCAAAATTGCCAAACGCTGGCCTGCAACACACTACCCAATACCAACCAGCAGTTTCTCCAGCAAAAATCCTACCTGGGGAATGAACCCTCAAAACTCGAACATCCAGACAAAGATTGAAAATGACCATAACAATGTAATGATTGAAAATCAAGAACGGCAATTGCTGGTTAATGGATAAAGAAATTTATAATTATTGTGTTTTTCAATTGATTATGGTGGAAATCTCAAACCTAAACAAACACATCAATGTATGTATTTGATAATTTGATATTAATTTTTTTTAAGTGCCATTGTTACAATTTTAACACAGATGAAAACATAACAATGTTAACCCAAATGCAAATGTTTTCAGAAGATGGATAATACACACACACACACACACGCACACACATATATATAACTTTTTATTACATTATTATGATGTATTATGATAATCCTCAGGTCCAAACAAACACTAAGGGCCCCTTTCATGCACTATCAAAACCCATGTTTGGAGAAGAAAACCTCATTTTGATGGGAAACAAGGGTTAATTGGCAGTCATAGGAAAACCCACTTGAAAACATAGTTTTCAAGATCAGTTTTCAAGATCAACTGATGAAATAGGAATTAAAATGCCACCTATCCAAAAATCAATCAGATTGGTTTTCACCTACTAAATGAAAACACTAATTTTGCTTTTGTAAGTTGCATCTAAACAGTACTAAGAAGATTGAAAATCATATGATCATTTACCATAGGATGATGGGACATAGATAGTATACTCAGATTTTCAGTTTGTAAAAGTGGGGCCAAGGTCCTGTGTTGAGGGTCAAATATTGCATATCATACCCCTGTTATTGGCCAGATTTATGAACATAGTACTATTTAACGACCCGATTTGATCGTGTTTGTGATGCAAGGTACATTTGCAAGCGTGGACTGAAAAAGATGCTAACAGTCGAGATGTAATGATCAGATTTCACAAAAGTATGGGACGGACCCCAGGGGACCAAGATCAACAAATTTACACGCCAGAGACCAGAGAAAATCAAGAAACTAAAGCTCAAGTGGCCCGAAATTGGTACATAATGCAAGATCACAGGGTTCCCACCATCTGTTCAGCCCGAAACTTCATACACGGCCTGAGGACCATAAATTAACTGTACACGTCAAAAATCAGTCATTGGATCTTTGTGGAAGTGGCCCAACGGACAGATCAGCCCACAAATCGTCAATCTGGGGCCCGCCTGATATCTTGAAATACTTCAATTTTGGTGTCAACCATTTAAATTATATGGAAACCAGGTTGGACGGAGCTGATCTCTCATATACATCACCTTGGGACCCACATGTGCATCGCACGTGTACAACGTGGGTGCTCAAGTCGTGCACCAGACCAGAACTTTTGGTCAAAGCAAGGAGACCCGTCTCCTTCTCCTTCTCTAGCACTAACAACCAGCGGACGCACCAGCGTCCGCCGGTTCTGATCAGTGGGACCCACTCTTCCTTCATATCGTCAATCGGGACCATCCATTGTGTGCATAGGGGGGGTATTTACCTCACCTAGGTGTTCTTTTTCCACCATGCGAGATATTGGAAGATCCTGTCCGTTGAAAGCAGGATAAACGGCGGAACTAAAAGATCAAGTGGGCCGCACCGATTTCACTCCATAATACACCCTTCCCAGACGGTTTTTCGATAGGAATCTTATGGACGGAGTGGATTTTCCACTCGACACCGAGGTGGGACTCACCATCATCACAGCGTCCATTGCGAAAGCTCTGTTACGCAATGGAGCTTGCGGACCGACCGCGTGGGCCACCACCGCAGTTCAAGAATTCGATCTAGACCCTCCAATCGTCCCAAGAGGGAAAACCGACCGTACAAATGCAGATTTTCCAGACCCATGTTCGCACATACAGGAAAAGTGTGATCAAACGCAATTCGGACGGCAGAATGAAAAAGTCTATGGGCCACACCGAGATCAGTCAAGAACCGTCCATTCCTGACGGGTCTTTCGAGCTGAATCCTGTGGACGGTGTAGATCTCTCAAACGTCAGTTGAAGTGGCCCCACCAAGCATCCAACGCAAGATGGCTTGTTCCGTACGTTAACACAGCCACCGACCTCTTGTTGTATAAAGAGGCGAGAGGAGAAAGGGCAGAGCATCTTTGGATCTGGGGCAGCCGTGAAGGCCAGAGACGTGGAGGCAGGGACAGAGGGAGAGAGTTTTATTTTTTTTGTTTTTTTTATGTTATTTTTTTAGCCCAACCATGGTCGGCTAAACCTCTTAGCTAGGGCTAAGAGGTGAAGCTTGTAGCATGATTGGGACGTTTGCTTGGTTTTAATTCATGTTTTGTGGAATTCTTATGGATTTTAGTTATGAAGGAATACTTTTAGTTTTTAATGGTTTGTTGTGACTCAAATTACAACGGATCTGCGATAGCTTTAAGTATGTTTTTCCTATTATTGAGATTGTGAAATTAGTATGACCTGTTGTTCACCATTGTCCCATGGGCATGGTCGGGTGATGGAATTCTTCCTAACTTTCACAATTTTCCTGTGATTGACTGTGGGTTTGGTAAATTGCTGTTGTTTGCCATTGTCCCATGGGCATGGTTAGGTGATGGGATCACTTCCAAATTTACGCCAATCATATTTGTTGATGATTAGATCCATGAGACATTCAGAGATCTTACAAATCTCAATGACTGTTCAAAAGAATGGGGAAGAAACATGGTTGTCTTTCAAATACAGTGATGATGACACACTTTCCTTACATGATACACAGGATCTCAATGATGAGGTTGATGTTAGTTTATTCGAACCTCAACCGAATTTAGAATGTAAGGAAAGCGATCCCATCTCAAGTGTGTACTGCACTGAATTGGAAGCTGAGAAGTATTGGGATAAGATTCATGAGAGCACAACCCAAATTCCCCTGGAATCAATCTCAAGTATGGTCCAGGTCAATGCTCAAGAAGCACACGAAGTGATCGGTCATACTGAGCTACTCCACTCACCTAACATGTCTGATTTAAAAATGGAAGATGAGCTCATTAGAACCGACCCTTCCAACTTCTGTGAGACATGTTTGGACCACTCTCTTGAATTGAATGATAATGTGATTCAGGAGAAGGACGAGTTGCTCGCTACGACTCTGGAATTTGAAACCACTCAATTGAGACCACCACCTGAGCTGTACACGTTGGATAGTTCAACGCCTCGATTGAGTAGTTTCAATGAACAAAGTGATCCTATCAATGCTTCCCCTATTGATCTTCAATATGTCTATGCAGGGATGGAGCAAGAGAGCATATCTTCACATACTTTTAAGGGCGAGGGAGTCCTTGAGCATCTCATTACAGACTTCAATGAAGAAAATAAGTCACTCTCAGTTGAAATTTCTGACTCTTTTGATAATTGCTGGGCACACTTTGCAAAGTCAAACGATCCCATGTCAAAAGACAAAGTGGATGTCTTGCAAGACAACATCTCGGTAGTTATCACTGACCGAGAGAACCTTTATTTTGAAGCCCCTTCTTCCCCTGATCCTAAACGTCTACCATTAAAGGAGGAGGAGCTGAAAATTGAACCGAAGTTTGACACTTCGAAATGTGTTAAGGCTACATCACTTTTTGCGAAGTTTTCTAAACTTTATCTACTTGTAGTCTCTGATTCACCATGGGATACTAACGTTGAAACTTCTTCTGTCACAGGTGAATCGTACATACTCTGGTTACCTCAAGCAATGCAATGGAAAATTTCTTATGAGGTACATAAGTCTCTCTGGAAAGTCATGCTTCAGGCACCCAAGCCTTTTGCAAAAAGGGCTTTTGGATGATCTTGTTGAGGAACTTACTAAGAAACTTATCAAGATACTGGCTAGAAGATGAACCTTGCAGCATGAGTAGTTAGTTCAATGTTTGTGGGTAACATTGCTGTAAACCCTCACGAGACTACAACTCGTCCACTAGGGGCAACCTAGGGGTTTAAAGGCTTGTTGCATACGCTAAATGCAATCGAGAGCACCTGCGAAAGTGGTATAGGTAGGATCCTCTTTCGTAATTTTATTTCACTTTAGTTGATTTCTCTCTTATGCTGACCTGCTCTTATACTGATATCTTTAGAAGCTCTCTCTCGATTCCTTCATTCAGGTACGATCTTTCCATCACTTTTTCTTTACTTTCGTTGTCCCATACGCATTGCAAGTTCATATCTTTTACATTGAGGACAATGTAGATTTTAGGTTGGGGGTGGGAGATTAGGTGTCCTAATCAGTGTTTTCTTAGTCTTGAGCAGAAATTGTGGAAAATTTTAAATTTTTCTGGAATTTCTTATGAATCCGAAGTGATTTTGACGGCCATCTTGGATTTAGAATTACAAGATAAAGTAATGTTGGTAATTTATGACTCGTGGGTTCTGTTATCTACTAGATTTTACTATTAAGTTTGAATTGTTAATCCATGATTAGAAGTTTTAAACATTGATTGAGTCATGATTTCACATGTCACATCTCGCTTACACATTGAGGTTTCAGTTCAATATTAAAGGATTGACTTGGTAATCATTAAGCATGGAAGGAACCGACCTGAGAAAATTCGTCAATCATGTTCAATAAGAAGACTGAAAGAAAAAGAAATTACCCAGTTACAAGATAGCTGCCTGCGGAAAGGGTTGGGTAAACAAACTTCACCATAGGTTTGCTCCCTATAGGTGATGATTTGATTCACCTTCTTGGCGTTTCTTTCAATGAAAATAATCAAAAGATGTTAGAATGAAAAGTTGATCTGTGAGGCAAGTTTTAGTTTAGGTGGTTGTCTTGAGTACTCTTGTTGGTTACCAATGATATCATGAAATAGACAATTTGATCTCTTAATGATGATAGGCCGAGATTTTACTATACACCCATGGAACTCAATGTTTAGAATTATTCTAGTTTATGGATTAATATTTGAACTTGATTATGAAATTCACCGTGTATGAGAGGCCAAGAGAAATTGATAATCAACATTCATGAATCTTAGATTTCTCATATCTGAATCATTCTTCAAAATTCACTCGAGTTCATAGAGATTGTCCTGTATTTCTCAATTTATTTTTCGCATACTTTGCTCGGGACTAGCAAAATGCTGGTTGGGGGTTGTGATCCAGACCATTGAAATGGTAGCACCAAAAGCCTCCCAATTAAGAATCTAGCCAATTCAATCTTTGGTCCTTTTATCAGTTGAAAGCGGACCATTGCTCAAACTTCTTTGTTAACAGCCTATTTACAATCTACCTACAGATGGTTATGATTGTCAAATGAAGGAGAATTACAGTGCATGGCCCATCAAAAGGTAACACTAACAGAGAAGTGCTCTGGATGCTCTGAAACATGGGCACCCACTTATATAAAGATGTTCATATCTCAGGTCGAGGATCACACTATCTAAGACCTCCAAAGCCATCTGCTTCATTCATCATTTCAGGTCTGAACAGGCGGGCCAACAGAGATGACATGCAATTCAAATCAAGAAACACAATCATATTCAAAAGTCCTCAATCAGCATTCTAAAATCGGGATGAGATCTGTTAGCAGACTAATTCAAACAAATGCATAAATCAGAATACTCAACAGCAATGATGAACAGTCACTATCCCACAATTCAGTATGAATCACACTTTCTGTTATAGAAAAATGCTGCACGCACCAAACCCATTGAACTACCAATATGGTTGGATCCATTACAGCATGTGATTAGAAATGTGATTAGGGTACCATAATCCCCAATTTCAAAACCCCCAGATTCGAAATGTGATTAGGGTACCATAATCCCCAAATTCGAAGTGGGAGTTGGGTACCCAAATCCCCAATTTCAAAACCACCAAATTTGATTTGGGATTAAGGTACCAAAATTCCCAAATTCAAAATGGGATTAGGGCCCACCTTCATTTTGTCAGTGTGTGCTTGGGTCATGGGTTAGGGTTTTTACCTTTCGAGGTGAGAGGAAGAGAACGAGAGGAGGGTTTGAGTTTAGACCCCCAATCCGGTTTTCGAGCTTTGAGGAGATAGATTGAGAGAGTTGAACTGAGAGATCTCCAATCGGGTTTTCGAGCTCTGAGGAGAGAGAGAGAGAGAGAGAGAGAGAGAGAGAGAGAGAGAGAGAGGCTGCGAGAGATACTGAGAGAGGACAGGGTGGAGAGATCAGAGAGAGAGGAAGAGAGAGATAGAGAGCGAGAGGAGGGAGAGGGTGAGAGAGAGAGAGAGAGAGAGAGAGAGAGAGAGACTGCCGTAACAATCTCACGGGCGCGGCTTAGATACAGGTTGAGTAGCGAGTTGGCTACTGAAGTGACGTCACCAAGTTCTGTGGGCCCCACTATGATGTATGTGTTGTATCCACACCGTCCATCCATTTTGAGATATTATTTTAGGGCATGAGCCAAAGAATGAGGCAGATAAAAAGATGTAGTGGACCTCACCATAAAAAACAGTGGGGAGAGTGATTCCCACCATTGAAACTATCCTAAGGTCCACCATAATTTTTATTTGAAATCCAACCTATTCAAAAGTTAAAAAAGACATGAAATAATGTAAAACACAAATATCAACTTGATCTAAAACTTTCGTGGCCTTTAGAAGTTTTTAATGGTGGGTGTCACTGTCCCCATTGTTTTCTGTGCTGGGGTCCACTGGAGGTTTGGATTATCTTTGGATATTGCCCTAAAATGATCTCTCCAAATGGATGGAAGGTGTGGATATAAAACATACATCATGGTGGGGCCCAAAAATGAGAGGTATATAAATATCAGGTGGACCACACCACATGGAAACAATAGTGATTGGATATCCATCATTAAAATCCTCGTAAGGCCCACTGTACTGTTTATTTGGCATCCAATCTGTTTATTAGGTCATACAGGCCTAGATGAAGGGGAAAAACAAAAATCATCTTGATCCAAAACTTTTATGGCCCTAGAATGTTTTAAATGGTTGACGCTCATTCAACACTATTTCCTGTAATGTGGTCCATTTCAGATTATGATATGCCTCATTTTTTGTCTCATGCTATAAGATGATCTTTAAAATAGATGGACAACATGGATTAAACACATACATCAGGGTGGGGCCCACACAGCACCAACCACCAACCATTGGATGGTGTAGGGGGAGTAGCCAATATGTTCCCCTTATTTGTGGTGTGGTCCATTTAATCTTTGGATATGATTCGTTTTTTTGGATAATTCTATAAAATGATCTCGAAAAATGGATGAATGGTGTGGGTTGATCCCAAATTTTTGGTAAATCCAAAACTCAAGTGGACTATGCCACACAGAATAGTGTGGAATAATGATTTCCACCGTTGATACCTTCCTTGGGCCCACAGTAATGTTTATTTGTCATCCAACATGTTCATAATATCAAAAAGATATGAATGAAGGGAAAACACAAACATCAGCCTAAATGTGGGCCACACCACATAATATAATGGAGAGGGGTTTCCTTAAAACATTCATAATCATATATTGGGCCTGCCTAAATGTTATTCACATATCCAACCCACTCATTATGTATGTCCCACTTGGATGAGGGGTCAGACCAATTTTTAACTGCATTCAAAACTTATGTGGGCCCCACCAAGTGCTTTTATATTTTTTAGGATGTCTTCAATTAGTTTTAGATGGTATGGCTCACTTGAGTTTCGTATAGAGATGATTTTTGAGATATCTCATAACCTAAAGGGGACACATCAAATCCACAGTGTTGATATTCAACACACATCAGATGGGGCCCACAAAACTTACTAACATCAATTCTTAGGTTCTCAATATTTGACCCATTTTACATGTCTGGTCCATTCGCTCTATTTTACTGATCATTACCCTCAATTGACTAGTTACTCGCCCCAATCATGCTACATATGAGAAAGATATTGGGAAAACAAGATTGATCAACAATTTAAGTGAATTTTGATTTAAACATCTGAAGTTATTTACTCTTCAATCTGGAATGATCAGATTGTCCAAAAACGGTTAAAGGTTGTTCATAATATCAAAAATATATGAATGAATAGAAAACACAAACATCAGCTTGATCTAAAACTTCTATGGCCTCTAAGAAATTTTAAATGGTAGAGGTTCAATCACACTATTTCCTGTGGTGTGGTCCACTTGAGCTTTGGATATGCTTCCTTTTTGTTCTTTAGACCTCAAATTATTTGTTAACATGGATGAATGAAGTGGATAAAATAAATAAATAATGGTGGACCCCATAGAGTTTACTCTGGTAAGGGTAACGAGTAACTCACCTAAATGCAGTGGAGAAGGATTTCCTTAAAACATTCATAATAATATATTGGGCCTGCCTAAATGTGATTCACATTTCCAACCCACTCATTATGTGTGTCCCACTTAGATAAGGGGTCAGACCAAGTTTCAACTGCATCCAAAACTCATGTGGGCCCCACCAAGTGCTTTTATATTTTTTAAGATGTCTTCAATTAGTTTTAGATGGTATGGCCCACTTGAGTTTCGTATACAGATGATTTTTGAGATATCTCATAACCTAAAGGGGACAAATCAAATCCACGATGTTGATGTTCGACACACATCATGATGGGCCCCACAAAATTTACTAACATCAATTCTTAGGTTCTCACGAGGTCAGTAAGTTGGGTCACAATTATGACAAGAATATTTGGCCCATTTTACATGTCTGGTCCATTCACTCTATTTTACTGATCATTACCCTCAATTTGACTAGTTGCTCGCCTCGATCATGCTACATATGAGAAAGATATTAGGCAAACAAGATCGATCAACAATTTGAGTGAATTTTGATTTAAACATCTGAAGCTATTTACTCTTCAATCTGGACTGATCAGATTGTCCAAAAATGGTTAAATGTTATTCATAATATCAAAAATATATGAATGAATAGAAAACACAAACATCAGCTTGATCCAAAACTTCTATGGCCTCCAAGAAATTTTAAATGGTAGAGGTTCAATCACACTATTTCCTGTGGTGTGGTCCACTTGAGCTTTGGATATGGTTCCTTTTTGTTCTTTAGACCTCAAATTATTTGTTAACATGGATGAATGGAGTAGATAAAATAAATAAATAACGATGGACCCCACAGAGTTTACTTTTGTAAGGGTAACGAGTAACTCACCTAAATGTAGTGGAGAAGGGTTTCCTTAAAACAGTCATAATCATATATTGGGTCTACCTAAATGTGATTCACATATCCAACCCACTCATTGTGTGTGTCCCACTTGGATGAGGGGTTAGACCAAGTTTCAACCGCATCCAAAACTCATGTGGGCCTATGACGTCCCGTCACTGTGGTCACATGTGGGCGGCCACACATGGGCGGGCACACATGTAGGCGGGCCCCAATGTGGCTGGCAGGCTATTGTGTGGCTAGCAGGCTACTGTGCACATAGTGAAGGTGAAATTTTGTCCCACATCGGAAGTGTCGTCTGAAGTTGTGGTGGTTATATGTGGAGTTGCCACCCTATACTGTATGAGGCCTTTTGGGAGCAATCTTGAGAACAAAACCTTGCTGGTTGTGCCCAGAGCGGACAATATCATATAATGTGGGCGTGGGCTGTTACAGGGTCCCACCAAGTGCTTTTATATTTTTTAAGACGTCTTCACATAGTTTTAGATGGTATGGCCCACTTGAGTTTTGTATACAAATGATTTTTAAGATATCTCATAACCTAAAGGGGACACATCAAATCCACGGTGTTGATGTTCGACACATATCATGATGGGGCCCACAAAACTTACTAACATCAATTCTTAGGTTCTCACGAGGTCAGTAAGTTGGGTTACAATTTTGACCAGAATATTTGGCCCATTTTACATGTCTGGTCCATTCACTCTATTTTGTTGATCAATACTCTCAATTTGACTAGTTACTCGCCTCAATCAGGCTACATATGAGAAAGATATTGGGCATATAAGATTGATTAATAATTTCAGTGAAATTTGATTTAAACATCTGAAGTTATTTACTCTTCAATCTGAACTGATTAGATTGTCAAAAAACGATTAAAGGTTCAATTAGTGGATGTGCCTAATAATTTAGTAATTTTATTTTTCACAGATAAATTTCAATTTCCATTTAAAAATAACATTTTTTTTCAAAATGTATATTTGTTTACTCTTTTAACAAAATATCATTCTTATTATAAAATATTTCAAAAAAAAAAATTTAATACAAATTCTAAATTTTTATTTTCAAAATCTCAAAAATTTTCTCATATTTTAATTTTTTTTCTCAAAAATTTCAAAATGCCAAATTTTTTCTTCAAAAGCATTATTTTGTTCTCAAATTTTTTCTCAAACATAGTTAAAATTTCTAAACTTTTTAATATTCTTTTTCATGTGATATTACAAATTATTTAAATATTACCTTTTAATTATATATAAAAAAATTTCCACTCATATGGTATAAAAATTAAATATTAAATATATATATATAGATATATATATATATACACACACACACACACACACACACACAAACATACGACCTTTACTGACAATTTTTATCGGGAAAATTGTCGTCGGGAAAAAGTGGTTTTTTGCCAATGAATTTTTTTTTTTAATTGGGAAAATTGTTTTTACTGACGAAAATTTTCGTCGATAAAACTCTTACCGCTAAAGTTTTCAAAATAGCGCGAAAATTTTCTATCGTAAAAATTAGAAGTTATACCGACGAAAAAAATTTTCTTCAGTAAAAGTGTTGTTTTACCAACGAAAAAAAGTTTGTCGGTAAAACACTACTTTTACCAACGAAATTATTTTCGTCGGCAAAAATTTCATCGGTAAAAGCTCTATTTCTTGTAGTGTATTATGTTACATCCTAAGGTTACTAGATGAGCACTATATGATGGGGATTTTCTCCTCATTGCTGGGTTCGATGAAATCTAACCAGCTTCAATATCATCGACGCCAGTTCGATGACATCGAAGACCGGTCGATGGCATTGAGTATTTTCAGGATTTTTCACCCCGGGTCGCTGGACAGTTTTGGTCCGTTTTCGATATCATTGAAGGGCCTTCGATATCATCGAAGAGTTGCACAGATGCGTTTGTGGAAACGCAGATTCTGCAAAATTTATTTCCTTTTCCGATTCTACCTCTTTCTAAATCTATTTAAAGGGGTGTATGCGGGATTGGGGTGTATGCTAGGGTATTCTAAGGCTTCCTAAAGGTATTCTAGGAGGGCTTAAGGAGGAAGCTTATGGAAGGAGATTGACGTCTCAACGCTTCTACGTCCTCGTGATCAGTGGATCTCTGTTTTCTTTATGCTCTTATTATTTATCCACTCCTGCGTGAGTGAAGAAGGTTTGATCCAAGCGGTGTGTGCTTGTGATCGGTTGTAACGTTCTACTTCATAGTGGATTATTGATCTAGACTAGGTCCCGTGGTTTTTACCTCTTCAAAGGTTTTCCACGTAAAAATTTCTTATGTCGTATGGTTTGTGCTTTGATTTATTTCATTGCTTTATTATCCCATAATTCTGGTGTTTTTAGGAGGCTAGATCTTAAGGTTTTGTGCAAGGCCCCCAATAAAGTGGTATTAGAGAGAGGTTGAACGGAGTGGGATCAGATTTGAATTATAGAAGGTGGCTCATCAAGGATGATCAATCTCAATGGTTCTAACTAGATCATATTGAAGGCTAAGATGGAGGACTTGCTTTATTGCAAGGACTTGTATACTCCAATCCTAGGCATATCAGCAAAATCATCGAATATGACTGATAGTGATTGGAAGAAGTTGGACCGGAAGGCAGTGGGGTTTATTAGACAATGGTTGGATGATTCCGTATTCCACCATGTGTCTACTGAGACCTCAGTCGCTAGCCTATGGCTGAAATTGTAAGGGTTGTATGAGAGGAAGACAGTCGGCAACAAGATATTTCTAATAAGGCGACTTGTGAACCTCAAATTTAAAGATGGTGGTTCTGCAGCTGAGCACATGAATGAGGTCAACAATATATTAAACCAACTCTCCAATATGAAAATGGTCCTGGATGATGAATTACAAGCTTTACTATTGCTTAGCTCATTGCTTGATAGTTGGGAGACATTGCTGGTGTCTCTGAGTAATTCTGCGCCAGACAAAAAGGTATGCATGGAACAGGTAACTAGCTGTCTCTCTAATGAGGAGACAAGGAGAAAATCTCAGGGGTCTACTAATCAAGAGACCCTTGTGACACAAGAACGGGGGAGAGGAAAGAACAGAAAGGGCGGGAAGGCTCGAGATAAATCAAGAGGCAAGTCGAGTACCAGGAAAGATGTTGAATGCTGGAATTGTGGCAAGAAGGGCCACTACAAGCATGAATGTCGTGTTAAGAAGAACGACAAGAAAGGAAAAGGAAAGGAGAAGGAAGATGAATCAGATTCAACTGCGGTCTCTTCAAATAGCGACATTGTAATTATTCTTTCTGCAGATCATGATGTTTGCTCATGGCTACGAGTCAAGACACCGACTGGGTGATAGACTCGAGCCTCGTTTCATGCGACTCCACGCAGTGATTTCTCCACAAGCTACAAGTCAGGTGACTTTGGGACAGTGAGGATGGGAAATTCTAGCATATCGAAGATCGTAGGGGTCGGTGATATTTGCGTAAAGACCGATATGGGTTGTACATTGGTTCTCAAGGATGTGAGGTACATTCCAGACCTTCGCCTCAACTTGTTGTTGACAAGAAGGTTGGATGATAATGACTATGAAAGCTGTTTTGCTGGTGGGTGCTGGAACCTCATCAAAGGTTCGTTGATCGCAGTCAGAGGGAAGAAGTGTTACACCCTTTACAAGGCAAGTGTCAGTGCGTGCAAGGGTGGGTTGAACGAGTGTAAGATTCATCTATTGATATGTGGCACAGGCGTCTAGGTCACATGAGTGAAAAAGGGCTTCAGCTACAAGCAAAGAAGCGGCTCCTTCCAGACATGACGGTATACCTCTCAAAACCCGTATTGATTGTTTATTAGGGAAACATTATAGAGTTTCATTTTTAAAATTTGCTTCTCATGTTAATAAAATGCATGCATTAAATTTGGCTTATTCTGATGTTTGTGGTCCTATGAGGACAAAAACTTTGGGTGGGGCATTGTATTTTGTTACTTTTATAGATGATGCATCTAGGAGGGTTTGGGTTTATGCTTTAAAATTCAAGGACGAGGTCTTTGGTATGTTTAAAGTATTTCATGCCATGATCAAGAGAGAGATAGGTAGATCATTGAAGTGTATCCGCACTGACAATGGTGGCAAATACATTAGTGACTTCCATGAGTATTGTAAGTCATCAGGTATACAACATGAACAGACGGTTCCCAAGAACCCCCAGCATAATGGTGTGGCTGAGCGAATGAATCGCACCATTGTAAAGAGAATCAGATGCATGTTATCCTATGCAAAGTTGCCCAAGATATTCTGGGAAGAAACAATGCATATGGCAGTGTATTTGATAAACAGATCTCCATCAGCCCCATTCAATGGAAAAGTATCTAAGAAGGTGTGGACTGGACAAAATTCATCGTACAGTCATCTCAGGGTGTTTGGATGCATGACATCTATTCACATACCAAAGGACGAGAGGTCCAAGCTCGATATGAAGATCAGGCAATGTGTGTTCTTGGGGTACGGTGATGAAAAGTTCGGTTATAGATTGTGGGATCCGACCGAGAAGAAGCTCGTCAGGAGTAGAGATGTGGTTTTCTTTGAAGATCAATGTATAGAAGACATTGGTAAGTCAAAGAAGAACCAGCCTAGCTCAGGTGAACTAGAGGACATGGATCTGGTTATTCCTCTTGTGGTGCCTAATGACGGGGGAGTATAGCAAGGTGCAGAGGATGAGGGAGTTCCTACAGAAGATGGACCAGGGGAGTAGCCCCCACTTGATTCGCATGTTAAGCCACAGGTGAGGAGGTCATCATGGGACAGACATCCATCCAAGAGGTACTCGCCGCATGAGTACATTATGCTCACTAATGGAGGAGAGCAAGAAGATTATTCTAAGGCCCTAGACGACGAGCATAGGGGGAGTGGTTGAAAGCTAAGCAAGAGGAGATGGAATCCTTGCATAAGAACCACACCTATGATATGGTGAAATTGCTTACGGGCAAGAAAACTTTGAGCAACAAGTGAGTGTTTAGAAAGAAGAATGAGTAAAAGAATTCACAAACAAAGTTCAAGGCCAGGCTTGTGGTGAAAGGTTTTGTTCAGAGGAAATGTATAGAATTCGAGGAGATATTCTCACCAATGGTGAAGATGACATCCATAAGGGTGTTGCTTGGGTTGGCGGCTAACATGGATCTAGATATAGAGCAGTTAAATGTTAAAATTGCCTCTCTCCATGATGACCTGGAAGAAGAGATCTACATGCACCAACCAGAGGGGTTCGAAGTCAAGAACAAAGAGCATATGGTGTGTTGTAACGCCCTGTAAATCAGGGGTCGTGTATATACTCGACTCCTGAGTTCCCAAGTATCACTTATAACTGATTTTAATTAATAAGCGTTTAATCAGTTTTAAATCTGTAGCCTGAAATTTTCTAGAACATGAAGCACAACTACACATGTCTACTGAAATGAAAGAGATCAAATACATACAAGTCTAAAAGAATATAAATGGGTCGCACATGGCGTTGCCCAACAAAATCATAAAAGAATAGCATGTCTAAAAGAATAAAGTTGAGTCTACTACTTAGCGATCTAACGTCCCATCTACTGAGCCGACGAAGACCCGCTCATCAACTGGAAGTAAGAGAACTTGTCCTCCTCCTCGAGGCTCGCGTCGCCGGGCTTCTTATACTCTACATCACCTGCATCTATAGGCGAGTTTGGTTGGTATTTTAAAACATCGTCCTAGAGTGGGAGTGAGTGATCAACTCAGTGGGTGCTATTAATCTTAAGTTGTAGCAAGCATCAATTACATTATGAACTTAATGAAAAACAATTATTTATAGATACCAAATTAATCTTATTATTGCATATACATGATAGATGTTATGATGCATGCCCTCACTACAACACTACCTTGAGCGACTCCATCTAACGATCGCGTATGACTAACACTCCCTCAGAGCGACCTCGACTGCCGAGTCGCCAACTTAGCTAGTGCGATGCAATGATAATATTAGCCAAGTTGTTAGTTAAGTCCATTCATCTAACAGGTTGAGGAAACTGATACACCCCACCTATCAAATGCCCTGAAATGGTTGTGGTGCCAAGGCCCCTCAACATGCGAGGCCCGAGCACCATGATCCTTGATCTCGTTGGGTTCCCCATCCCCGACTTTAAGCACATGAGGAGTACTGAGAAGAAGGGATCGCTCGCGGTCACTACGGGGAGGCGCGTCACTCCAACGTAGGCCGACAGCTCAGATACAGTGTCCCGTTCCACCATGTCCGGTTCACGAGGCGGTGGATCGATTTCAATTTGGTTATCGATGGGCTACAACGGTTGTAGGGGATTTCAGCTTCCATACATATGTGAGCAAATAGGGTTAACAAACAAGGTTGGACAGTAAATAGGCTAGACTGCACGAGTCCAGGCAAGCACGTGACAGATGACATCGGGTACGAGCGACCCATGTAGTCTAACTACTGTCGCCCACACGCACTCACCCAATTCCATGGGTTTAGCCTCAGGATAGTCCTACCAACGGGACCACCTTCACTCTTCTCATTTTCCTGACCAACCCAAGGGTGATGGTAATTCATAACATGCCACAAATATGGTTATCATCTAATATAGTAAAAGCAAACATCCATATCTTCCAACATAGAATCTCAATTTCTCTACCAAGCAAAGCTAATCATGGGGTGAACTAAATGTGCAAGTGTATTGTGTGGATTAGTGAGGAAGATAAGCATTTCATACATAGTAGGAACACAAGCACAAGTGTTAATGAGTTATACATGCTATACGAGACATCATATATCTATCAACAAGTTATGGGCATGCAACCATTAGATTCCTACCCAATCATACGAGAGGCAACAAGCATGCTATAAGGAACATCACACATGAATCACAAGACATGAGCATACAACATTAAATCCATACCCAAACATGAGAGCAACAATAACATTCCACAACTACTCTACGTTGAATTTAAAGAATCAAGGGTAAGGTGCTTCCTAGGTTTTTTTCTCTAGATCCTCCAAATACATCATCCAAGCATTCAAAATCATTAAACACATAAGGAAATTGGTGCTAGGCCACCTAAGGATAATAGTCCGCACCTTCGGATCGTTGAAGGCTTGGAAGATGACCTAGGAATGTGAAGTTTTGGGGTCGAACGACCGGAATCCCTAAAACCAACATTTGTATATTAGAATCACATGCAAATCCCTTCTCAACACAAGGGTTTCAAGAAAAGGGATGAGAGATCTTACCTAGACGATCAACAAAATGATTCTTGGGGTTGTGGTGTATGATTTTCCTTTGGAAGAGGGATAGGGAGTTGTAAGATTGAGTTTCCTTGGCCCCACCTCGATCTAAGGTCCACCTTGCTCTTCTTCACTCCCTCTTTCTTCTCTCTTTACTCTCTTGCACTCCCTTTACTCTCTTTGGTGGTTGTAGTAAAGGAGGGACTTATGAGGGAGCTAGGGTTTATTTCCTAGACTTGGGCCACTTGGCCTTAAGTTTCAACGACTTCCCAAAATAGCCCTCTAGGACTCCATATTGGTGTTGGGGTGGCCCTACCCCTTAGCTACCAAATTTGGTGTGTAGGTACCTCATGGCCCGATGAGGGGTCATGCAAAGTTTAGGAACAAATGGATGAACGAATATGGGGTTTGATCATACGGTTCTGATCTTTAGATGGCCCTATGGGTCTATTTCAGTGATTGGGGCGGTTCTAATGGCCTTCTGGCCATGAAACTTATAAGATAGGTGCTCCATGGCCTGATGAAGGGCCATGCAAAATTTGAGAACGATCAGATATGGGGTTTGGTCGTAAGGATCCGATTTGTGATCAACGGTCACCATGCCACGATCGGGTCCCAGATTTTGTGGGCGGGCGTAGACAAATACATTAGACCATTACCGTAAATTTTGAAGAAATTCGACGGCTGAAATGTCTCACTTTTCAGTTTCATTTAAGAGTGCCAGATTTTAATGTTGGCCTTGGGTAGATTGCATTTGACAAGTGCTGCTAGAACGGCATGGATAATTAATTCCTGGGTATCCACTAAGTCTGCGGTCCGCGATGGACCACAAGCCTAGTGAGATCTTCAGTTCTATAAATTTTTAGATTTTTTCGACCTTCCCACGTCGTGGTATAGCTCGCACGGGCAGTTGCTAAGTGTAAACGGCCATCTGGCTTGGCGGCCCGCACTAGGTCCTATCATGACCCATCTGGTCTACTTAGTTGGGCTAATCCTTGATTAATTTACTTGTGGTACCTCAGCACGAGTAGTTTAAATGAATGGTCCTGCGGCAAATCCTACGTAGACGCTACAGGACACTGTGCTAGTTGGACGGGGCGTTACAATCTACCCCCCTTATAAATAAATTTCGTCCTCGAAATTTGTACCTGTTCGTATTGCTGAAGAAGGTTGGGGTAATGTTTACGAACTTCTGCTTGTCTCCCAAGTGGCCTCTTCTTCATCATGGTGGGTCCATAGTACTTTGACCATTGGGATGAAATTGTTGCGTAGGACCTGCTCCTTCCTATCCAGTATTCGAGTGGGTCAGAGAATGTATGTGGCATTTTCTTTGAGCTTCGCATGTTCCCACTTGATGATATGTGAAGGATCGGGGACATACTTCTACAACATTGATACATGTAAGACGTTATGCACTCCGGCGAGAGGCGTGGGTAGGGCTTGGCAGGCAACTGCACCAACTCGGTCCAATTCTAGAAGGGCCGATAAACCATGGCGCGAGCTTTCCCTTCTTGCCGAAGCGTAAAACACCCTTTAATGGGAAGATTTTGAGAAATATGTGGTCCCTAACTTCAAATTTCAAGTCCCTCCGCCTTATGTCAACATAGCTTTTCTGCCTGCTTTGAGCCGTCAAGAGGCGGCGCCGGATAATTCAAATCTTCTCAGTCGTAATCCACACCAAATCCGGTCTTAGCAAGCTTTTCTCGCCAATTTCTTCCCAACAATGCGGGGCTCGGTATGGACGCCCATACAAAGCCTCGTAAGGTGCCATACCGATGCTAGCTTGGAAGCTATTGTTATAGGCGAACTCGGCATACGGGAAATAGTCATCCTAACTCTCCTGAAAGTCCAGTACACAAGCTCGCAACATGTCTTCCAATATCTGGTTCACCCGCTCAGTTTGCCCATTTGTCTTCGGGTAGAAGGCGGTGCTAAACTTCAACTTCACTCCTATGGCTTCTTAGATGAGAGTCCAGAAGATCGACGTGAATCGTGTGTCCTGGTCTGTAACACCCTGAAATTCGGGGGTCGAGTATGAACTCAACTCCCGAGTTCCAATGCATCACCTATGCAACATACATAATGATGGTTAAATGTTGTCTGAGTTAGAGCAATAAACATGAATGAGATTATACCAACACAGTAATTCATACTCCAGTGCAATTGTATAAAGGCAAGCAGAAGACTGAAATTATATATATAAGGTATGTAAGGAAACAAAATCTTCATGAGCACCAGAGTATGAACACTAACTGAGTACCCATATACATGTACTGTTTCTGAATCAAAAATCAAAATACAATCTAAAAGATGAGTCCTGAAGTCCCCGCGATGCAGTCGGCCTAAGCAAAGTCGTCAGAGTACTGCATGAATGAGAACTCATCCTGGTCCTCGTCGAAATCGAGCTCCACCTCCTGAACCGACGTGCCGTCTATACCTGTGACAGAGTCTGGTTGGTGTATATAACACCGTCCCATAACGTGGGAGTGAGTAGCTAACTCAGTGGAACAATAAAGCATAGGTTAACATGTTTTCAATTCAATCAAGCAGTAATGATAAAGCAGTACAATCAAACAAGTTTAACTACTCTTATTAAATGCAAGTATGAAATGAGATGATGATGTATGCCCTTGCCAAACCACCCTCATGCGACATCATCTTACGTTCGTGAATGCATACCTCCCTCAGTGTTCCACATCTACTAGGCACATGCGGTGCGATGATGAGCATGATTACCGAGTTGTTATTAGTCCATTTCAAACAGCAGTATTGGGAAACTAAGGTACCTCCCTTATATCATTCCCAAACATGATCCATTCTAGGGTCGTCAATCCTAGTTAATCTCATACGATATTATGGTTTGAGAGGCATAGCGAAGGCATCACAAAGGGCTCGTCACCCGTCAGCACGGATACAGATCTCACCGTATGCGGCTCAATTGCTGACCGTCAGCTCTAGTACAGGTCTCACCGTACTCGGTTCAATCGCTGGCCGTCAGCTCAAATACAGGTCTCACCGTACTCGACTCAACTCATACTCTAGTTGCTGTGAAGGGCTCGTCGCCAATCACAGACCTTGGAGTATACTCGAAGACACTACAGAGGACTCGTCGCCCGTCAGCACGAGTACAGGTCTCACCGTACTCGGCTCTCGCCGTAAGTATCGACCGTTCGAATACAGTGTCCCATACCACCATATTCGGCTCACGAGTTTGGGTTGCTCAATGGTCACTACGGGGAGGCACGTGGCCCCAGCATAGGCCAACAGCTCAGCCACGGTGTCCCATACCACCATGTCCGGCTCATGAGTCTTAGCGGATCGAGGTACCATGGTTAACGGGATTGCCACTAGTAAGTTTGGTACCCTAGGTTCAAACAGTAATGACCAAACATGGTGAACACACATTCGACATATCGGGTTACTTGACGAGCCTGACTAGCTCGAGCGCACAACAAGTTGGGCGATATGAAGCGCAAAAGCACTCCGCGTGGCCATCCACTATCGCCAACCGAAGTACGACTCGGGTTCGTCTGACACATCCCTTGTGGCGACATGAATCTCAGCCACAATCTCAAGTCTGGTACCGAATGTCTGGACTATAAACATAGTCCCAAACTCAATCAATTCTCATCCATAGCATGTGGAGTAAAGCATGATAAATAAAGTAATACAAGCATGCTAGTAGGCATGTCATAAGGCATGTTATAAAGCATGATATAAAGCATGTTGTAAAGTATGTTATAGAGCACTATACAAATAGGGATACAAATACATATACATCATAAGTGAGTGGTTAGAGTAAACAACCACATGGAGGGAATCATACATGTCTCTAAGGTAGTTGAGAATTCCATCTCAGCACCGACCTACGGTACTAGCACCTAAGCATTTACTCTCACAAGCATTTACACAGACACTTAGAGTACACTATTTCAACATACATGACGTATGTTAGTAAAATATGTATTAGGGTTATCCTTTCGCCAAGCGAGTATTTTATCCATGTATATCATAATCATATAGCAATTAATCATGACAATTGCATTTCCAAAATTTATACATATACGGTATCTTCTAGAATACACAACTTCAACATACATAATGTTTATAAGCAAACATGTATTATGGCGATTCCTTTCGCCAAACAAGTATTTTATCCATATATCGTATAACCATACATCAAAGAAACATGTAAAAAAATACGTATACGGTATTTCTACGTATACCTAGAGTATGTGAAATTCCATATTCTACAACTTTAATCGAAACAGAAAACGGAAAGCACTTTGTACATGTGCAATTGCATGCAGATCATGAATCTATTATTATCTGACATTGAAAGCATTGAAAACCGTAACCTATACACCTAAAGTCCTCACCTTGCACCTTGGAATCACAAGAAATCAGCAAGGTTCGAAGGGCTTCCGTATTCGGCAGTTTTATTACCTAGAGAGTGAAACCGGTTAGATATTTCATATCCTATAACCTCCACTCACCCAAACAGATCTAGGGTTATGGTTTCTCACCTTAAAACAGAGCCGGTATCGCCGGAAAAGTGTCTGGAAAGAGGCGGTGCAGCCCGTGTGATGATCGAAAGCAGTAGGAGGTAGGTACTCCCACAAATCCCAAGCTTTCTCTCCCTTTTCTCTCTCTCTCTCTCCTTAGGGTTTTATCCCAAATTCGTATGGTTGTAAGAGGGGCTGTTCTAATGCCCTTATATAGCCTAAAACCTCTCCGGAATATACTCCTGTTCAAGGGGTACATCTATTATAAGCATTTCGGCGTTGTTCCAGCTCAAAAGAGGGTTTCTGGCGGCCCTCCTTGAGTCAAACGTCAGACTTAAGCTCACAACTCATGGATCTACGTGGGATTACATTTTTGTAAAACCCGTATCCTATTTCGTACTGTTCCGATGAATCCTGCGATCCTTTCCGTCGAAGTCCGGCAGTCCGTGACCGATAATTGACGTTGCGCACGACCGTAAGTCGTATCCTTTAGATTCGAGTCGGTTTAATCTGAGACTCATACCATTGTGACCGCGCCGTCACCGCGATTCCAACGCCGCGTCTCATGCGCCAATCCGACACTTGGATCATAGGATGTTGACCATACATTATAATAACCGTGGACCGCACATTGTGGGACCCACCCATCCCATGTGGCATAAATCCCTAGGTTAGCCACCGTAGTCTAAGCTATAGCCACCCTACCCCCTAGCCTTCTTACAAGCACTTATGACTAGCCACCCTACCCCTAGCCCTCTTACAATCATTTATTGCAAGCCACCCTCTCTTACAAGTAATCATGGTTTACCTAAGCTACTCTCTCCCTCTCTTTACTATACTCTCTCTCCCTCATTTCTCATTCTCAAGCAAGGAGAAAAAAATCCCACGTCCATGGCATTCCAAGTGTGAGAAAAGTGAGTGTATTAAGAGTGACTCATTCCCATCACAAGATCCATCATCCTAACCATTCAAACCCCATCTTCCACCATCAAAGAGAAGCACAAGGAGATAGGCATTCCAACGGACCAAAGAGATCAACCGGTGGGTGCTTTGATAGGATAGATTTCTATGTTTTTATGATGGGCCAAGTGATGCCTACCGATCAATGGTATGGATCTCACTAGGACCCTAAGATGTGGCCAATGGCCCACTTTGATTACCATTTAATGTATGATGGAATGCAAGGGAGGGCCCATAGTATCGGGGTCCCTCCATCACACGTGTGTCCCACTCTCTCTCTCTCTCTCTCTCTCTCTCTCTTTCATTTTTTTTTCTTGTGATGTTATGATTGTGTGGCCCACTTGGATGGACCCCACAATGGAGCATGCTTTGGATCCAAACCATCTAAAGGTGGGGCCCACTTTACATATGTATTGTAACCACACCACCTCACCATGTGTGGCCCACCTATAAAGGGCCCACCTTAAATGCATTGCACGCCCAAACAAAGGGAAGAGAGTCCAGGGACTCTCTGGACGTTTAAAACAAAACACAAATATCAGCCTTTTCTAAGGCATTGGAAGTGGGTCACTTGTATAGGACCCACCTTGATGATTGGATTTAATCCAAGCCGTCCATCCCCTTTCCTACCTCATTTTAGGCGTTGAGCCAAGATATGAGGTTCCTTCCTTGACATTTCTGTACACCGAAAAATGCCCGATATTGGGCTTGATGGAGTTGTTATGGGCCATAGAAGCCAGTGGCCAGGGTGGATTCGCCTGACGCCGACCCCACACAGAAAAATCCTCAGAAAAACTGGTTCAAAAAAAGAATTTTAAAAAAAATAAAGTGCAGCAGCGCTGCTGCCGCTGATAGCGCCAAAGGCGCAGGCGCTGCCTGCGCGTGCAAGTGGCGGACAGGCTGGTCCCACGACCCTCAGCTGTGGGCCCCACCATGATGTATATTTTATATCCACACCGCCCATTTGGTGGGCCACTGCATGAAGTGGGCCCCCTCCAAAAATCAGGCCAATCCAGTGCTCGGGCGGCCCACATCATAGGAAACAGTGGGAATGAACGTTTACCATTGAAACCCTTTTTGGGACAGCAGAAGTTCTGGATCAAGCTGAAATTTATTTCTCCCCTTCGTCCAGGCCTCCCCGGCCTTTTGAACGGGTTGGATGGAAGGTAAACATTATGGTGGGCCCCACATGGAGCCCACAGTGGTGCACGTGTTTTACCTCCCACCGTCCAGCGGATGGTGGGGCCCTCTATGCTGGGTGCGTGCATGTGTGAGTGCATGAGGTGTGTGCGTATGTGTGTATGTGTGCACGTGTGTGTGCATGCGTGTGTGAGTGTGCACGTGTGTGCATGAGTGTGTGAGTGTGTGCTGTGTGCGTGCGTGTGTGTGGTGTGTGTATATATATGTGTGTGTGTGTGTGTGTATATATATATATTATGTATATATATTATATTATATATATATATATTTTTTATGTATATATATTATATTATATGTATTATATATTATATTATATAATATATATATCTGTTGGTGGGCCTTAGGGGTTTTAATGGTGGAAATCATCATCACCACTTGTATTTTGGTGTGGCCCACCTTAGTATACATGTAAGGCCCATGAGATTAGGCACATCTGGATGTATTGGTGGCCCGTTTGTTGTGGCCCACATTTGATGTATTTGTGGCCCGTTTGTTGAGGCCCACATTTGATGTATTTGTGACCCGTTGTTGAGGCCCACCTTGATAATTATAAGGCCCATGGGATGGGGCCCATTCAATGTATTTGAGGTCCATGTTACAAGGCCCATTGTGATGTATTCAAAGGCCCGTGGGATATGACCCATTGCAATGTACATAAGGCCCCTTTGATGTGGCCCACTTGATTTATAAAAGGCCCATATGATGCGGCCCATTTGATGAATATAAGGCCCATGGGTCGAGGCCCAATAGGACGTCCTTAGGGTCCATTGCAATGAGGGATTCCTCCATAGTGTGTGTAATAATGTTTGATGACAGGTTATGCCTTGGGAGATATATTGGTTTGACGTCCATGTTGTAAGAATAATGTTGGTTAAATGTCCACATTATAACTCTCCCTAGGGCCCATTAGTAGGCCCACATTTGTTGATAGTTCACCTCTTTATAACATGCTTAGTATAGCTCCATGATTCATACCCATACGCATCATTTGTATGCTTGATATGAGGAATGTTTGATCATAGCATAAGCCGTTGGACTGAGACATTTACGGGACTCCTTATGAGACGGAGCGCCCCACATGATCGCGTGGTACGCGTGAGATTGTTGCATGATTGTACGGTATGACTCATGCATCTCGTATATGTGTGACTTTATCACTACATGCCCTAACGACATCAGGGTCATGGCTCCACAGGCACATCGTGGATGGCCGTATCGGATACCGGAACTACTTCGTCCTAGCACTGTGGGCACTTAGGATGTCCTTGAGTGAAAGTCCCAGAACCTTTTTGGTACCAGGAGATGCTCCAACGTCTAGACCGAGTGGATACACGAGCGCCCGAGTGCCGAATACCAGTAGGCCGTGTCTCCCACTGTGTCGTGGTCGGTTGGAAAGGGGTGTGGCCTTATCCGCCTGAGTGAGGGGGCTATAAGCTAAGCTGAGTTTGACCAGCTCGCAAATGTGTCCGTTATCGACGAGCCGGGTAGGTATTGGCAGACTACTGGTCAGGCGGATAGTGTGGTCTCTTCCACGTGCTCGACTGTGCAGCTAGGGAGGAGGAAGTCAGTGTGAGGTGTATTAGACCCAGGTGATATCCAGAGAGGAACTGTACTGATATGTGAACATGATGAGGACTGACATGCTTGTATTGCATCTCACATATGGCATTCGGCTACGTAGGCCTTGCATTGCGTCGGTGTGGCCGATAGTATTCATGTTTCGCATCGCATGGCCTTGGTATGGCCGATATCATTCATGCCTTACATTACATAGTTCTGGTATAGCTGATAGCATTCATGAACTTACCGCGTATTTCCGCATTACTCTGATATTGTACACTCGGCGTTTGCCTTGTACACACACTTACACCACCCTCTAAGCTTTTGTAAGCTTATGCATGACCGTTGCGTGCAGGTAGCGTTGGACAGCAGCCGCGCTGAGGAAGGAGCGCGTATCAGATCTTTTTGGAGCTTTTTTATCACATTGTATTTCCCTTTCTGCATTGTACTTAAAAGTTTTTGATATAGTGGATATGTGGTGATGTTGTTTTGTGACTTGGTTATGCTTTTGGTTATGCTCCATTACATTACAAAAAAAAATTCATACTGAAAATCCTCCTTGTAGGATCCCAGGATCGAAAATCTGGCATTTGGGCGCTGGAAGCCGAGAATGGGGTACTACGGAGGCTGTCGGCACCGGATTCGGCGATCGGGAATTTTGTGAGCCCGGTTTCCGAGTTTGGGACGTGACAGTTTTCGTCTCGGTCGGATTCCCAGATCACACGTGGCGGACCATTTTCAGTTCAACGGTCAGTGGGCCACGATCCGAAATTCCAAGTACATGTAAATGTTCCTGAAATTTTTCCTGATCCGAGGGTATAATTTGGTCTGATTCTGGCGGTCTGGTTGCTTAATACTGATCTGCAAGCGAGTGGTGCCAGATCACTATTCAAGATATTTATTTTGTAAAGGAAATAGTGTTTTTCACACTCCCTCGCTCCGGATACAAGCGAATGGCCGTGGGACGTCATCTGGACCTGATTTCCGAGGTGGTGGTCAAGCCCAGTGAGGCGGTCCTAGTTCCTTAACTTCGTGTTAATCGGACTTCCGATGTGCGGTCTAGACCTAATACGGAGTTTCAATTCATTCCCGAGAGTAGCCGGGTAATGAGTTTGATCCTAAACTTTAGGGTAACCTAGAGTCAATGATTTTGCAAGTTTTGGGTCTTACAGATCGTATTTAAAGCGATTCCAACGGATTTCATGGCTAATCGAGTTTTGCACTTAGTTAACTTTGTTAAATTTCTAAAGGATTTAATCCTAATTGATTTCTGGTCGAGGTGGTACTCGAGCCATAGTACGGAAATTTACGGGTCGTTACATGGTCCGACACAATTTCCAACGGGACGTCATGGAGTCGCACTATCTCCTTGATATATAACTTGGCCAATTCATCGGCGGAGTTAGAAATCTTTATCGGCAGAAAATGGGCTGATTTGGTTAACCGGTCCATAATCACCCATATTGAGTCATGCCCCTTCCTAGTCTTGGGCAAGCCGAAAATTAAGTCCATAGAGATGAAGTTTCATTTCCATTCTGCTATGGGTATCGGCTACAAAAGTCTCGGTGATCAGCGGTGTTCGGCCTTGACTTGTTGATAGGTTAGGCATCGGGACACATACTCCACTATTTCCTTTTTCATGTTGTCCCACCAATAGTTTCACCTTAAATCCTGGTACATCTTGGTACAACCATGATGCATCGCCAACTTAGAGTTGTGAGCAGCATTTAGGACTTCTACTCGTAGTCCCTGAAGTTTTGGGACATAAAGGCGGCCTCGGTACCGCAATCCCCCATCGGTATCGATCCTCCACTCGGACCCTACATCATCATTTGCTCTTTCTCTCATCTTCTTCAATAACTCATCGCCCTCCTAGGCTTCAACGATTTTACTGTTAATCATCGGCCGGGCCTGAATGTGGGTTATGACCTTGTACGGTTCCTCCACGGTTAGCTTCATATCGAAGTCCCGTACAAATTCTACCATGTCCCACTCTCTCACCATGAGTGGGGCCGCGAATTCGAGCGCCCTTTTGTGGCTCAGGGCATCCGTCACCAAATTCGCCTTGCCAGGGTGATCTGAGACGTCGAACTTAAAGTCCTTCAACGTCTCCATCAAGTGACAGTGTCTCATATTCAGATCCTTCTGAGTAAAGATGTATTTGAGGCTCTTAACCATAGAGGTAATGTCTATATATTTTCAATGCGAAAACTATCATCGCAAGCTTGAGGTCATGTGTAGGGTAGTTCTCCTCATGTTTCCTTAACTGCCGAGATGCATAAGCAATTGCCCTATCCTTTTGCATGAGTACGCAACCCAAGCCCACTTGAGAGGCGTCCGTATAAACAGTGTACTTGACCCCTTGCTCAGGCAGCATAAGCACAGGTGCTGACGTTAGTTTATCTTTCAACTCTTGGAATGCCGCCTCTGCCTTCTCATTCTAGGCAAATTTGAGGTCCTTCTGTGTCAACTGGGATAGCGGCCGAGCTATTTTTGAAAAGTTTCTAATGAATCTTCGATAATAGTCGGCGAGACTGAGAAAGCTTCTCACCTCCGTGATCTACTTCGGTTGCTCTAATCTTGCACTGCCGCTACCTTGGCGAGATCCACAGATATTCCTTCCTTGGACACTACATGTCCTAGAAACTTGACCTCCTCCTTCCAGAAGTCAAATTTTCTAAATTGTCAAACGACTGATTTTTCTTAAGGGTTTCGAGAACTGCCCTTAAATGCTCTTCATGCTCTTCACGTCCCTTTGAATAAATCAATATGTAGTCGATGAACATGATGACGAATCTGTATAAGAACGGCCTAAAAACTCTGTTTATGAGGTTCATGAATACCGCTGGAGCATTGGTGAGCCCGAACGACATAACTAGGAACTCATAATGACCAAAACAGGTTCTGAAAGTCGTTTTCTGTATATCCTCATTCTTGACTTGCAGCTGATGGTACCCTGAGTATAGATCAATCTTTGAGAAGTATTGAGCACCCCTCAGCTGGTCAAACAAGTCGTCAATTCTGGGCAACGGGTATTTGTTCCGAACCGTCACTTGGTTCAATCTCCTGTAATCTACGCATAGACGTAATGAGCTGTCCTTCTTCTTCACAAATAAGACCGGGGCTCCCCAAGGCGAGACACTGGGTCGGATCAAGCTTGACTCTAGCAATTTGTCAATTTGAGATCTCAGCTCTTCCATCTCACATAGGGGCATGCAGTAAGTAGGCAAGGAGATGGGCTTGGCACCCAGAGTCAGATATTTTGTGAAGTCTATCTCACGTCGAGGCAGAAGTCCAGGTATGGCTTAAATACGTCCCAAAAATCTTGGACCACGGGTGTGCATGTTATCGAGGGCCCATCATAACCCTCCTCCAATGAAGCATAACACAAAATCCTACGATCGTGGCTAACCTGGACTGGGAATGTGAGGGAAGTGTCGTCGTCTTCGTATATTTTCACGATCAGCGTGTCACAGTCAATGTCTGCCTTCATCATGGTCAACCAGGCCATGCCCAAGATAACGTCATAATGGAAGATCTTGGTCACTATCAAATCCACAAGCGTCACCTTGCATCCCAAGTCAATGGGATAATCACGATATATCTTTATTGCTTCTAAGAAGGTACCGGCGGCGGCAATGATCTTTACTCCAACGAAGGGAGTAGGGTGTAGTCCTAGATGCTTGGCGGTTGCATGTGAGATGAGAGAAGCAGTGGACCCGGTATCCACCAACAGAAATATAGGAGTACCTTGTATGTGGGTCGTCACCTCGAAGGCCGTAAGAGTGGGGTGACTGCATCTCGGCCTCTCTACCGCCAGTGCATGTACTCGTATTTGCTGTGGAAGGTTTGGCCGCTGCATAGGCCGTTGTGGTGGCCTATCTTATGGTAGAGGGGGACGACGAAACTGCTGGCTAGGCCCCATCGTCCGTAGAGGCGGAATTTGCAATGCTTGCTGTGAAGGTGTATTGTTGCGCTGAGGTGGCGTGAAACCACGGTTCCTCATCCTTGCAAAACAAGATGGCTCAGAGTAACCTGTTCTCCCACAATAGCTGCACACCTACGTAGATCGTGTAGAAGTGGCCAGTGTGACCGCTAACCTAGGCGGAGAGTTTGGGTGCGGACTTTTCCAACAAAGGAAGAGGACAGTCCCTCCATCCTGTTTCGTGGCCCCAGTTGTGAACGGGTCCATGAGACTCGTTCCTCGTCCTATTCCGCTCGTATGGACATCTCGACGAGCTCGGCATAGGTCTGGATGCTCGCACAACACATCTTCGAGCGGATGCCGCTCCTTAACCCCACAGTGAATCACCTCATCTTAATCGCCTCGTTGGCGATCATTTCGGAAGCATAACATGACAATTCAGTAAAACGGTTCTCGTATTGCGCTACGGTCATCCCCGCTTGTTGGAGGAGGAGGAATTTATTTTCCCTCTCATGCTGGTACGTCTGAGGGAGGTACTTCTTATTGAAGTAGCTCTCAAATGCCTCCCACGTCCACACGTAGTTCTCGGGAATGGACTGGAGAACACTCTCCCACCATAGGTCCGCCTCTTTCTTAAAGAGGTATGAGAGGAGTTCGACATTCTCTGCTTAAGAACAATGGAGAGGCCGAAGTAACTTGATGACTCGGTTGAGCCAATATTCCGCTTCCTCGGGGCGGTGGGTGCCGGCAAAAGTAGGCGGCCTATACTGTTGGAACCGCTGAAACAGGTTACTTATGTTGTTTACGGGCGCGACTAAGCCTGGTTGCGCCGGTTGCGGCATACCCATGTTATGGGTCATAGCTCCCATCATAGTAGTCATCATTTGCTGCTGTTGTTGCATGAGAAGTAACATTTGGCCCATTTGATCCATGACTTGTGGCGGGGGAGGCGCGAGTGCCACGGCTTGCGGTGGTGGTGCATTCAGGGCTGCCTCTTGGGTAGTACTACTTGTGTTCTGGGAGCCGGTCACCCCTTGGGGGCCTTGTTAATCATAGGGGATTTGGTCCCTCTCGACGAAGCGGCTATGAGGGAGGCGGACATATCGACCCTCCACTCGCGGAGGCATTTCCTGGAAGAACGTCCTTAGATAGGTTAGGTACTAGAACATTACTCATACCAAGGTTATGTGTACATATACGAGATCCATATATACTCTATTCGTGAACATAGGCAATTATACATACAAGCATTCTCATGGCGTCAAGAAATTTTCATGGCGATCCATACATTCACATTGATTTTAAAATACCATAGGTATGGCCAATTACATGTTACAGCATGGATTGCAAGCATTACTAGACATGTTAGACGTAAAGGAAACACAATCTAGATGAGCAAAGGTCCTAACTATCCTTCAGTACATGCAACTAGACTTAATCGACTTAAAGCAGACTACTAGCTATTCGTAGAGTTAACCTACTATTCTTCTAAGTCAGACGAGAACAGGGGTGCTTCCTCCCCCTTGCTGCAGCAGATCAGGGTCTTTATGGCTCGGTATATCTTCTTGTTCCACTTGTCCTGCTTCGCTTGGTTCTTCTTGATCTCTACTACCTCGGCCTGGAGCGCATCCAAACGCTCGCGTATATCTGGAATGGTAAGGGGCTCTCAACTGACTGCTCTAATTTCCTTAGCCCCATCCGCCTCTTCAGCTTCATCCTCATTCTCATTCTTGTCCCCGTCACTTCCCTCATCTTCCTCTTCGTCGGCATCCCCTAACTGGTCGATGTGAGCTTGTTTTCATTTAGGTCTCAATCCCATGAAGTTTAACATCTTATCCCCTAGGATTTTCGTTGGCACGGGGTCCCTGTTTAATCCGCCTATCCCATACTCTCCGGCTATATAGCAGGCTAGACGGCCAAATGGAAGAGCTACGTCCTTCCGTACCGCCCTTGCGGCCTTCACAATTTGGTAGAGCACGGTGCTAGGGGCGCACACATTCGCTCCTAGCCCCACCTGATACATGAACTCCACCATGTAGCTGGTGCACTCAGTGCGGTTCTTCAATCTCGGGTATATATTGTAGGTCGCAATGCGGTGAAGTACCCGATATTCGGGGGCTAGGGATGTTGCGTACAGGTCGACATCCCGCGTCCAGTGGGCAACTCGGCCACACAAGAAGCGAGTCCATTCATCGCGGGCTTCTCTCGATTCGAGATTCGTTTCATCAATTTGCACCTCCCCCAGTGGTATTCCCAGTATTTCAGCAAAGTCCGCAACTCCTAAGTGGATTTCCTTGCTGCGTACTATAATATCAAATCCAAGGAGCTCGAATTGAGGGTTTCTAATTCAAGTGTAAAACATCCTAGCCTGCCTCACATCGGCCTGCTCGTTTACATAAAACATGGGGCCCCAATCCTTTTCCTTAAGTCGGTTGAGTAGAGAGTTATCACCTAACAGATGTTCGTTCACGGAGGCCTCAAAGGCGACTTGGCGTACGTGGAAATTTTCCAAATCTTCAACAAGCGTCTCATCTTTTTGGGAATCGTTCCGCCTCTTGGACCGAACTTCCGAGCTTGTCTTCCCCTTTGTATCAGCCTTCTGCTTGCTACGCCTTTCTCGGCTCAGTCCCGACTCGGCGGGGTTGGTCTCTTCTTCCCCATGAGGGAAAGAACCACCGGGATGGTGAAGAAGGAGGCCAAGGATTGCAAGAAAATGTAACTTCCCTTGGCAAAAAGAAAATGGGTCTTTAGAATGGGGTTGAAGCTTGGGTTTTAGGAATGGCCTTGTGAATGGATGGAGAAATGTGGGTTGGGTATGGATTTGGAATGGGGTTTTGAAAATGGTTTGAAAATGGGCTATTGGATTTGAGGATTTGGGAATGGAGCTTGGGAAGGAGTTTGAGAATAGGGTTTTGAAGAGGGTGGAAGTGGGTTGTGAAATAGGGAGTGAGAGTGTTTAAATGGGGTTGAAGAATGGATTTGGGGAAGATGTCTTGGAAATGATGAAGAGGAGATGGTTAGAGGTTGAGTTGAAGAGAAGGGGAAATGGGATGGTGGTTGAGGGATTTGAGAGATGGAGGAGGTGTGTTTTTGAGGTTTGGAGGGGAGGAGGTTTTCTCCCTAAGTTTGCTAGTAGGGTGGTGAGAGAGAGTAGAGGGGTGGAGGGCCTTAAGTGCACAAAACAGTGGGGCCCACCCAATTTCTGGATTTGCAAAGAGAGCCAGCCAAGGTGGTTTGGCAGGGGACCACGCCGGTTCGGCGGGGGCAATGCGCCCCGCTGGACACAGTGGCGGGGGCCACGCAGGCACGACGGGGGGGCAACACGGGCACGGCAGGGGGTCACGCCAGTTGGCGGGGGCCATGCAGTCCCCTAGACCAAATGGCGGGGGCAACACGGCAGCGGCGGGGGGCAACGTGCACGGGTGGCAGGGACAATGTCCATTCGGTGGGGGCAATGCGGTCCCCTGGACCAAATGGCGTGGGCAACCAAGTTTTGGAGGGGGTCACGCCAATCAGGGGTCCGGATACCTTTCTGCATTCACGGGTGTCGAAAAAGCTCCCCGGGAAGTACCATATATGATTTTGGGGTAGGAGAAGCCGATCTACCCAATGGGCCTACTGGTTTCAAGAGATTCTTCCCTGTGAGGGGCCAAAATCTCATTTTTCTCCCATTCCACTAATTTCGATAAAAGCTTGTTCACTCCTAAACCCCTATCTTCGAACGGGCCGAAACTATCAAATTTGGCCTAGAACTAGCTCATTCGCATGTGGATGTTGGCTTCGACTTGCAATTCTTTCGATTTTCAGCTTGTTCCTATCAATGTGTTGGGGCGCTATAAGGCTTTCAGGCCCGCTCTCTAGCATCACGACCTTCTCTTACTACCCATTCCTAACTCCTTGGGAGTCCTACCCTCCGTCTACAATTGTTGGTTCACGGTCTGGGATGGTTCTTAGCGTTCTAAGTCCCTGTTCCGTTTTTTATTACGTATCCTCTCAAGTCAGTGGATGCGTTAGTAAGATCATGACCCATGGCCCAATGGATTCCAAACTATTGCTTTGATACCACCCTGAAAATCGGGGGTTGTGCATACACTCGACTCCCGAGTTCCCGAGTATCACTTATAACCGATTTTCATAAATATGCGTTTAATCAGTTTTAAATGCATAGCCTAGAATTTTCTGGAACATGAAGCACAACCACACATGTCTACTGAAATTAAAGAGATCAGATACATACAAGTCCAAAAGAATATAAATGGGTCGCACAAAGCATTGCCCAACAAAATCACAAAAGAATAGCATGTCCAAAAGAATAAACCTGAGTCTACTACTCAGCGATCCAACGTCTCATCTACTAAGCCGACGAAGACCTGCTCATCAACTGAAAGTAGGAGAACTCGTCCTCCTCCTCGAGGCTCGCGTTGCCGGGATCCTCATACTCTACATCACGTGCATCTGTAGGCGAGTCTAGTTGGTGTTTTAAAACACCGTCCCAGAGTAGGAGTGAGTGATCAACTCAGTGGGTGCTATTAATCTTAAGTTGTAACAGGCATCAATTACATTATGAACTTAATGAAAAACAATCATTCATAGATACCTAACTAATCTTATTAATGCATATGCATGATAGATGTTATGATGCATGCCCTCACCACAACACTCCCTCGAGCGACTCCATCTAACGATTACGTATGACCAACACTCTCTTAGAGTGACCTCGAATGCCGAGTCGTCAACCTAGCTAGTGCTATGCGATGATAATGTTAGCCAAGTTTTTAGTTAAGTCCATTCATCTAGCAGGTTGAGAAAAATAATACACCCCACGTTTCAAATGCCCTGAACTGGTTGCGGTGTCAAGGTCCCTCAACGTGTGAAGCCCGAGCACCACGATCCTTGATCCCGTCGGGTTCCTCATCCCCGACTTCAAGCACATGGGGAGTGCCGAGAAGAAGGGATCGCTCGCGGTCACTACGGTGAGGCGTGTCACCCAACGTAGGCTGACAGCTCGGACACAGTGTCCCATTCCACCATGCCCGGCTCACAAGGCGGTGGATCGATTTCAATTTGGTTATCGATGGGCTACAACGGTTACAAGGTGTTCCAGGTTCTATACATATGTGAGCAAACATGGTTAACAAATAAGGTTGGACAGTAAATAGGCTAGACCACACTAGTCCAAGCAAGCACGAGACAAACGACATCGGGTATGAGCGACCCATGTAGTCTAACTACTGTCACCCACATGCACTTGCCCAATTCCATGGGTTTAGCCTTAGGATAGTCCTACCAACGGGACCACCTTCACTCTCCTCATTTTCCTAACCAACCCAAGGGTGATGGTAATTCATAACATGTCCCAAACATGGTTATCATCTAATATAAGTGAAAGCATACGTCCATATCTTCCAACATAGAATCTCAATTTCTCTACCAAGCAAAGCTAATCATGGGGTGAACTAAATGTGCAAGTGTATTGTGTGGGTTAGTGAGGAAGATAAGCATTTCATACATCGTAGGAACACAAGCACAAGTGTTAATGAATCATACATGTTATACGAGACATCATATATGGATCAACAAGTCATGGGCATGCAACAATTAGATTCCTACCCAATCATACGAGAGGCAACAAGCATGTTATAAGGAACATCACACACGAATCACAAGACATGAGCATACAACATTAAATCCATACCCAAACATGAGAGCAACAACAACATTCCACAACTACTCCACGTTGAATTTAAAGAATCAAGGGTAAGGTGTTTCCTAGGTTTTTTTTCTCTAGATCCTCCAAACACATCATCCAAGCATTCAAAATCATTAAATAGATACGGAAATTGGTGCTAGGCCACCTAAGAATAATAGTTCGCACCTTCGGATCGTTGAAGGCTTGGAAGACAACCTAGGAATGTGGAGTTTTGGAGTCGAACGACCGAAATTCCTAAAGCAAACATTTGTATGTTAGAATCCCATGCAAATCCCTTCTCAACACAAGGGTTTCAAGAAAAGGGATGAGGAATCTGTAACGCCACGACTTTTCAGGAACCGAGTATATGACTCATTTCCCAAAAACCCGATTGTTAACCTTAAAAGATGGTCAAATTCGAGTATATAATTTTTTTTTCTTCTTTATTAGAGTAAGCAGATGAGCGTAGAATAGACAAATCGACATAAAAAAAATTTTCATTATCATTCAAATATACAAGAAGCTGCCTATAATGACTTATACAAACCAATGTCTCTGAATTTAACAAGTACAAGATTTATAAGAATTTAATACATGAAGAATAGCAAAAAACATATAAATATAAGCCGCAGGATCACGCAGCTCCTCCATGCAAATACAGCCATGCATCCCTGGCGATTGTACCCTGCTCCTCATCAAGTCTGAACATACATATCACTAAAGCCATCTGTACTACCTATACGGTTGTATATTTGATGGATGAGTGGCCAACTCAGTGTGAATTCCCCTCAAGATTACACACTGCCGCATTATGAAAGAAATAGTATAAAACATGCAGATAACCAAAACAGAGTAAACGCAGTCTTATTAGATGCATGGATGCAATCATCGACCCGGGTAAAACATCCAGATGGTCTGTGCCTCGGGAAAAACATCCAAACAGGCAATGGGGTCGTCACCCAAGAATGAGACTGATCATCAGCACAACACTCAGCATAATCGCATGGGCATGAAGATCCAAGTCATCATTATAAATCGAATGACTGGTCATTAACGCAACACTCAGCATAATCGCATGGGCATAATGATCCAAGTCATCGAAAATATGTCATATATGCATGATTAGCCAAGTCATTATTAGGCCCTTTACAACCAGCCAATTTAGATAAGCTCAAAGATCACTACGGGGAGCACATGAACCAGCGTAGGCCGACGGCTTGGGCATAGTATCTCATTACCACCATCTCCGGCCATGAGGCTACCATCTTAGGATATTTAATGGAAACCTGTCGTCTAGTGGCCAATCACATTACAGTATATGGGGCTTACCATAGCATGGTTGTACGGTATAAAACATCGAACCCATATAGGAAAAATATCAAAACAAAACCACGTAGGGTGAGCATCAAAATATGCCACATAGGGCGAATATCAAAACCATACGATAAAGACCATCCTTTAAAACCATTGGACACAACAACCCTGGATGGTAGGCCCACGTCAATGATCCATCTGGACCACCACTCAATAGCCACCAAGTCGAAGGTCCATTATGATCACAACTAGTCAAATTACATCCCAAGTATGGGTGTACATTCATATGTGGAAATTTTCTACTAATGTACCAGTTTTAAGTTCCATAAACAATCTACAAAAAGAACACAAGCATGAACAATTATACAGGTTAATCATAAAGCATGTAATACAACAATTCAATTTCCACCAGCTAACACATGTAATTATAAAGGGAGATATCAATTATGAATTTAAATAAAAACTATAACTTAAGCTAATGAGAAGATGGAAAGCTCAAGGGGAAGAATCATCACCTTATACTTTGAACCGCCTACCAGTGTTGCTAAAGAATGCGTGTTTCTTTAGAATCAATCCCTATCATAAATCAGGGATTTGTATAATTAGATCCAAGTTCTACATACCACCTAAGGTTTAAGATCATAGCCTAGGGTTATCTTTTAGGGTTTTAGTGTAGAATTAGGGTTTTATTCTAGGGTCCAGCCCCATGCTTAGATTTTAGGATTTGAATCCTAACTTATTATTATTAATGTTGTTGTCATTATTATTATTATTGTACAATGGGTCAAATAATATTCGTAGCAGGAGTATCAATCCATCAATATTAGTAACGATGGTTCATAAGTTTATATTAAAACGTACCGATATTATCTAACATCCTCATAATGACTAAAAATCTCTTAGATAATATAAGTAATAGTGGTAGGATATTTTCTAATGATAATACAATAAGGACTAACAGTAATAATTATATTAACAAGTATTTGACTAATCCCATAAGGGAAATGAAAATGTTTTCTAATGATTTTAAATAATAACCATCAATCCCAGTCATGATAATGGATACCATGACTTACCATGAATTATGAAATTCTATAGTTAGATCCAATCCTAACACACTATTTTGGGTTAAGGTCTTAACCTAAAATTTGTAGTACCTAGGTTTTAGGATTTCATTCTTGAGTTTAGGTCTAGGACAAATTTTAAGGTTTGAATTTTAGTTGGTTTACAAATAATTACAACAACATAATCATTATTATTAATGATGTAATTAGCATTAGCTAACATGGTTATAGTAATCGTTATGATGGTACTAATTAGTGAAACCCATTGCCAATGATGATATTTAAAAATGGTGAATAAATTATTGTGTCTAATAGTCGTGGTTTTGCTTATGATAAGTAATACTAACATGCACAATCTACAAATGGCTAATCATATTCAATAATTACGATTATCGTGGTAACACCAATCATAATACTAATCAAATAATTTGTTCTAGGAGAGATCTTACGCACATTAATCGACTCCATAGCGTGTCGGCTTCCAAACCCGACTCATTTCCATCAACCCCTAATCTCGACTTAGGTGAGTCGACTTGGCAACTCATGCCCTCCTTCTCTCTCTCTCTCTCTCTCTCTCTCTCTCTCTCTCTCTCTCTCTCTCTCTCTCTCTCTCTCTCTCAGTGTCCTTCCCTTCTTTTTCTTCTCTTTTTGCTGGAATCCAGCCATGCCTAGACCAGTCCCAAGCTTGACTCAAGCCAGTTAGACTCGGTTTTAGCTGAGTTAACTCGGCAGTGAGTCAGGGCTCAACCCCCTTCTTTCTCTCTCTCCTTTCATCTCTCTTTCTTCTTCTCTCTTTTTTTTTTCTTCTTTCTCTACTCCCAATCTCCTTCTTCTTCCTGTCTCCCTTTCTCTCCCCTTCAATTGACCGTGTTAAGAGAACTTAGCCAGCAGTGCGACCCGGGTCACGACTCGTTTGGGTCGGGCTGGTGTTGGTCCACAGCAGCAGACTGCCCCATTTTGGTCTCTCTCTCTCTCTCTCTCTCTCTCTCTCTCTCTCTCTCTCTCTCTCTCTCTCTCTCTCTCCATCTTTCTTCATTTGTTGGATCTCTCGCAAGGCCAGGAGCAAGTCCGAACCCACAGACTCGGTCCGACTTGGCCTGAGCTCGAGTGGGAGTGCGGCAGCGTCACCCACCACGAGAAATGGCTGCCTACTTCCTCTTTCTTTCATTTTCTTCCTTTCTTTTCCTCCTTTTTCCTCTCTCCTTATCTCCTGTCATTTATGGCACCAAGAGCAGCTCCCACACGTCCAAACCTCGCCCCGACCTGAGACAACTGGTGCGGTTTGGACAAGGAAGAAGGTGCGGCCTCCAATGGTGGATGTCGAACGAACACTTTCCCCTCCAATCGGCTTCTATCAGACAGTCTGTATGGACCCTAGGGAGCTTGTAGACGAGCTTTATTGAAGCTTAGTGGAGGATAGGTCGGTGGGTTTGCTGGCGGAAGGAAAATGGCTAACACCACTCTCATTCTCTTTATGGGAAGAGAAACCTAGCTTGAAGGGCTAGGATTCGTCTGATACAGACGGCTGGGATTGGAGAGGGGAGAGAGCACGTGGATTGCCCTCGTGGCAAGGAGAAAATTTGCCATTTTTGGAAATACGATTTTGTAGGGCCTGATTGCAGCGAGATTCGTGTGCACCCACACGCACCGCCTCATGTGAAAATTAAGAGTTTTGGTCACGCAAGGACCCTCTATCAAAAGGACGGTTTGGATCATCAAGGTGGGGCGTAGACGGTGGGCCGTGATCGAAGAAACGGACGAGCGTCCGTTGGCTGCTGCACTAGAGGAGAGAGAATGAAACCTCTCTATTTTAGGAAATAACGGGTCAGCCCGCTTTGACCGTGCTGGGCCAACCAGTGCACAGTGGGTGCACGTGATTTGTGCACAAGCACAATTCGGGTGGGGTCCACGATGGTGTTTGGATGAAATCCACGCCATTCATTTGGTTTCACAGGTCCAACTATGACCTTTGGCCAAGGGGTCAAACAACTCTGAGGTTTAGGTGGGCCATATTACATGGAATTTGTGGTTTTAACGTCCGTTAATGCAATTCTAACGGTCGGATTAATCCCAATTCAACCATCAACGGTTAAAACGTCCTAAGGGATTATTTAAGGTAGAAATCAATGGCTAGAAATCTCGTCCCGAGATTTGTTATGTGTATCCCTAAGTGTTAACATTACGAGCAGTAATTTCATTTTAATAGTGCATTTTATTTCTCACCTGTGCAATCACGTCTTGCACTATTAACAAGCCATATTTAAACGTGTCACACCCCTAAGCATCTAGTCTAGCATATCAATTCCTGCTAAACATTTGGAACCGTCCTAGCATTAACCAACACTAAGGATTTGTTTAAAGGTTTACCTACATCAAATGTCTCATCGCATCCACTAAGAGTTAAGCGACCACTAATGATAATATTTTACATTCCTCTTTATTTTCTTTTACTTCTAATGATATTCCCTAGCTGTCCAAAGTGTATTACCAATTTCTATTTTTCAGCGTTCGGGGTAATACGAATAGATGGTCATAGTAGGTTTGAGCCCTATACATTGATCTTTTGCCTACGTAAAATAGTGAATTTTATGTATCAATTCCTAATCCTGGTAAATCTTGATCTTCTACCTGATCAGGGCATTGAGATCATTGAGATTAGTTAGGACTTTGAATTTAGGTCAAACCGCGTACTCATCGCATAAACATGATTCCATCAATCAGCGACCCCGATTACTCTAAGCTTATGAGAAATATCATTTGACTATTTATTTTCATAACGAACAAGACTATGTGGCCCATTACGCTTCCAATGCGCGCTCTGATCAATGCACTACTCAAAAATTTTCGGGCCAAAATTCCTACATGGGAACTTGAGTTTTAAAATTTTGTCCAGAATCCCACAACTAGTCCTCATAAGCTCAACTAGGGTTGAAAATTTATCTAAAATTCTATAACTCCACCTTTGATTAATTTTTCGTGGTGGAATTTTGGGAAATGTTATTTCTAAGTAAGGGGACGTATCAAGGGTTTAAATTACAATCCCTAGCGCGATCCTTAGGTTTAGAAAGCACTTGTTTTCGATCAGTTGTATGAGATGGTATCTAAGGGAATTTCTACAAGTCCAAGTTCGACCCATGTGTTGGTTATTGCAAGAGTGTTACCCCAAATCATGAAATTTTTTGGGAGGTTTATATACTAGATCTCTAAAAAGTTGTCATTTGGAAGTCCAGTATAAGAATGTCCTTGTGTAGCCTTATGTACATCATGATGAGTATTTGGTACGCATTTAATTCCTAAGTCCACACAACTACTTTGGTAGTTTACAAGGGAACCAATGTTTTCATTCCTAAGTTTGAATGACTAAACCTAAAATGTTCAAAGGGACCTAAGGTCAGTTCGTAATTTCTAAGATTATCCATTAACTCTATAAGGGACCTAAAATATTGAGTATCTATATTTTTCAAGGAACCTCAGATCATTTCTAAGCTCCATAGTCATCCGTTTAAGGAGCCTAACACTTGAGTTTCTATACTCTCATTTCTCCTAACTACAGAGGAAGTTCAAATGAGTTCAAATGATTATTCCAATAGTTTCTAAGGGGACTTGAATTCATTTCTAAGTTCTATGATCACTCAAACAACCTTTCGAAGGGCCTAAAATTTTGGGTATCTATATTCTCAATTTCTCCTAATTTCAATGAGACTCCACATCAATTCAAATGATCCCCTTAGCAATTCCTAAGGGAATTCCACATATATTCAAATGACAAATTTTATAATTCTCAAGGGAACCTAAGGTTGAAGCACCTCTGTCTCCTAGTTACCAGGGAATTTCACATCAATTCAAATAGCTACCATAACAATTTATGGGGAGCCTAAGTTTGGATTCCTACGTTCTCAACCATTGTTCTAAGTCTAGGGGAAATTCACCTAAGTTCAAATCTCTAATTTCAAACATCCTAACTTGATACATTTAAAGCTTGTATAAGGTCATTTTCCAAGGCCAAGTTTGTCCAAACTATGCTCTGATACCAACTTGTAACGCCCCGACTTTTCAAGACCCGAATATATGACTCGTTTCCCAAAAACTCGAGTGTTAACCTTAAAAGATGGTCAAATTCGAGTATATAATTTTCTTTCCTTCTTTATCAGAGTAAGCAGATGAGTGTAAAATGGACAAATCGACATAAAGGAAAATTTCATTATCATTCAAATATACAAGAAGCTGCCCATAATGACTTATACAAACCAATGTCTTTGAATTTAACAAGTACAAGATCTATAAGAATTTAATACATGAAGAATAACAGAAAGCATATAAATATAAGCCGCAGGATCACGCAGCTCCTCCAGGCAAATATAGTCATGCATCCTTGGTGATCGTACCCTGCTCCTTATCAAGTCTGAACATACAAATCACTAAAGCCACCTGTACTACCTGTACGGTTGTATATTTGATGGATGAGTGGCCAACTTAGTGTAAATTTTTCTCAAGATTACACACCACCGCATTACGTAAGAAATAGTATAAAACATCCAGATAACCAAAACAGAGTAAACACAGTCTTATTAGATGCATGGATGAATGAATACAATCATCGACCCGAGTAAAACATATAGACGATCTGTGCCTCAGGAAAAACATCCAGATAGGCAATTGGATCGTCACCTAAGAATGAGACTGGTCATCAGCACAACACTCAGCGTAATCGCATGAGCATGAAGATCCAAGTCATCATCATAAATCGAATGACTGGTTATTAGCACAACACTCAGCGTAATCGCATGGGTATAATAATCCAAGTCATTGAAAATATGCCATGTATGCATGATTAGCCAAGTCATTATTAGTCCCTTTACAACCAGCCAATTTAGATAAGCTCAAAAGTCACTACGGGGAGCACATGGCTCAGCGTAGGCAGACAGCTCGGGCATAGTGTCCCATTACCACCATCCTCGGTCCATGAGGCCACCATCTTAAGATGTTTAATGGAAACCCGTCGACTAGTGGCCAATCACATTACCGTATATAGGGTTTACCATCGCATGGTTACACGGTATAAAACATCGGACCCATATAGGGAAAATATCAAAACAAAACCACGTAAGGTGAGTATCAAAATATGCCACATAGGGCGAATATTAAAACCATACGATAAAGACCATCCTTAAAAACCATTGGACACAACAACCCTGGATGGTAGCCCACCTCAATGATCCATCTAGACCACCACTCAATAGCCACCAAGTCAAAGGTCCATTACGATGACAACTAGTCAAGTTACATCCCAAGTATAGGTGTGCATTCACATGTAGAAATTTCCCACTAATGTACCAGTTTTAAGTTTCATAAGCAATTCACCAAAAGAACACAAGCATGAACAATTATACAGGTTAATCATAAAGCATGTAATACAACAATTCAATTTCCACCAGCTAACACATGTGATTATAAAGGGAGATATCAATTATGAATTTAAATAAAAACTATAACTTAAGCTAATGAGAAGATGAAAAGCTCAAGGGGAAGAATCATCACCTTATACTTTGAACCGCCTACCAGTGTTGCTAAAGAATGCGTGTTTCTTTAGAATCAATCCCTATCATAAATCAGAGATTTGTATAATTAGATCCAAGTTCTACATACCACCTAAGGTTTAAGATCATAGCCTAGGGTTATCTTTTAGGGTTTTAGTGTAGAATTAGGGTTTTATTTTAGGGTCTAGCCCTATGCTTAGATTTTAGGATTTGAATCCTAACTTATTATTATTAATGTTGTTGTCATTATTATTATTATTGTACAATGGGTCAAATAATATTCGTAGTAGGAGTATCAATCCATCAATATTAGTAACGATGGTTCATAAGTTTATATTAAAATGTACCGATATTATCTAACATACTCATAATGACTAAAAATCTCTTAGATAATATAAGTAATAATGGTAGGATATTTTCTAATGATAATACAATAAGGACTAACAGTAATAATTATATTAACAAGTATTTGACTAATCCCATAAGGGAAATGAAAATGTTTTCTAATGATTTTAAATCATAACCATCAATCCCAGTCATGATAATGGCTACTATGACTTACCATGAATTATGAAATTCTATAGTTAGATCCAATCCTAACACACTATTTTAGGTTAAGGTCTTAACCTAGAATTTGTAGTACCTAGGTTTTAGGGTTTCATTCTTGAGTTTAGGTCTAGGACAAATTTTAAGGTTTGAATTTTAGTTGGTTTACAAACAATTACAACAACATAATCATTATTATTAATGATATAATTAGCATTAGCTAACATGGTTATAGTAATCGTTATGATGGTACTAATTAGTGAAACCCATTGCTGATGATGATATTTAAAAATGGTGAATAAATTATTGTGTCTAATAGTCATGGTTTTGCTTATGATAACTAATACTAACATGCACAATCTACAAATGGCTAATTATATTCAATAATTACGATTATCGTGGTAACACCAATCATAATACCAATCAAATAATTTGATCTAGGAGAGATCTTAACCACATTAATCGACTCTATAGCGATTGTCTGGGTTTGTAGTGCTCGCATGGGAGTGAACTATCAGCTTAGGTTTGTAGTGCTCGCGGCCCTCTACACGATAGACGGCTCGGATCGGTCGTACGGGCTATGTGTGGGGCCCACAGTCGTTCGCAAAAATGGCCAGCGTCGTTCCTTCGCTGACGCAACCACGGACGCGGTTTCCTTCGCTGCGAAGATGGTGGGGCCCACTGTGATGTTTACTTGGAAAATCCACTCCGTCCATTGGATAGAGGAGGAGATTCCGGTCAGGAATGCCTGTTTTGGAGTGATTTCGGTGTGGTCCATCTGATCTCTTGATTCACCGTCCGTCTTGTTTCCAACGGCTTGGATTTCACTCATGATGATCGTTCACAATTCGGCCACCTAGGCAGTGATGAGTGGGCCCCTTCAAACATGATGGACGGTTCAGATCTGCTGGTGGATGGATGGTGTGGACCCACAACCGACGACTGCGGTCGGTTTTGCGGACGCTGGAAGCAGCGGACGCTGCTGAGGGAGGGAACGCGGGTCAGCGACTCGCTGACCGACCCAGTCGTCCGATGCACACCGAGCGCACCTGTGTATGGTGTACACTCACCATCATCTGGGGTCCATCTTGATCATTATGGCCAATCTGATCCGACCATCTGTTTTCTCACTTCATAAAATGGGATGAGACCGAATTTGAAGCATATCCAGATTATAGGTGGGTCCAGAATCGATGGTTTGTGGGCTGATTTGTCCGTTGGGGCACTTCCATAGTGATCCGAGGGCTGATATTTGAAATGTACGGTTAATTTATGTCCCTAATCCCATGTATAAAGTTTTGAGCTGATCAGATAGAGGGAACCAGGTGATCTTGCATTCTGGACCCTTTTCGGGCTCCTTTGGTGTGAATGGCTTGATTTCCTCGGGTCCTGGCATGTAAATTCTGCAATATTGGTCCTCTGAGGTTCATCCTGTGCTTCGGTGGCTTTGGATCATCAAATCCATGCTTTTAATCCTCTTTTTAGTCCAACGCTCATTATTACATCCTGTAACAAAAATACAATTAAAATATGATGTTTAGGCATTATCATGTACGTAAAATAGGTAATGATCGGGGTCTGATATGCAATATTTGACCCCGATCACAACCCCCAACCAGCATTTTGCTAGTCCCGAGCAAAATATGCGAAAAATAATTTCGGAAATAAAAGACAATTCCTATAAATTTAAGTGACTTGTGAACAGATAGTCGAGATGTGATCATTCTACGATTCATGCATGGTGAGTGGAATTTTCTCCTGGAATCAAGTTCATTGTAAATTTCATAAACAAGTTCAAACTATTAAACCATGAATTAGAATAATTCGAAAACATTGAGTGTCATGAGTGTATAGTGTCATCTCAGCTTACGAACATTAAGAGATCCAATTGTTAATTTCATGATATCATTGGTAATTAACAACGGAGTGCATGACGACTAAACCTGAAACCAACACTTGCCTTACAGATTAACCTTTCATTCTACCATTTTTTTGATTTTCTTTATGAATAGTACGCCAAGGAGGGGAATCAAATCTGCACCTATAGGGAGCAAACCTATGGTGAAAACTTGTCGCCTAAATCTTTTCTCATGTTAACTATGAGGAATCGAATCGTCATCTATAGGGAGCAAACCTATGAGGACAATTATGCGACTCATTCTTTCAGTTCTTCTTTATATACTGATGCTAAAAATTTTGCTTTTCAGGCTGGTTCCCTTCATGCTTAGTGATTACCATGTTATCAATTAATATCGAACTGAAAACTTAATGTGTAAACGAGATCTGATATGTGAAATCATGGCTCAATCAATTTTTACAACTTCTAATCGTGGATTAACAATTTAAACTTAAGTGTGAAATCTACCAGACAACCGAATCCAAGAGTCATAAATTTCTCACATTCTGAATCTTTGTAATTTCAAAATCACAACTATCCTTCAAAATCTCTTTGAATTAAATAGAAATTCCAGAAAAATTTTAAAAATTTTCACAATTTTTGCTCAAGACCAAGAAAATACTGATTAGGTAACCTAATCTCCCACCCCCAACCTAAAATCTACATTGTCCTCAATGTAAAAGAAATAAGCATGCGATGTAGATGAGACAACGAAAAGAAAAGAGGAGTGAGGAAAAGATAGTACCTGGATGGAGAATCAAGAAGCTCTCAAAAATATCAGCGTAAAAGCGAGTCAGCACAAGAGAGAAATCAGTAAAATAAAAAGATCCTACCTATACCAATTTCGCAGGTGCTCTCGATTGCATTTAGCATATGCAACAAGCCTTTAAACCCCTAGGTTACCCCTAGTGGACGAGTTGTAGTCTCGTGAGGGTTTGCAGTAATGTTACCCACAAACATTGAACTAACTAACAAGGAAAAAAGAAATCAAATGAAATGCTGGGTTGCCTCCCAGGAGCGCTAAGTTTAACGTCTTCAGCCAGACAGGAACGGACCATGAATTCATTAATCTTTAAGACCATGGTCCGCCAAAAAACTTACCTCAACACGTGGTTAACCAATCCCAGACAAGTGATGTGAGTTCCCTTGAGCTGTGCTATCTGAAATGAGGTAACTGACACTATCATCAAACAGTTTAAGGACTTCTGCTCGAACAACTTCCTCCATGTTAAGATCATGCTTCAATTGCATTTTATGTGACATTTTCGCAACATGATCCTTACATACAGTGGGGCACACTCCTTGTATTTCTGCTATCTTCCGTTCAATTGCTGCCTTATATGTTCGAAGAACATTAAGCAACCTGTTCTCTTTTGCCTTCTCAGAGTTAGAAACTGTGCTGTCAGGAAGAGTCTCAGAGGGATGAAGAGGTTCCACTTTCGCTCTCCATTTTTCAGTCTCCAATATAGGAGTAGAGTCGAGCATTGTATTGACTTCGTGGATGGGACTATCTATGTCAAAATCCGTGCCATGTTGTGCTAGGCAGGTCTCAAGTGGATCTTCAAAAGATTTACGGAAGGAGTCCTGCACTAGACTCTCGATCATGTCCACTTTAAATATGCCGTCCAAATCCGCGGGTTGTTGTCCTGCATTAAAAACATTGAGTTTAATATTCATGTTACCAAATGACAACTTCATAACTCCATTCCTGCAATTTATAATAGCATTAGATGTGGCTAAAAATGGACGACCCAAAATGACTGGGATCTGACTATGAGGATTCTGAACAGGCTGAGTATCTATAACTATGAAATCCACTGGAAAATAAAATTTGTTAACCTGGATTAGCACATCTTCAATAACACCCCGGGGCACCTTGACAGATCTATCAGCTAGCTGTAACGTTATTTTAGTCGGTTTCAACTCACCAAGTCCTAGCTGCTCATAAACCGAATATGGTAACAAATTGACGCTCGCCCCTAAATCAAGTAATGCCTTCCCGATTTTATGATCTCCTATACCATAAGAGATGGTGGGAGCTCCTGGATCCCTAAATTTAGGAGGGGTGTTATGTTGAATCATGGAGCTGAGCTGCTCTGCAAGGAAGACTTTCTTATGAACATTCTGCTTACGCTTTTGAGTGCATAAATCTTTAAGGAACTTAGCGTAGGCAGGGACTTGCTTGATAGCGTCAAGCAACGGGATGTTGACTTGCACTTTTTGAAACACGTCCAGGATTTCATCAAAGTTGTTTCTTTTTTTCATTGGTGCCAGACATTGAGGAAAGGGTGCTTTGGGCACGTAAGGTGGCACGTCAGCGGCTCTTGGAGAGTCAGAGAGTTTTTGGACTTTGGATGCATTGGTGTGTCTCTCTGCTTCACCTTGATTTGATTCATCCCTAGGTATCTCTATTTTGTTGTCAATTGTTTGCCTGACCTAAGGGTAATGATCGATTTGGCTTGCTCATTGGTATTTCCCTTGGTTGGAATTAGAGCCAATCTCATATTGTCCCTTTGGATTAGCCACAGGTTGGCCAGGGAACTTACCCTTCTCTCTCTCACTCAATGTAGCAGCCAGTTGACCCATTTGTACTTCCAGCTTGGCAATGGATTGTGTATTTGCATGTAAGCTTTGCTGGTTGGCTAGTAAGGCTTGTTGGGTGTCTTTTTGGAATTGGAGAGAACTCTGCATAAAAAGATGGAGTGTATCCTCAAGAGATGGTTTCCTTGATTGCACAGGCAGTTGTTGATATTGCGGAAACTGCTGAGGTTGCATAGGAGGATTTCCAGATGGTCCTCCTTGTTGCGATCCTTTTGCCCAAGAAAAATTTGGATGCCTAGCCCACCCTGGGTTGTACGTGTTCGAGTAAGGATCATTCCCAGGTTTCTGAAAGGTGTTCAAAGCATGAACTTGTTCAGAGAGGAATTCTGGAAATGTTGTACCAGATGGGCAAGATTGCGTAGGATGGGAAGGACTAGAACATATGGCACAAGCCTCGGCTTGAGTTGTTTGTGGAGGTCCATTATGCAACATCAAAGCATCAACCTTCTTTGTCAGGCCATCAATCTTAGCATGGAGATCTGGTGTGACTCCTATCTCATATATGACACCTCTCTTTTGTGGTTGGGAACTTCTTTCACCTCTATCTGAATAGTCCCATTGCTGGGAGTTTTCACACAAGGTTTCAAAGAATTTCCATGCTTCGGTATCGCTCTTGGTCATGAAGGACCCTCCATTGGTGTCATCAACCATGCGACGGTTCTGGGGTGTCAGACCGTCATAAAAGTACTGCACTTGTTGCCATTTCTCAAAACCGTGGTGTGGACATTTAAGAAGCAAGTCCTTCCATCTTTCCCAACATTCATGAAAGTGCTCTCCCTCTTTTTGTGTGAAATTAGTGATTTCTCTACGGAGAGCATTAGTTTTGTGAACAGGGAAGAACTTGTTTAAGAACTTTCTAGACAATTGGTCCCATGTAGTGATAGACCCAACTTCTAGAGAATTCAACCATGCTTTCGCCTTATCCTTCAAAGAAAAAGGAAACAGGCGTAGGCGGATCGAATCGTCTAAGAAGTTTTGGAATTTAAAGGTGGAGCAAATGTCTAGGAATTCTTTCACATGATGATATGGGTCCTCCTTGTCTAACCCATAAAAGGAAGGCAACAACTGTATGACCCCAGTCTTGAGTTCAAAGTGTGCTGCCGTGGTGGTGGGCAACACTATGCATGAAGGTGCGTTGAATTGGACAGGAGCTGAATAATCTCTAAGAGTTTTAGTTCCATTCTCTTCTGCCATTTCAACTGGGATGTCTTTCAATCTTCTATGGAATGTTCTTTCTATTTCAGGATCACAAGATGCTAGTTCTATATCTAGAGATTTACGTCCTAGCATAAACTAAGTAACAACCTAAGAAAAAGAAAACTAGAACTAGAAACTAGTTAAAACCATGTAAATAAGAATGGAAAGAAAGAACCCGGAAAAAGGAGATGTGATGTCAGAAGATTTAAGAAGCTCCTCCTCACTTAGTAGCTTTCTTCCTCAATTCCTGAAAATAAAAACAAATCAAGTTTCCTAAAATAATGATAGAAAAATCCTAAGCAACGGTTAATTTCTAAAAAAAAAAAAAAAAAAGTTTCTAAAAATAAAAAGCTAAGTAAGTTTCTAAAAAGGAAAAAGAAATTTCTAAAACTAGAAAGTTACTTAAGAGAACAATCTAAATCCAAAAAATAAAAAATTCAAAAGGAATTCTAGAATTAGAAAATTTCTAAAAAGGTAAAAACCTAATTCTAAAAATAAAGAATAAAAAAATTAGAAAAAGTAAAGAATTTAGAAAGGGATTACCAAATTAGAAGTTTATCTCAAGACCTTACAAAACAGGAAATAGGTTAATTTCTAAAATAAAGAAAAAGAGCTCTAAGTTAGTAAAATCCTAAGCTATGAATTATGATAAGAGAAATCCTAAATTTAATTTGGACCGAAACAGTCCCCGGCAACGGCGCCAAAAACTTGTTCACTCCCCAAGTATAGGGTTGTGATGTAGTAATAAACTCGGTAAGAACGAGGTCGAATCCACAGGGACTGGTCGTCACAATTCAAATTCACAATTCTCCTTAACTAATTCAACTAATAATGGAACAATTTACTAACACAAATTTATGGAAAATAACTATTGAGAATAAGGAAGAAAATTCAATCAGAGAAAGCACTAGGACTTTCGAATCCACCCCTAATTATCCTAGCCATTGTTTTGTCTGTTAATTCACCTTAAATTAGATTGATCCACTTATCTAGAGAAAGCACAATCTGTGTCCTTAATCGGGCATACAGATTGTCTAATTCCTTCAAGCAATGCCATGAATAACATATCCCATGTCCAAATCGGGCATATGGAATATGCAGTTCAGTAAAGCACCCTGTTTCTTCCTCTACAGGAACTTGTTCATGATCAGATACAAGCACCTAGAATAAGCATCCAGACCACATCCATCCATAGACTCTGATCAAGTTCATAGATGGAGAAGCATAGAATTTTAAAACAATCAAGCACACTAAGGAAAGAAACAAATCAATCTTAATTAAAGTAAAATTAACATGGAACAAAGGGTATTCAAATTGGGGGTTTCATCTCAGCCCTAGCTGAGAGATTAGTTACCCATAAACTCCATTAAATAAATGGAAAAATAAAGATAAAAAATCATAAAGGAAAATTCAAACTAATTTCTCTCTCTTCTCTTTCTTCTCTCCCTTGCTGTAGATCTGGAGCTCCTCCCTGGTTCTCAATGCCTTACCCACGTCCAAAACTCCCCTTTTATAGCTGTTGGAAGGCTGGAGTAAGTGGCAGAGTTGTAGGAGGACATGGAGTGGAAATTTTTGCAACCATGATCGGTGAGCCCCACCGAAGTGTTTTCTGGAAAATCCACCCTGTCCATTGGATTCAGGACGAAATTTCAGTCAAGAATGGGTGGTTTTGAACGTCCATTAACGCGGCCTAGAGAAGAAAACACGAAGAGATCAGTTTTGAACGTTGCAGGGCAGCCCTTTTGTGGCCTCTGTATCATGCACATGTGTACGCATGGGAGTGAACTATCAGCATGGGTTTGTAGTGCTCGCGGCCCTCTACACGATGGACGGCTCGGATCGGTCGTACGGGCTATGTGTGGGGCCCACAGTCGTTCCAAAAATGGCCAGCGTCGTTCCTTCGCTGACGCAACCACGGACGCGGTTTCCTTCCGCTGCGAAGATGGTGGGGCCCACTGTGATGTTTACTTAGAAAATCCACTCCGTCCATTGGATAGAGGAGGAGATTCCGGTCAGGAATGCCTGTTTTGGAGTGATTTCGGTGTGGTCCATCTGTTCTCTTGATTCACTGTCCGTCTTGTTTCCAACGACTTGGATTTCACTCATGATGATCGTTCACAATTCGGCCACCTAGGCAGTGATGAGTGGGCCCCTTCAAACATGATGGACGGTCCAGATCTGCTGGTGGATGGATGGTGTGGACCCACAACCGATGACTGCGGTCGGTTTTGCGGACGCTGGAAGCAGCGGACACTGCTGAGGGAGGGAACGCGGGTCAGCAACTCGCTGACCGACCCAGCCGTCCGATGCACACCGAGTGCACCTGTGTATGGTGTACACTTACCATCATCTGGGGTCCATCTTGATCATTATGGCCAATCTGATCCGACCATCTGTTTTCTCACTTCATAAAACGGGATGAGACCGAATTTGAAGCATATCCAGATTATAGGTGGGTCCAGAATCGATGGTTTGTGGGCTGATTTGTCCGTTGGGGCACTTCCATAGTGATCCGAGGGCTGATATTTGAAATGTACGGTTAATTTATGTCCCTAATCCCATGTATAAAGTTTTGAGCTGATCAGATAGAGGGAACCAGGTGATCTTGCATTCTGGACCCTTTTCGGGCTCCTTTGGTGTGAATGGCTTGATTTCCTCGGGTCCGTGGCATGTAAATTCTGCAATATTGGTCCTCTGAGGTTCATCCTGTGCTTCGGTGGCTTTGGATCATCAAATCCATGCTTTTAATCCTCTTTTTAGTCCAACGCTCATTATTACATCCTGTAACAAAAATACAATTAAAATATGATGTTTAGGCATTATCATGTACGTAAAATAGGTAATGATCGGGGTCTGATATGCAATATTTGACCCCGATCACTGAGTTAACTCGGCAGTGAGTCAGGGCTCAACCCCCTTCTTTCTCTCTCCTTTCATCTCTCTTTCTTCTTCTCTTTTTTTCTTCTTCTTTCTCTACTCCCAATCTCCTTCTTCTTCCTGTCTCCCTTTCTCTCCCCTCAATCGACCGTGTTGAGAGAACTCGGCCAACAGTGCGACCCGGGTCGTGACTCGGTTTGGGTCGGCCTGGTGTTGTTTCACAGCAGCAGACTGCCCCATTTTGGACTCCCTCTCTCTCTCTCTCTCTCTCCGTCTTTCTTCATTTGTTGGAGCTCTCACAAGGCCAGGAGCAAGTTCGAACCCACAGACTCGGTCCGACTTGGCCTGAGCTCGAGTGGGAGTGCGGTAGCGTCACCCACAATGAGAAATAGCTTCCTGCTTCCTCCCTATCCTTCCCCTTTCTTTCATTTTCTTCCTTTCTTTTCCTCCTTTTTCCTCTCTCCTTATCTCCTGTCATTTACGGCACCAAGAACAACTCCCACACGTCCAAACCTCGCCCCGACCCGAGACAACTGGTGCGGTTTGGACGAGGAAGAAGGTGCGGCCTCCAATGGTGGATGTCGAACGAACACTTTCCCCTCTAATCGGCTTCTATCAGATAGTCTGTATGGACCCTAGGGAGCTTGTAGACGAGCTTCATTGAAGCTTAATGGAGGATAGGTCGGTGGGTTTGCTGGCGGAAGGAAAACGGCTAACACCACTCTCATTCTCTTTATGGGAAGAGAAACCTAGCTTGAAGGGATAGGATTCGTCTGATACAGACGGCTGAGATTGGAGATGGGAGAGAGCACGCGGATTGCCCTCGTGGCAAGGAGAAAACTTGTCATTTTTGGAAATACGATTTTGTAGGGCCTGATTGCAGCGAGATTCGTGTGCACCCACACGGACCGCCTCATGTGAAAATTAAGAGTTTTGGTCACGTAAGGACCCTCTATCAAAAGGACGGTTTGGATCATCAAGGTGGGGCGTAGACGGTGGGCTGTGATCGAAGAAACGAGCGTTCGTCGGCTGCTGCACTAGAGGAGAGAGAGTGAAACCTCTCTGTTTTAGGAAATAGTGGGTCAGCCCGGTTTGACCATGCTGGGCCGACCAGTGCACAGTGGGTGCACGTGATATGTGCACAAGCACAATTCGGGTGGGGTCCACGATGGTGTTTGGATGAAATTCACGCCATTCATTTGGTTTCACAGGTCCAATTAGGACCTTTGGCCAAGGGGTCAGACAACTCTGAGGTTTAGGTGGGCCAAATTAGATGGAATTTGTGGTTTTAACATCCGTTAATGTAATTCTAACGGTCAAATTAATCCCAATTCGACCATCAACTGTCAGAACGTCTTAAGGGATTATTTAAGGTTGAAAACAATGGCTAGATCATGGGTTTTGTGACCTATTATGTTTTTATAACATTAAATACCATGTTACAACACTTTTAATAATATCGCTTATTATTATTATCATTTTCTCTTTCGCACATCCGTGCAAATTTTAATTCATGTCATGGGATCCACTCTGCAGGTTAGGACTTTCATCTCATGACTCTATATTATTAGATATTTAATTATTAATTTTATTACCTATACATTGTTCTTTATTTAGTTATTTATCTTTATTTATTTATTCATTTATTATATCTGTATGTAGGATGTGAGATTAAATGGCTAGATGTCTTAATTTATGAATCAGGGTTGTATTAAACGGTTGAGATGGGCCATTTTGAGAATCAATTAAATGGATAGTTTAATGTGGATAGTGATTAACTTCAATGGTTGGATTTAGATTGAACTGCATGGGAGCGTCTGCTTAAACTAGACTTGCATTTATTCTAAACTCGATTATATAGTAACACCCGAGTACTGGAAAGTATGGGGTGTTATAGGATCTTACTTAGACGATCAATAGAATGATTCTTGGGGTTGTGGTGTAGGGTTTTCCTTTGGAGGAGGGATAGGGATTTGCAAGATTAGGTTTCCTTGGCCCCACCTCGATCTAAGGTCCACCTTGCTCTTCTTCACTCCCTCTTTCTTCTCTCTTTATTCTCTTGCTCTCCCTTTACTCTCTTTGGTGGTTGTAGTAAAGGAGGGAGTTATGAGAGAGCTAGGGTTTATTTTCTAGACTTGGGCCCTTTGGTCTCAAGTTTCAACAACTTCCCAAAATAGCCCTCTAGGACTCCCTATTGGTGTTGAAGCGTCCTTAACACCCCCTTAGACACCAAATTTGGTATGTAGGTACCTCATGGCCCGATGAGGGGTCATGCAAAGTTTGGGAACAAATGGATGAATGAATATGGGTTTGATCATACGGTTCCGATCTTTAAATGGCCCTATGGGGTCTATTCCGGTGATTGAGGCGGTTCTGGTGGCCCTCTGCCCATGAAACTTATAAGATAGGTGCTCCATGGCCCGATGAAGGGCCATGCAAAATTTGGGAACGATCGGATATAGAGTTTGGTCGTACGGGTCCGATTTGCAATCAACGGTCACCGTGCCACGATCGGGTCCCAGATTTTGTGAGCGGGTGTAGAAAATACATTAGACCTTTACCTTAAATTTGAAAGAAATTGGACGGTTGAAATGTCTCAATTTTCAGTTTCATTTAAGAGTACCAAATTTCAATGTTGGCCTTAGGTGGGTTGCATTTGACAAGTGCTGCTAGAATGACACGGATAATTAATTCCTGGGTCTCTACTGAGTCCATGGTCAGCGATGGACCAAAAGCCCAATGAGATCTTCAGTTCCCTAAATCTTTAGGTTTTTCCAACCTTCCCGCTTAGCGGTATAGCCCGCACGGGCTGTTGCTGAGTGTAAACGGGAATCTAGCTTGGTGGCCCGCACTAGGTCCTACCATGACCCATCTGGTCTATTTAGTTAGGCTAATCCTTGATTAATTTACTCGTACTACCTCACCACAAGTAGTTTAAATGAATGGTCCTGCGGCAAATCCTACGTGGACGCCACAGGACACTGTCCTGGTTGAACGGGGTGTTACATGTGTAGGCTGAGGAAGAGCTTATATGGGCTAAAACAAGCTCCACGACAATGGTACAAGAAATTCGACTCGTTTATGTTAAAGCATGAGTATGACAGAACGGAGTCGGACCACTGTGTGTTCACGCGCAAGTTCTCAGATGGTGATTTCTTAGTTCTGTTATTATACGTTGATGACATGCACATCATGGAAAAAGACATCAAGAAGATTGACAGGCTAAAACAGGAGTTGGGCAACTCATTTGCGATGAAAGACTTGGGGCTGGCTAAACAGATCCTATGAATGGAGATAACCTGTGACAGAAGCAGCAGGAAGCTTTGGTTGTCACAAGAGTGGTATATTGAGAAAGTCCTAGAGTGGTTCAATATGAATGCAGCGAAGCCGGTCAATACTCCACTGGATGGTCACTTCAGATTGAGCGACAGACAGTATCCCAAGACGAAGATAGAGGTGGATGAGATGTAGAAGATACCCTACGCATCAGTAGTAGGAAGTTTGCTGTATGCTATGGTGTGTACTCACCCAGACATAGCATATGCGGTTGGTGTTGTCAGCCGGTATCTTACCAATCCTGGCTGTGGATAGTGGAATTCGCCGCCTACGCTATTTTGTATGTTTGGTTTTTTGGGGTGATTAGGTTAATTTATGGTAGTTGGAGTCGCCACTAGCTGAATAATCTCATAATCCCGCGGTCGGCTAGAACCGTGGAATACGTAAGGTTGGAGAAATCCAAAGACTCTCTTACCTTAGGTTGACTCATGGTTTGCGATCCGGAAATCCGGGTAAGGGACCTCGGTTACACATAGGGAAGGTTTTAGGCACCCTCTTTGTCCGTACGAATGTACTATCTCTACTTAGTGTGATAAAATACTCTTAAGGGAAGATGAATGTGATCAAGTTATGACTAGGCACACGTGGATTTCTGATGCGATAAGATCCGAAGTTTTGGCAAGCCACAGAGCATACGTCCGACGACGTGTCTAGAAGGCGGATGTAATTATGGTTATGCAAGGGATAAGAAAATCAGACTAGGCTACTAGGAATTTCTGATGTAACAGGATCCATAGTATAACAAGTCACAGAGCATACGTTCGCTAGAAGTCTAGAGGAGCAGGGGGGTTAAGAAGGGAGTAAATGTCATGATGATGTATGAGATGAATGGATCCTTAGCTTTAGACTTGGATAGGTTAGAATATGGATTGAATCATGACCAACATGGGCTAGGCTTAGAATGGTCAAGAGGAATGGCTAGGAGGTGGCTAAATGATCAAATCTTGGGAGGCTTGGGAGCTCCTTCCCTCTCCTTCCCTCTCTTCCTCTCCCTCTTTCTTTCACTCTCTTGGATGTGGATATGCTTAAGGTCTTCCTTGTTTTTGAAAATGAGAGGAGGAGAGGGCTATGTATACCCTTCTCCAATGGCATTACGGTAATTGTGAGGTTTAAGAGGGGTAAAAGCTGAGGTGGCAAGTGGTGATTGGTTGAGGAGAGAGAAACACCAAGTGGCACGCTCTTATTGGCTCTTAGGCTTGGTAAAATGTTAAAAAGGATCAGATAGGGGGGTAATTCCTGTAGAAAGTTGACTTTCGGATGTTGTGTCAGCTGTTGCTTGGAGGACACGCGTTCGGCGAGCGGATGTAATCGGAGTATCACCGGCGGTAGTCAAACTACCACCCGGGCCGGGCCCGAACGTGCGGTCCTTGTGTGGCGCATTGGTTTGTCTGGTTGTCCTTTTCTCGGGTGTTTGGCTTGGTCGGGTGTATTTCTAGGCTGACTTAGCTCAAATAGGTCCTAGATTTGGGACTCTGGGCTGGGTTTGGGGGGTTCTAAGGGCTTGGATTAGGGTTTCGGATTCGGGTAGGGTTTGAATTAGGGTTTCAGGTTTGGGTATGGTTTGGATTATGATTTCAGGTTTGAGTATGGTTTGGATTAGGGTTTCGGGTTCGGGTATGGTTTGGATTAGGGTTTTAGGTTCGAGTATGGTTGATAATGGCCCGGGTTGTCCTTGCCTCTTCAAGATGTTAGCCTGGGTGGGGTGTCTACATTGGCAAAGAACATTGGGCAGCGGTGAAATGGATACTGTGGTATCTAAGAGGCTCATCCAGGTTGAGCGTATGCTATAGTGACGGAAAACCTATGTTAGAGGGCTACATAGATGCAAATATGGTAGGTGACACAGACTCAAGGAAGTCTACATCCACTACCAAAAAATAGGGTAAAGCCGACGGATGTGTGGCTGTTTTAGCTACGGATATCAGCCGTCGGAAATTCCGACGGCTAAAATCCGTAGCTGAAACACCCTAATCCGTAGCTAAAGGTCCAGTTTTTAATGGTGGACGTTCAATCTAGACTATTTTACCCATGGTGTGGTCCACTCAAGATTTATATGGAGCTCATATTTTGGGATCAACCCTTAAATGATACGTAGAAATGGATGGACAGCGTGGATTAAAACATATAAATCATGGTGGGGCCATAGAGCCCTACTAGATCCAGAGTGCAAGTGACGTTAATTTTTTTTATAGGGATAATATGTGAGTTTTGTGTTTAATGTAAAACAATGGTGACTCATTCGTATTAATAGTGGTAATGTTATAGAATTATCCAGACCATCTAAATAATGGGTTTAGTTGTTAGTGTTTGATATTTATATTTTTTCATATATAAAACTATCTTAATCACTCAGTAAACGGTCCCTTAAATGTATGATTATTAATATAGTTGGTTTGTTAAATTATGGAAAACTCACAATTTGCGGATTTGAAACTAACCTCTCATTTCAAAAGAGGATTTCCAAATCCCTCTTTCGAACGACGCCCGAGCTTTGCCTGGTTCCTCATTTTCTTCTTCCGCCAGTGGGTGAGCTCCGAATCTTTGAAGGATTTCAGGCATATCTCTCCTGCCGTGGGTGAGCTTCTCTCGAAATCCCTGTTTTTATTCCAAAATCCATTCCATCTGTGATTGCTTTCTCTTTTCTTCTCATTAGGCCATGGTTCCGGTTGACATTGATTGTAACAATGTCGAGAAGTTCGACACTGCTGCTAAGATCAAGATCATAAAGGAGGTGAGGACATTCACTGATCTGGGCCTGAAGGAGGCGAAGGACCTGGTCGAGAAGGCGCCAATCGTTTTGAAGAAGGGTGTTGCCAACGAGGAGGTGGGTCCCATTGTCGAGAAGCTCAAGGAGATTGGAGCTACTATTGTATTGGAATGATTCAACCCAGTAGATTCCGAATTTTTCTTCTCTCATTTTTCCTTTTAGAAATGTGTTTTGATCTGATAGAGTAATGGTAAAATGGGAAATTTTGTTCAATGCCATCCTTTTTTTAAATATGTTTTTTGTTTTGTTTGTGAAAAAAATAAAAAATAAAATATACTAATCAGTTTGGTACTTATGACTATTGCATAAACCATATGGCTCCCTTGTGTATCTAATCTAATACGGTTGGTCCATGAGGCATGTTTTGCTTCATTATCGGGCCATCCGTTAGATGTTTGAACCTTTTATGTGATGCCATGCCAGTACAATCATTAGGTGGGTCACATTTATGATGGATTCAGTTCATTTTTCAAAATTTTTAACCGTTCATATTATCCTGGACATAGATCCACCTGTTGCATCTTCTCTGGCAATTTTTTTTTTTTTTTTTTTTAAAAAAAAAAAAATGCTTGCCATACTATTTATTAGAGAATGATTCCCTGCATTGAGCTTTGGTTTTTCTTTCTGAAAGTTTGCATGTTTTCTTATCTATTAAGATGAACTGATTGACAAATTGAAAATTCAATTTAGTTGTTATATGTTGCAGTTTTAACGTTTTATATATATATATATATATATATATATATATATATATATCTTAGTTGCTAGTATGTTAATCTTTAAAATTATTTTATTGTTGGCATGTTTTCATTCTCATATCCTATTTTTCTAAGGTGCCGAGGCATATGGTTTTGCCACGATGCAAAGTGATTAGACATTGCTTTGGTAGTTCTTTGCAGTTCTCTAAGGAGATGGGAATATGTGATTTTTATATGGGCATTCTTAGGTAAAAAAAGGTCTATATATGAGTAGTCTTTCCATGAATATTTATCTAGAGTCATTTCCATTAGGATGGCGTACTATTTTTCCAAGATACTAAGAGAACATTTCATGGACTGTTTTTATAAAATCTTGCCTACTGTGAATTTCTTGGCCAAAAAGAAAAAAAAAAAAAAAAGCAGAAGAAGAAGAAGAAGAAGAAGAAGAAGAAGAAGAAGAAAAAGAAGAAGACTTCAATAATCTGTATATTTGGTGTATGTATTTGGTATTTGGGGTTTAAGAAGAAGACTTCAATGCATACAATGGGTTGTATGGGCAATCCCATACAACTACCTTCCAACTGTATTCCTTGTGCTTGCTGAGTGCATCACATAATGAAAAGGGGGGAGTTATTTGATACTTAGGTGATGATGATGAAAGGTTTCAGTTTTTGTTTCTACACACACACACATTTTATCATGGTATTGGAATAAGATTATGACTTTTAGAGTCCCAAAATATTATTTTAATAGACCGTGTTAATGAACTGATTCTGTTGATGGATGGAAGGGGCATTCTCTATCCAATTCTTTGTTCTTGTTATGTTTGGCATTCTATCTTGTTGGCTTTTTCTTCTCAATCTTTGGTTTCTCCACCCGTTACTTGCATCAAACCTGATAACACTAACTCAATGCATTTGAAGGGGCAAATTCTGCATTTATGCACTCTCAATATTTAACTTGATAAATGAATTGATCTGAATCAACAAAATCAGAGTATGCTTGTGAGGATGGTGATCTCTTGATCAAAGAAAATTTCAAGAGGCAAGAAGAGACCTTAGTTTCACTCAGCTGAATAACCACCATGACCGTTATCAACTAATCTTGTTCCGCCAAAAATTCCTACCCAAGTCCCTCTTACGGTAAGTTTAAAATGAAGCAGCACACTTTTGGGATGGAACACATACAATCGAAAACCTTCCAAGGGTCATTGTGATGTTTATATGCCATCTGATCATGTTCATCGGATGAAAGTAAAACAAAAATATTAAGCTAATCCAAAACTTATTATGCCGCCACTAAGGTTTCAATGGCGGGGTTCAATCCTCATCTTTTTTCTATAGGGTAGCCTGATTGAGTTTTAGTTCCTTGTTTCTAAGCTTATGTCCTAATGTGGGATGGTGAAATCGATGGATGAATTAGATGTCACAAGAACATTTATGTATGTCCATGCAATGAAGTCATGTTTCTACTTCCAATTTTGGTTGGAAGATTTCCATATCCCCAACTGCCAGCACTGTGATGGATTGTTGAAGCCTGATGTAAGACTCGAGATTTAATAGATGTAGTAGTTTTCATTTAGAAAGAGCATAACCAATATCAACATTCCATATCAATAGTTATAGTAGGAGCATTTTCTTCACCAGTTTCATTAATCTTGTTTTTTGATTGGATGAAAATGGATAACTATTATATTGCTCACTTTCTATCGGTTCTCAGCTCATACCAACTCTAGAGATAGGTTCTAGTCATGTTATTCTAATTGTAACATGCAGATAGAGGTGATGAATGTTGAACATGGATCCTCATTTTTCCTTTGTGCATTTGCATGAATTACCGCAGGAGCGGCCTTGATAAAGCATATGCTGCCCTCGTTTAGATTCTGAACTAGGGTTTGGGTACTCAGCTTGGCTTATAAGGACACTTGAAATGTGCAATGCCTAACTTTATAAGCTAGTAGCGAGTATTTTAACCGAAGGACTTTCCTGTTTGTACCATATTCTAAAACTAGCTCACTTGACTCGAAACTCGGCCAAGTCATCTTGACTTGGTGAGATTTTGAGCTGAGTCTATGAGAAACTCAGTTATAAGATTGATTCACCCCCAACGCAACAAGACTTGTCAAGTCTTTTGAGCTCTGGCTTGGCCAATTCACTTGCTAGGCCAAGTTGGTTTCCATATAATAAAAGAGGAGGTGGGCAGAGGAATTTGAACCCACGATCTCCACTCCAGAGGAAGACATCTTTAATGAGCACAACTAAAGAACTGTTAAAATTTGCTGTTTTATTTCTATTATCATGTAAATATTTTAAGTATGTGTTGATTATCTAAATTTTTTATTTATAAAATATCGAGTTGAGTCAATTGCACCCCTATTGAGTCTTCGAGTCGATCTGACCCAGCTGGATATCAAGTTGAGTCGACTTTTGGTTTTTTGAACTATGGTTTCTACATGCGTATCTTTGTAGTGAAACAAATTTGAATATGAGAATCAATGCAAGTGTAGAGAAGTGCACCTGTTTCAAATTCTTTCTTCTCTCTTCATGTGTAATATGTATGATTGCTAGTGTTTTATTTAGGTTCTTCTTTATTACTTTAGATGAGGGTGTTTGGTTTGTGTGCTCCTATTCATGTATGCTTTAAACTTTCAATCAATACATCATCCCTTAGCTGATTGTGTTTATGGAGATGTTTGAGATGGTGGTAATTTGAGGAGAGTAATTGTATAAATTAATGCGAGGGCAATTATTGATTTGCTTATTGTTACACGTGTTTGAATCCTTGAAGGTTGTCTTTTTTGGGGATAACGTCCCTAAGGATAGAGCTGACAAAGCAATGGAAGCTGCAAGAGGATGTGATGCATTGTTTGTGTTGGGTTCATCTTTAATGACTATGTCTGCTTTCCGACTTATGAGGTAACATTTGTCTGTACATTGATCACCAAATTTCAAGTTTAGCTCTTAAAATAGGAAAAGGGTTCAATGTTTATATACAAGTTAATTATGTAAGTACTCTACTCTGATATATGTGGTACGCATATATGAGGATATAATCGTTCATCTGATGGATCCTATTGTGGATGGCCATACCCCAAATCGAATGATTCTAGTCACCGATTGGAGAGCATAGTTGTAACCATTTGTTGAACTTGTCATTTAACCATCCATTTCTAATCCTCAAAACCCTCCATTTGATGACCAGGTCCATCCGACTGGTGTGACAATTGGAAATATAGCCGCAGGATCCAATTGGTGTGGCAATTGGAATTTTGGTCACATGGCCTGTCTGTAGCAGCACCCAGCAGCTGAATGGTCCAGATCTCATACACCCATGCCAAAATGTAGGGAGAAAGTATCACCAGTTGGTCTGCTTTACGATAAGCTTACGATGACATTATTAGGAATCTATAGTTCCAAGCTCAGGGCCACATGCTTGGGTAGTTCTTAACTCAAGAACTTCTATATATAATTTCTAAATCAGAATGTGAATATTTGGGAAACCACTGAGTAGTTGGGGGAGACAATACCTTGCATGAAAGGGTTTCTTTTTTTTTTTTTTTTTTTTTTTTTTTTTTTTTTAAAATATTAAAAAACTAATATTTACCACACAAGCTCTCTGATGAAATGAGTCATATTTATTTTTTTTTCTTTTTCTTTTTCTTTTCAACCAAATAGTAGGGATTGTCTATTTGGTTTCAATATGTTTAGCCGTATTGTCTTTGATACTGCCCCCACGGTGAGCAAATTGGCATCTATTTATAATTTGTTTGCTACATTTCCCTTAAACCCACAAACATCTCTACACCACACAGGTGCTACCCAGCACACTTGTGACCTTGCATTCGGTAGGACACTGTGCGGATGATATGTGGCCCAACAATCCAGCAGGCAGACTAATTAATTAGGCCATACATGTAAGAAGAAGAAGAAGAAGAAGAAAAAAAAAAAAACCAAGCCAGCCATCCATATTCAATGTACATGTGTGGCTTACCTACCTTATGATTTTCTGGGCTGACCTGATGTCCGCCTGGGGTGTTCCCATGTGCCAGGCTGGTGCATGTGGCATGTGTAAAAGGCACAGGTTGCCATGGCAAAGCTCTTTTTGCCATCTGAAAATGCATTAAGTCACTAACCATTCTACTCATTAATCTCGTGTTTTGCATTGTGCTTTTAATAGGGTCATACTCTTCGGCTTTTGTCTCTGCCTGACATCTTGAATGCACATGTACAACATCTGCATGTCAGCAAACTCTTTTTTTTTTTCCCTCCACTAAGTGTGGGCACATCAGACCAGCTTCTTATTTTATCTAGCACTTAGTAAGGGGAGATCCATAAATATAGAAAGGTACCTGTACCACACTAAGCTTGCAATGGTACTGAGTAGATGTGGGGCCTAAAGTGATGTATCCACACAATCCAACCTGTGTATCAGATTCTTCACCTCAGAAAACACTTGGGACCGAAAACTCGGCCCAATCCAGACTAAGTTGGTCCACAGCAAAGTGAATGATCTAGGTCAGACGAACTCGACCCAATCCTCTAGAAACTGTGTTAGATACTCTCTATAGTTGATGTCTTTGTTTTGAAAGTTATTTGCAAGGTGGACTGTTAATGTAATCCAACATGTTAGACTCGGGACCTCCTTTATGAGTTTTTATTTAGTAGCTACTACCTTTTGAAATGCCAGGTCCACTTTGCAGTTTTGGGCTGATAGTGTTTGTAGTTTCATGGGATTTCTGAGGAAGGACGTGTGCTTTGATGAAAGACGCCGTCGTTGCACAGGCCGAGCAGTCTGCTAAAAAGGACACTGAAAGTACGAAACGGTAATTCAAATGGTGCAGGACTGGTTTTTCTTCTGAAGGGTCTGCTTACAGATATTTTCTGCAAATTTGGGAGAATTATGTTGAAGGACAGGAAGTTGCAAATGGTTCATCTGTTGTTGAAAGGAAACAGAAGGAAGTACTTCAGGTGCTTTGTCACATTTGTTTATCTATCATATTTCTTATTTGTTTTCTTAAATCATATAATTTACGTATCTTCCTGGCCTAAGCTTTCAGGTGGTGGTAACTGAAGTACTAGAAGGTGGCAATTTCTACATCCAAATAGTCGGCGACCAGAAAGTGGCTGCTATTCAAAACAACATATTGCCCCGATCAACTTGCATAAATGACAGCCAACTGGTCAAGCCTCGAGAATCTGTTTCCACCCCAATCCCTACCCTGTAGTGTTTGCAAACTGTTCGTCTGGCTGTTCTTAATGGAAACACCTGCTGTGATCTTTTTTGTACGTAGAAATCTATGGTGGGGCCTACCTGTTATTACTGGTTCTTCTTCATATCATTTGGCTAGTTAGCCTCTTCTTCATATCATTTGGCTAGTTAGTCTTTTCATTCATGTAACCTAAAATCTTGAGCTATGGATCACACATATGCATCCAAGAACAATCATATTGCATGCTTCCTTATATGTTATGCATTCCTTACATTCTATTAAATCTCACAAAGAATTGGATGAAGGGGGGAATAAATAAATATTAGTTTGATCCAAAACTTGTGGCTTGCAATAGAAAACCTTCCTCCCATAGTGCACCAAAGTAGTAGACCCACTTTTTCCATTTACTCCACTGGATTGAGTTATTGCAGATCAATTCATTTGCGCATCCAAATGCACCTGCAAACGTAAATTTAGATACCAAATCATGCATTAATTTTGATTTCTTTCCTCTCTAGCTTTTCTTAATTGGTGTATGGCTTTAATTGGTGTCTTTGCTTCTGACTTCTGGTCTCAAATGGTAAAATTGTGAAAATTTTACAGATTTTTTAATGTGTTTGATGTGATTGTTTCCACAAGTTAAGTCTATGGAACATGGTTTTTTTAAGAGATCCATGGTTCTGACTTTTATAGCTTCAAAAAGTTGGGCTGATTGGAATTTTCTTTTCACTTTTAGATTAAAAGATGCTTCGATGTTGTTAGTTGCTGGTGAACAGAGAAGTCATAGGTTAGTTTTTTTATGCTCTTCTATTTTTAGTGAATCACACCTCAGAGACAATACAAGCAGTAGATTCAACAACTTTTTTGTGAATTTTCTTTCTTATGTCTTTAACTTTTTTGCTAGAAACACCTTTCAAAAAAAATGCTAGAAACATCATTATGCTTGTATTTACTCAATATTGCATGTAAGTCACAGAGGGAAGACCCTGGATCCATTGGCTTCAAAAATAAAAGCCATCAGTCAACAACCATCATCGAGTACAACTGAAAATAAGTAACAAAGCAATCATCAAAAAAGGAAATTACATGTATTTCTTGATAAATCCTCATGAACTAAACTATACTAATTATCATCACCACACCTGTACATTTTTTCTGACACTTGAATCCTCAGAAGTCCCACTTGCAGAAAGTTTCTGTAATCTCCTCCTTAACAAATGTGTTCTATTGAGTTAAGGACCTCAATCACATGTTGATCTTCTTTGCCATCTCCAAAAGAGGGCATTAATGCCTTGGAATGCGCCTTGACTAGCTCTGCCATTTTTGTATGGCATCTTTTAAAAGACTAGCTATATTGATAGCAACACATGCCAACAACATAAGATTTTTTCTTTTCTTTTCTTTTATTTTCTTATCTAGCAACCACAAAATAAGATTCATCAGAAAGGAACCAAAGTTTTGAAATACATATCAGGCCTAACAGAGCCCTGACGAGCCAAAGTCATACGTACATTGTTAGATTCTAGCCTCATCCTTTTTCTTTTTTCTTTTTTGATGTGCAAAACCTCAGAATTTGATGGCGTGTTTGCATGGTGTGTCACAGAATTCAATGACCGGCATGCATCCATTTTATACCAGTGCTTTGCAAATAAATAACCTACAATAGGTGGTTGTTTGATTAATTCAAACTAGGAGGAATTTACCAAGGCCTCTAATTGAATGCACAAATAACCTCCCTAACTGCTGCTGCTGCTGCTGCCACCATCAAAGTCCCAAAAAAGAACAACTTGCACCACAAGAGCTTTACTTCAAGTCATCATAATTGGAAACATTGAAACTGTTTAAATCAAATTCATTCATGGTTGAAAAGAGATGTCTACTTCTTACAAACTTTCCTAGGAGCCTTCTCTATGTATATCACAAACCTGACCTTTGGAGAGCATGTGGAGGCATGGACAGCTTACAGAGCACCATCACTTTTCACCCTCGCTTGGTGGCTTATCTTCATCTTTCTTTTGCTTTGTTTGACTTTGGAGAGATGCCAACAAATCCTTCACTAAAGGATCATTAGGGTCAACTCCAGGAAGTGAAGAAAGAATAGATGACATGAAAGATTGGTCTCCAAGCACCTTGCTCATATCATTCTGGCTAGATGTATCTTTTGCATTGTCCTGCACAGACATTTGAAGTGCAATAGCCAACTCTTGGTCCTCTGAAGTCGCCTCTAACATATCTGTATCTCCCACAGACACACCACCAGTTTGACTAGATCTAGGATCATCCATTGACATTGCTAGGGCTTGCTCAAGCAAGGCAGTCTCATCCTTCGTTAAGATCAGCTCTTTTGTTATCAGCCCCGGGACCTCTTATAGGTTCAGCCATAGTTGCATCTTGAGAACTAGATGCCTGCTCCCCTCCTTTTTCTTGTTTAGCAGCATCCTCTGAAGCTTTCTTAGTAGCAGCTTCTTGCCTTTCCTTCTCCTCTTCCATTGAAACCCGAAGGGCAAGAGCCAGCTCGGGATCCAAGTTAGGATCCACGCCAAAATCAAATCCAGACACCACTTGCTGCAGCTGCAGCAAAACCGCTTCCTCCTTCCCCATCTCCAGTGAATGTGGGCGTACTGATAAGAACATCTGAAAGTGCACTCGGACCAGGAGGAACATGAACAATGTGACTGCTCTCATTATTGTTTATGGAAGAAAGAAGGGCCTCCAGCTTTTCCGGTTTCCCATCATCTTCTTCACCAAAATCAACAATATCAAGAGCAACACTGTTCTTTTTCAACTTTCTTCCTATCGTCTCAAGTACTTTCTTGTCATATTTGATAGGACTTTTAGCAAAAACTATGATCCTTTGTTGCTGCTTTTTGTTTTGGCGATGTTTAAGAGCCAATTGAGCTACCTAGATCCCAGCAGTCATGTTCATCTCACCACCAATTTCTAGACCGTGCATGCATGCCAGAATTTTGCCGAGATCACTTGGAGTGACCAAAACACGAACACCTTTCCTCATCCTGTTAAATGAAATATTTAACCTGGATAAATATAAACCGGTATCATTTATAATGCCATGCAAAGATCAAGCTAGAGGTTCTTCTTCATCTCTATCCATCTAACATTGGAGGCATGGCTCTTGAGTCTTGACCACTATTGGCCACTCTTTAAAAACATCAACCAAAGACCACCCACTGAAATTTGACTGAGAACACTTACCTAGTCAAATATCGATTTCTTAACCTTATCAATGGCATCGGCTTGGGGCCCATGCAGGAAGGTCATATGGAGAATGATTTCTACCATTTTTATCTTATATTTTATTGTTATTATGTAGTTCTATGATATCCGGAACTTTGGTATGACTTTTAAAATTTCTACAAGGCTTTCTATGATATCCAAAACTTCTATATATCTCGTTTCTCTCCTTTTATTTTAAAGCATATATCCAATCCAAATATTTGGAATTTGGATGATATATTTGATTTTGGATTTCTTCCTTTTCTATTGTGTAGGCTTACCTTTTCAAATAGGTTGGTTCGTTCTGGGCTTTGGAGACGTGTTCATAAGTTAAGACAGACATGAAAGAAGGTAAAACACAAATTTCAGCTTGATCGAAAACTCGTGGCCGTTAGAAATTTTTAATGGTGGATGGCACTCTCTCCACTGTTTTCTGTTGTGGGTCCACTCGAGCTTTGGATCTGACTCGTTATTTGACTGATATCCTAAATTTATATCACCAAATGGATGGACGGTGTGGATACAACACATACATCATGGTGGGTCCCACATAACTTGGTGACGTCACTTCAGTAGCGATTCTCGCTAACTTGGTGACGACACGTATGTACTCCCTCTGCCACCAACACCGTGGCTGGTGGTCGGTGCTCAATGGGCCTGTCATGATGTATTTGTTTCATCCACGCCGTTCATCCATTTTTACTGATCATTTTAGGGCTTCACACAAAAAAATGAGAGGAATATAAATCTCAGGTGGACCACACCACAGGAAAACAATAGCGATGGGATATCCACCATTAAAATTCTCCCAAGGCCCACTGTATTGTTTATTTGACATCCAATCTATGGATTAGGTCATACAGGCCAAATGAAGGGAAAAAACAAAGATCATCCTGATCCAAAACTTTTATGGCCCCATAAGGTTTTTAATGGTCGAGACTTGAGTTTTATTCTATTTCCATTGGTTTTTATTGTGTGGCCCACTTGAGTTTTATATGTACCTCATTTTTGGGCTCATGCTCTAAAATGATCTGAAAAGGTTGATGGATGGTGTGGATCAAACACATAAATCATGGTGAGGCATAAATAAGTTTCGCATGTTAAAGGTTAGTTTTCTACTACGCAAACAATTTAAAAGAGAAAAAATTTCCTGAAGGGGTAATTTTGGAAGCAAAAGTTTTTTTAATAAAAAATTTTATAAAGCCCATTCCGCATTCACCATTAAGCCAAACTTCCATCGCGGAAAGAATTCAATGAAATATCGTGGAAAATCACTCGATTTCAACGTTAACAAACAAATACGGGGCATTTTCTCAATTCCATGTTAAGGGTTAATTTTAAGAGTTAACAAACAGGCCTTAGGACTCTTGTTAGGGTTTGTGTTTTGTTATTTAAAGTCATTTTAGAGACAGACATTAATAAAATATTTTAGAATTTTCTTTATTTCCTTTGCATTCAGGAGTAATTACACATTGTGGATTCATGATTCATACCATGTAGAAGAGATAATATTCTCTCTCTATTCATCTTACACCCAATTTTTTGGGTCAAACACCTCATCTGCTCCCCATCCACACATAGTGATTGCTTTCCATTCTAGAACATGAACCGCTGCTATCAGTAGACCATCCCAGCATATTGGCCCTGGCCCCACAGGGTGCCTCAAGCTGGTGATCTTAATTTGCCACAAAGGCGAAATGAAATCATTTTCTTTCTTTTGTCACTACTAATTTCTTCTGTGAAACCACAGATATTTACTGTAACTCACAGAAGATCGACTGCGGATCAGGAGAGTATTATGACAACAACAGCGTACATTGGGAATCAGACGTTTTGTATATACACACAGTCAAAGACAGCCAAGTCCTCATAAACACAACAATCCAAAGCCAACAGATGAATTCGCTCCGCTTCTTCCCTATTGGAAAAAGAACTGCTACATCCTGCCCGTCTACGGCTCTTGGAAAAACCTCATCCGGGCTGGCTTTTACTATGAGAATTATGACGGCCTGTCGAAGCCACCCACCTTTGATCTACAGCTTGATGGCAACGTGTGGACAACCGTCGTTACTTCCCTTGATGAGCCCAGTTTCTTCGAAGTGATCATCATGCCCACAAGGCAAGAAGTTAGTGTCTGCGTGGCCCGCACGGTTGATGGTGGGGTCCCCTTCATTTCTTCTTTGGAAATGCAGGACATTGACAAGAACATGTACGACTCGATGAAGGCTAACCAGGCCTTGTTCAAGATATACAGGTTGAACTTTGGAGCAACAGAAACAGTCAGGTGAGTAGTAATATCTTCAAATTTTAAGGTGAACCCATGTTGGCCAATTTGCACCGTACACATGCTATGCATAGGTCGGCCCATGGCCATTGTTTGGTGGGACCAACTTCAGATGGCTCATGATAGAAGCACTCATTCGACGGATATTGGTAACTTCTAATAGTAAATTTGGATTTTGAGTGTGGACATTTGATCCTTTAGGTTCTCACTATAATTTAAAGACCAGTGATTGGACGGCTAGGATTGTTCTACGGGTGTAGGTTTTCTATGATGGGTTATCCTTGATGGGGCCACCAGATAAATGATCTATACAGCCACATTAGCTACTTAGGGCCCATTTGGAATTAGGATATGATTCCGAGATCAAAGAAGTGAAATGCACCAATTTTTATTTTGGGAAAGTGCAGAAAATTGTAACGGGCCTTTAGCGGTTCATTCTATGAATATCTTGCAATTAGGGGTGCACATGGAACCGGTAGAACTGGTAAACCGGACCGCAACTGACCAGACCACACGGTTCCGGTTCCAGTTCCGAAAATTAAAGAACCAGCTAGTTCGGTTGGGTTAACCGAACTGGACTGTAGAACCCAACCCTGAAACCAAACCTAGAACCAGACCCCTTGGTCAATAAATATTTAATTTTATTTTTTAAAACATAAAAAACTATACCATTCATCTGTATGATGCCCCTACTTGAATGGCTGATACCAAAATAATAATGCTGGACAATCCTATTAATGGCCCAAAACAAGATGGTTAAAGTAGAAGGTCCATGTTCATAAAAGAAAAGGAGTTAAATAATCATTAGGGGTTAAATACTTGGACTTAATTAAGGTCCGATCTATATGATTTCTAGCTACTTAGATTTACGTTGAACAGACTGAGACAGACTGATTGGCATGCAATACGCCAATGTGTAAGGTGGATAAGTGGCCAAACCTAACTGATAGTTTCTTGCAAAGCGATCAAGGCCTTATAAATTTCATTTTTCAGGTTCCCAGATGATGATTACGACCGCTTCTGGGACCCAGCCAAACCGGCCGGTTATAAAAATGTAACGGCGGATTATCCATTCCTTAATCAAACTGTTGATGAATACCCACCTTTGACTGTGGTCCAAACTGCAATAGAAGCGTTCTCTCCATCGGATCTGATCAACCTGTCTTTCCCACTCCGAGAGATCCCACAGTCCATATATGTCATACTATATTTCACAGAGGTTCAGAAGCTCGGTCCCGATCAGAATAGAACATTTGAGGTGCAGCTCAATGAGGAATACTACCGTCCAGTTCTTTCTCCACAGTACCAGATGTGTGAGGAGATCGCCTGGAATACTACCGTTAGTCAGACCACCGGATTCTTCAATCTGACCCTTTCTCCCTTGAAGAGTTCAAATTTGCCTCCGATCATCAGCGCCATGGAGCTGTTCACTGCAAGAGAATATCAGGCGAAAGGAACTTCTAAAGAAGATGGTAAGCTACAAAGATTTTTCTTTTTTCCTTTTTTTTTCCTTTTTTTTTCTTTTAATGAGCCCGCACGATGCGCATGCCACCACATGTGCCAGCGTGGGAAGCAGATGAAATATACAAGCAATCAATCATGTGGATCTTGCTGTGTAAATTCTACTGCCGAAATATAAAGGTGGCCCACTTCGTAGGTGAGCTAAGAAATCAGATTCAGTTAACTAGGCCCAGCTGAGTACTGAAGCGAGCTGATTCTTGGCATAGGGAATTTACTTAAATATGGGAGCGGATTAGTTGGGGTCAGCAGCCTTACCCTGGACTGTGCGGCCCTTGCCGTGGGGCCCACCTTGATGTATGTATTCTATGTCCACACCGTACATCTCTTCCAAGATCATTTGAGGGCATGAGCCCAAAAATGAAGATGCAAATCTCAGGTGGATCATATGAAACAGCGGTAACTGAATGTCCCACCATTAAAAAATTCCCATGGCCCACCATAATGTTTCGGTGGTTATTATTATTATTATTATCTGCCATTCAACCTCTTGAATAAGGTCATTTCTACTAGAAGAAGAAAAAAAGGGATTTTGACTGTACTGGCATCGTGTATGGTCAAATTCCCGAAAGAGATTCGACCTTTCAAATATTCCTGGTAGCCTTTCGACGATGTTAAGAAGTTTTTAAAACCAAATTATCCTTATCCTTGGTTAAGTAGTTGTAAGTTCTTTAAGTGAATAAGAAGTTATGTCGTATTTAATGCTAAGAAATAAAGTAAAGTGGACGGAAGCCTTTATGGGCATGGGCAAGGCTCAACTCGTGGGGCCCACATTGATATATGTGTATAATCAACGCCGCCAATCCTTTTTTCCATGTCATTTTAGGGCTAGGGCCCAAATATCAGTCGTATCCAGAGCTCGTGTGGGCCACATAATAGAAAATAACGGTGATAGTGGCACCCACTGTTGAAACTTTCCCAGCTCACTATGATGTTTGTTAGAAGTGGACGCTGCCCAAGCTAGGACTTTTTGGGCCCATTGCGAGCTAGCCGACAAGTTGACGAAATAGATCACCCCATTGTGGGCCTTGACCCCTATTATTTAAAAATAATCAAGTTATTAATTACATCAACATTATAACCATGACCCCCCCTTTTTTTTTTGGTTAAGAAAAAACATTGCATTGATGTGGCAAAATTTACAATGAGGATGTTCGGACGGTGACCAGGGACAAAAGGACTGGCCCACCTATCATATCTTATACAATTGAGACCTTTTGATCTTCCTAATAGAACCTAGCCCTATTTTGTCTAGGAGATACCTACCTCTAACTTGTCTGGGGAGGTGGGATGCCTCATGGTAGGATCGGCTCTCTTGGGACAAACTGCTCTGCTTGGCCAAGCTATTAGCCGGCCCATTGGCCTCTGTGGGGATGAGGGCAATACTAAAGGATCCCCTAAGAAATAGGCTCTTAATCCTAGCTAGCCAGTATTTCCATTTCCAAGCACAGGAGGATTTCCCATTAATGCAATCAACTACCTATCTGGAGTCCGACTCAATGAGGACATTGGAATATCCGAACTTGACCCACATTTCCACTCCATCGTGAAGGGCCTACAGCTCCGCCCTGTTGTTGGATGCATTATCATAACTATTGGAAAAGGCAAATAGAAGCATGCCATTGTTGTCTCTGCAAATCCCACCACCCCCGGCTGGCCCGGGGTTACCATTGGCAGAGCCATCGACATTTAGCTTACACCAGCCCTATGGGGCTTTGGTCCATTTAACGACCTCGCAGCGAGGGGCCGGGTAGGGAGGGCAGGCTCGTGACATGGACGAGGAACCAGCAGTGCCTGATGGAAGGTGCAGCTGGGACCGGGGCAGCAAGGATAGGGACTCCATCCACCATTGAAATCTGCAAAGAACTCCCTGTATAGATATGCACTGACCGTCAAATCTGGCCCCATTCCTGGCTCTCCAGATTTCCTAGAGTAGGAAAGGAGGGCGCGAGACGGAGGGAGGTAGAGGAAAACCTGCGGGGGAAAGACTGCAGCCACCACCAGAAAAGACGATCTTGGATTGAAAAGTGGACAACCAAAGTGATGCCGAGCAGACTGGCAAGATGATTCGAGACTTCATTAGCGAGGAAACCTTCTAAGAATAGGTGTGACCAGTGTTCTTAATATCGATACTATCGACCGATATTATCGTTATTACTGCCTATCGAGATGAAACCCATCCGATACCCTTGGAATTTTATTTTTTATTTATTTTTTTTATTTATTTATTTATTTATTTTTAAAAAACAAATTCTTTTTATCATGCGATATATCGCATAATATCGCACGATTTTTTTGCGAAATCGCCAATATTAGCGATACTATCGTGTTGTATCCGCAGATTTATCAAAAAAAAAAAGAAGAAGATGAAGAGGGAAAATCTTTCATAAGAGGGGATTTCAGTACCTGCATGATTAGAACCATGGGGCCGCTCGATCAAGAGCTAGTGGTCTGCCAAAACTCCGGAGATTTGGGAGATTTTTTAGAAAAGTTTTAGAATTTCAGGGTTCCGGGATGACCGGAACCCTATCTCTGTTGAGGACGCCATCTTCGGAAGCTAGGAATGAGTAGCAGCTTTGAGGAAGCGGATTGGCTGGTGTACCACACACCAGGTATATAGTTGGTGTATTGACGTCAGCAAATTCTGCGGGTCCGATCACGAGGTATGTGTTATATCTTAACTGTCCATCCATTTGGCGAGCTCGTCTTAAGGCTTGAGCCAAAAAATAAGACAGATCTAAAGATCAGTTGGACCACACTACAAAAAGAAGGGGGTGATTGAACGTCTACCATTGAAACCCTTTTGGGGGTTACAGAAGTTTCGTATCAATATGAAATTTGTTTTTCCTCTTCATCCATGTATTTGTGACCTTATTAAAAGATTGGATGGAAAATAAACGTTACGGTGGGCCCTACGAATTTTTTAATGGTGAAAATCATTATCCTCGCTGCTATTTTTGGTGTGGTCCATTTGAGCTTTGGATATGATTCATTTTGTGTAATGCTCTAAAATGATCTCTAAAAATGGATGAACGGTGTGGATATAATAAATACATCATTGTGGGGCCATGTAACTTTGATCTCCTTTGAACCATTCGTACAACTCGGAGCTCGAGGAGCATTGGCGCTCGTCTTCGCACGACACGTATCTACACCAACTATATAGCCGATGTGTGGTACACCAGCCAATTTGCTTCCTAGCTTTGAGTGACCACGTGATGTATGGGTCTTATCCACACCGCCCATCCATTTTTTTCATATCATTTTAGGATATAAACCCAAAAATAGGCAGATACAAGATCAAGTGGACTACACAATGGGGATTAAACTCTTACCGTTGAAAACTTCTTGGGGCCACAGAAGTTTTGGATGGAGCTGATATTTGTGTTTTCTATTCATCCAGATCTACCTAACTTTATGAATAGGTTGGATGGAAAATAAACATCATGGTGGGCCCTAGAAAAGTTTCACCGGTGAGAATCATTATCACCGCTGCTTCCTGTGGTGTGGTCCACTTGGCCTTGGATCTTCCTCATTTTTCGGCTTATACCCTAAAATGATGCCAAAAAATGGATGGATTGTGTGGATAAGAACTATACATCACGGTGGCCAATCAAAGTTGCTGCCCGTTTGAAGCTGGATACGGGCTGTGTAGGATGCAATTTGGATACTTTTTTAGTGGATGCGCAGAGACGGACAAACGTCTGTCACGGGCTCTGTGGGGTCCACATTGATGTATATATTTTATCCAGGCCGTCCATCTGTCTTTTCATATTAATTTTTTTTTTAAAGGATAACTGCATTAAAAAGGGGGAAAGATACAAAAGAAGAAAGAAAAGAAAAAGAAAGAGGGCAAGGGAAACTGCTGAGATAGCAGCAAAGCTTAGCCCCCTAAGAAAAGCAAATCTACATCCTTAAGGTCCAGAATAATTCCCCCCCCCCCCCCCCCCCAATTCGAAGATCAAGCTTTTAGCTCTGGACTAGACTGACTGAGCCGACGTAACCTTATCATTAAAACACCTCTCATTCCTTTCCTCCCATATAGACCACCAGATAGCCAGAATAGACAACCTCCAGGTGCGATTAATTTAAGGACGTTGCACGAAAAACTAAGCAGATTAAGATCTCGGGTGAACCACACTGGAAAAATTGGTGAATGACCATTAAAAGTATTTTATAGGCCACAAGTTTTAGTTTACATTAATCTTATATATTTCCTTCGTTCAACTTTGATTGACCTTATCAACCGTTTGAATGACAAATAAACATTAAGGATCTACTTAAAGTAAGCCTTGATATATTTTTAATGGTGAACGTTCAATAATCACTGTTTCATGTGATGGCTTACTAACGCTCTGTACCAGTAGCCAATAATGTTTGTGTTTTATCTGCGCCATCCATCCATTTTTTCAAATCATTTAGGTCATTAGCCCAAAAATGAGGTTGATCAAAATCTCATGTGGACCGCACTAAAAGAAACAGTGGTGATTATAGGTTTCATGGTGGACCCTAGGAAGGTTTCAACGGTGGGTGTCACTGTCCTCACCGTTTTTTGAGGTGGGGTCCACTTAGTTGTGTTTTCATACATATGTTGATACATTTATAAATGTTATACATTATATTTGAATATAGTTGACTTAGTTCGATCAAACAGCACATGGCTCATGACCATATATAAAGGAAACATATTGTTTTCACCTTTTTTAAAAGACGTTATGATTTAAAAGTGTGCATTAAAGTCTTTTTTAACCATCTCCGAAGTTTCATTGAAAAATTCAACCATTTTCCCAATGTTTCCCAATGTTTTCCAAAAAGTACGATAAATTATGTGATACAAACAATAAATCCCTTGCAATAACCAATATGTATCTGTATCCCAATGGTGTGATACATTTTTTATTTTTTTCAAAAGACAACTTCTATTTCCATAGCCCGTAGGAAAAAACAGGCTGATAGGTGGGTCCCAACAGTGGAGATGGGCCTCGCCTTGCTATAAACCTAGACATAATTACAATCATTCGGACGGGGCCAACAAAAAGACTTAGCCCCGACTATCATATAAACCCAAACATAAAAGAAAGGCCTCACGCAGGCTAACTACTGAGGGAGCTAGAACGATCTAAAGATCCCAATCCCAATATTGTCTAGGACCAAAGAGCCCCTAATGTTGCGGGGTAGGTCCGCACGGTTCCTGTACAACTGGTTGGGGCACCCATCTGAGGCCATTCTGGCCAGGGCATCCGCTACCGAGTTGCCTTCCCGATAGATGTGGCGGAAGGATAAATGAATGGCGCGGCTGTATTGAAAAATGGAGCCCAAGACGTACCAGATATTCCAAGGTGGGGGAACCTTGGTGTTAGAGACTGCCTCAACAATGATCCTAGAATCTGATTCAACCACAACGTGGGACAGCCCCAAATTTGCGCATATAACAATGCCATCCCGCATTGCCCGAGCTTCCGCTATCGTATTTGTTACCCTGCCGTATCTCCTGTGGAAGGCAAAGATGAGACGGCCCTGAGAGTCCCTGCAAATGCCCCCACCGCCGCTCTGACCCGGGTTTCCACGGGAGGAGCCGTCAGTGTTGAGTTTTACCCAACCACCGGGAGGTTTAGATCATTTAACTATAATCAATTTACCCTGATTAGGGGCTGGGAGAGGATTCACGCGGAGGGATTGGAGAGCGATTGATTCCGAGAAAGAAGGCGAGAAGCTACCCGGAAGAAGATTCCCAATTTCCTGCAGCCATCTTGTGACTTTAGAGATAATCTGGCGAGCTGACATGTTCAGCCCGTCAAATCTGGAAGCATTTCGGCTCAGCCACAGCTCCTAGGAGATGAATGCCGGGGTGAGACCCAACAAATGCTTGAAATGCGATGATTTTGAGGCTTGGAAGACCAGTGCTTGATTCTGCACTTAATAGGCTGATTGAGGATGATGGACATTCCAAAAATACGGGAGAAATGCTCCCAAACCTCCATTGCTGATTTGCCATGGCAAAAAAGGTGATCGAGATCCTCAACATAATGATGTGTATATGCAGGGGATGCTGGCGGGAGCTGCCTCGACAGAGGAGAAGTTCCGCTGAGGGTGGGCGTTGGGGCGGTAGTAATGTGGGGGCCCTGCAGCATTCGCAACTGGAGGCCAAACTGATGCCAGATTTTTGGATTACTGACTCCACAGGGAGCGCACTGTGCATGATTTTTCATAGGAGGGCTCTGATCTTGGGAGGAAGGGTCTTGTTCCAGGTCCACTTAGTCCAAGCCAATCTCGGATGGTGGGTCCTAAGCCCATTCCACGCTGATTTGAGGGAGAAAACACCAGAGGATGAGAGATCCCATGCCAAGACATCTTCTCTGTCCGAGAGTTCTGCAGGATAGGTCTTGAGCATGTGTAGTATAGGAGAAGGGAGGAGCTGATGGACGTGGGACAAGTTCCACTGGCCAGAGATAAGGTGAAAGTCTCTCACCAGAGCATCCCGAAGCTGAGACGGGACTGGGGATAGGGTGGCAGCAGCAAGGAGGCCCCTCCCTGTCCAAATTTGGGTCCAGAAATTCACCTTCCCCTCGCCAATGAGCCATTTTGAATGCTGGATAGCAAAAGGAAGCAAATTGAGCATTTCTTTCCACACCTGGGAGGCTGCCTGAGAACTCCTATCTCTGGATTGAAGGAGAAAGGGAATGTATCTAGCTGAGATAAGTCTAGCCCAAAGAGATTTGCCTTTCAGAAGAGACCAGCCCATTTTTATGCGAAACGCTCTCATGACATCTTCCACTCTTCTAATTCCCAATCCTCCCTCAGAGAGAGGTCTGCAAATCAAGGTCCACTTGATCCAATGTTTCTTCTGACGGCCCTCAGCTGATCCCCAGAAAAAGTTCGCAAAACCGGCCTCCAGGGAGTTTCATACAGCTACAGGGATATTTAGAGCGGATAGAATATGGATCGGAATGGAAGATAAAACGTTCCTGATGAGGATGGCCTTTGCCGCAGGGTTGAGAAGTTTGGATTTCCATCCCTCTATCCTGCGAAGAATTTTCTGGATCAGCGGCTGCAGGAGGTGGGAGCGAGTCTTACCTTTAATGGCGCTCCAAGGTAAGTGCAGGGGAGACTGGCTTGCTTAAAGCCTGTAAGATGGGCTAGCTTGCGGGATTTTGCTCTTGAAGTTGTCTTTGGAACAAAGAAGGCAGATTTATGGGCGTTCACCTTCTGACTAAAGGCTGCTTCATAATCACGGATGAACTTGAGCAGCGGGCGCAAAGAAGACAGCCTGCCATTGAGGAATAAAATGGCATCATCGGCAAATAGCAAATGAGAGACGATAGGACTGACTTTGGAGAGCTTGAAAGGCTGGCAGGTCCCTGACCTGAAGAGGTTTGTTAAGCCACGGCTGAGGAGCTCGATAGCGATAATAAATATTGAAGGGGAAAGGGAATCTCCCTGTCTTAAACCTCTAGATGATTGGAAGAAGCCGAACGCCTTCCCATTGATGAAAACGGAAAACCAGCTGCCATACCAGCAATGCTGAGCCTGGTTGATCCAACGCTGGTCGAAACCGAACTTTTTAAGCACGATAAGAAGAAAACCCCATTCGACGCGATCATAAGCTTTTTCCATATCCAGTTTTATGATCAGATTGCCTCCAATGACCCTGTGATCCAGATCATGAACCATCTCTCTCGCGGTAGATATATTCTCTGCTATGGATCTACCCCTGACGAAGGCGCCTTGTTCGTCTGAGATGATGGCGGGGAGGTGAACAGCCAATCTGGAAGCAATGACTTTGGAAAATATTTTCATTATAACGTTGCAAAGGCTGATCGGTCTGAAGTCCCCAATGTGTTCCGGATTGCTCTTCTTGGGAATTAAACAAATTAGAGTGCTTTGAAAAGCTCTTGGCAGTGGACCCCCTGCAAGAAAGTCATTAGCAGCAGCAAATATATCATTACCAATTACATCCCAACAGGAAGAAAAGAAGGAACCGCTAAAGCCGTCTAGGCCAGGAGCGCTGTCCTGGGGGATAGAATCAACAGCGGCCTTGACTTCTTCGATGGTGAGGGGGCTCAAAAGGTCCTCGTTCATCTGAGCCGTGACGATGGTCGGGATGCAATCCAGGATGTTGTTAGGGATGACAAATCTGAGGAGGTGAAAAGGGCCTCAAAGTAGTCGGCAGCTTCCTTGCCTATGTCTTCTATGCTGTCAAGAAGAACCCCAGAGGAGGATTTAAGCTTTGAAATGGCGAGTCTTCTCCTCTTCTCCAGCACCGAGTGGTGGAAAAAGCTTGTGTTTCTGTCTCCTTCTGATAGCCATTTATTTCTGGATTTTTGTTTCCAGAAAATCTCTTCTTGAAGCTGAATTTTCTTTAAATTTGAGTGCGCTCGATTAAGCCTTTCTAAGTCTGCATCTGATCTTGAGTTTTGGAGGGTGAATTCCGCAATGTTGACCTCGTCCTCGGCCTGTTGCATCTTCCTGATCACATTTCCAAAGGTGTTGATGTTCCAATTTTTCAAAGCTTTTTTGAGAATTTGAAATTTGATCAAAACCTTGTACATCGGGGCTGCTCCAACGTCCGTCCCCAGCTGTGCTTAACAATGCTTTTAAAATCTTCATGGGTTGTCCACATTCGTTGAAATTTGAATGGGCGGGGGAAGTCAGCTGAGACTTCTTTGAATGCTAGAATAATGGGCGAGTGATCGGAGTGAGACCTAGTTAGATGATTGACCTGGAATGGTGGGAGGGATTGTATCCACGACGCATTGATTAACATTCTGTCTAGATGTGCCCATCTGCGGCTCCGCCCCGCTCTGTTGTTGCACCAGGTGAAGGCCGAGCCTTGGAAACCAGCATCAATGAGAGCAGTGTCATTAATGGTATCTTGAAAATCCTTCATAGCACAAGAAGCTAGGGGCTCTCCCCCCAACCTCTCCTCAAGGCTGACTGTGGTATTGAAGTCCCCACAGACCAGCCACGGCCCATTGATAGCGGAGGATATGCTTCTTAAGTCATTCCATAGCTCTTTCCTTTGGTTCCTGTCACAACTAGCATAAACAACTGTTATGGATATAGGGACATCCATACCAACAATAGTAACAGATAGGGTGATACACTGTCTTGACACCTGGAAGGTTTGAAGGTGGAAGGAGTTTTTGGCTAGCACCCAGATTTTATTTTCAGTGACGTCCTCCATACATTCGGTGTGGAAGCCTAATTTGGCAGCAAGCTGAGTTCTTCTGGACTGTCTAATCATTGGCTCTTGAAGGAGGAGGGCAACTTTGTGTTTTCTAACCAGACGCTTCAAGTGGCAGGTGGTGGGAGAATTTCCGACTCCCCGCACGTTCCAAGAGAGGATGTTATACATCAGAAAAGCATTCTGTCATCGCAGCCCCGATTCGACTTCCAACAAGTCTCCGGTTTTTCCTCTTATAAACAGAAAGCAGAGGCCTGCCCGTCCTCTTGACCACGGCCTTTGGGGTGAGGTTTTCCGCTTCCGAGTGACTGGTGGATTCAGAGGAGTGGGTGTCGTTCGCATTATCCCATTCATTCATATCAACCCATAGTGTTATACCATTTCTATCTGCTATGGCAGAGGATGGGTTTGTATGGGTGCCTGCTGATAAGATATTACCTGAGAGCGGGTCCCTGAGAGGGGCTGCTATCTAGAGGTCATGGCTCCCCGAGGGTTCAATGAGAAGTGGTACTTGGCGAGCTGTCTCGAGCTCCTATCGGTTGTCACGAGTGCGGATAATCTAGACTTCCTCTTGGAATGTAGTTGTTGGTCCCTTCTGACTATCGGTAGGGAGAGAATGTGGGTGGTATGGAGATCCTTCCCTGAAGAGCTGCTGGACCCCTGAAAGCCAGCCTTCCCAGGCGTCCACGGCTTGCTCGTTTGCTATCCTCCCTGGCTGGGGCTTCTGGGACGTTGGGGTGATCAGATGTGTCCTTGACTTGACCGCCTTTGTGATAATGGGGAGACCATCCATGTCCATTGAAGGAATTAGGGGTTACTGCAATTCGTGGTTCATTTCCTGAACGGAGGCCCATTGGGAGCTGTTGTCGGGGATATGCTGGTGACGGGCTGAAGGTTGATGGGGGGCACAATCCATAATGTTGGGCTGACCGTTGAAGAGGACGGGCTGATTGACGGATTGAGGCTGGGGGGAATCCTGATGCAGGGCAGCTGAGAAAGTCGCATTGCAGCTGGGAGCAGCATTAGGATGAACATGTGGCTGCCAGTCTGCATTGGCAAGAGTGGATTGCTGAGGTTGAGAGGGGTTATTGTTGTGATGAATGCCCTTTTCAGCCTGTAGTGTTGCTTCATTCAGGGTCTCAGGCGGCTGATTGGCGAAAGATCTGCTCACCCATTACTTGGTACTTTCTGGACGTATTGGGGCTTTGACAGTCTGTTTGTCCGAAGAGTGATGGAGCTGGTCGAGCGAAACCATGATCTGGTGGGGCTGGCCTTCGACTAGGAGGGTGGTCTGTTTGAGAGGGGGGGCATTCGGATGAGGGATGATCTTTGCCCTGGCGAACCAGCGGTTGTGACCTTCTGTCGAACACCTGTCGAGTTCTAGAACAGACCCCAACTGGTATGCGATTTGACGAATGGTTTGCTCACACCAGGCCAAGATAGGGATGCCTTCTATGCGGATCCAGTAGCCCTTTCCTGGTAGCATCATGCTCGGATTCCACTGGCGAGGGTTAATCAGCGAGAGTTTCTTATGCAGGTTTCTTGCTCTGAGGAAGGCATGAAGACTCTCTCTTGATTCAAACTTGAACAAATACCCTGTGGCTGAGATCCTGTAGATTTCCACAGGGGTGTTGCAGAATGTAGAAGATCTAAATCCAGCTAGGAGATCGGCGGAGGCGTCCGTTGAATCCAGCACTTCACAAACTAGTGCATTTGCCAAATCAGTCCTGCCCTGATCTGATACCCACTTGGGCACTATTAGGGAGTCGAAAGTTTCAGGGGGTTTGGGGAGTTTGAGAATCCCTGCATAGGACGTTGAATGGGTAGGTGGAAGAGCAGCGCTGTTTGCGGAGTTGAGGGGTTGGGGGGCAGGTCGGGTGGGATTTTCAGCAGGGTTCTTTGATGGGAGAATGAGAATGGAGGTTGATCTGGGAAGAGGAGGGGCGGTTTGCCGCTGGGATGCGTCGCTAACCACCATTCTCCGCCTCAGCAGGAAGCGATTGTGGAGCAGATCCCTTGCTTTGACTGCTTCCTCCTCCTTCTGGAATCGAACGAAACAGAACCCTTTTCGTCTTCCCGTGACTGCGAAGGTTGGGAAATAAACGTCCCTGATTTCCCCAAATTGACCAAATCGCTTTTTAATATCGCCGTCAGTGGCAGAGAAGGCAAGGTTGCCGACGAACAGACTCCATCCAGTTTCCTTTCTTCTTTTGATTCGAGCTGGCTCCCAGGGAGCCATTCCTGCATCCCCTCACTCACATCCACCACACTTGTAAACAAGAATATTAGGTTACAGGTTCAGGTACAATGGTGTGATACATTGTGCGATACAGATATTTTGAAACACTGGGTGTGACAACGTCTCAGGGAGGGGAAGGAACTTTGACCCGAGTTGCAACATTCACACTTCGAGGCTAGATAAATCCCTTTTCTTTGAACACTCTCATCAATTGGAAATGCACTCAGCAAAACTCTCCATAAAAACACGGTGATCTTAAGGGGAATTAATGGGTGTCACACCCATTTAGATCAGGTTTTCTTCTGGCCTTGGTCTCTAACCACGCCCCAAGCAAATTTCATGGAGAACATTATAACCATGACCCTTACTACATTACAACTATGACCCTTACCACATTACAACTACGAACCCTACTACATTACAACCGCGACCCTTACCAACCCTTACCATGTTACAACCACAACCCTTGTCATGTTACAACCACAACCCTTCCCACATTATAAGCACAACCCTTACTACATTACAACTACGACCCTTACCAACCCTTACCACGTTATAACCGCAACCCTTACCACGTTACAACTAAGACCCTTACTACATTATAACCATGACCCCGACCTTTATAACATGGCAACCTCGACCCTTAACACATGACAACCTCGACCCTGAATGTTGTTTCTATATATCTACTATTATTTTAAAATAATCAAGTTATTAATGATAGCAACCTTACAACATCGACCCGACCTCAACCCTCAACACATGACAACCTCGACCCTTGAGGGTCGGGGTTGTCAAGTTCATGTCATTAATAACTTGATTATTTTTAAATACTAGTAGACTGAAACAACCTTCAAGGTCGAGGTTGTCATGTTATAAAGGTTGGTGGTCGTGGTTGTAATGTGGTAAGGGTTGTGGTTGAAACGTGTTAAGGGTTGTGGTTGTCACGTAGTAAGGGTTGGTAAGGGTCATGGTTGTAATGTAGTAAGAGTCATGGTTATAACGTGGTAACAGTTGATAAGGGTCGTTGTTGTAATGTAGTAATGGTCATGGTTATAATGTGGTAAGGTTCGTGGTTGTAATGTAGTAAGGGTCATGTTTGTCAGGTTGATGTAATTTATAACTTGATTCTTTTTAAATAATAGGGGTCGAGACTCACAATGGAGTGATCTGTTCCGTCCATCTTGTCGGCCAGCTCGCCGTGGGCCCAAAAAGTCTAGACTTGGGTGCCACTGTCATCATTATTTTCTATTACTATGAGCCTAGAAAGTTTCAATAGTGGGTGCCATTGTCATCATTATTTTCTATTATATGGCCTATACAAGCTCTAGATCAGGTTGATATTTGGGCCCTAGCCCTAAAATATCACGGCAAAAAGGATGGGTGGCGTGAATTATACACATACATCAATGTGGGCCCCATGAGCCTTGCCCACACCCAAAAAGGCTTCTGTCCACGTTACTTTCTCAGCATTAAATATGACGTAATTTCTTATTCACTCAAAAAACCTACCACTACTGAAGCAAGGACAATGGTAATTTGGTCTTAAAAACTTCTCAAGACCTGTCAGAAGGCTACCATCAGAATATTTGGAAGGTTGAATCTCTTTCTAGAATTTGACCATACAATGATGTCAGTACGGACAAAATCCTAGAAAAAAATGCAACTGAAATCTTCGACAAAGGCATAAAAAACTTGAATCAAAATGCAACCAATTTAAAAGGGTGACAATCCTAAGTGTAAGGCTGCAATGTACTTTTAACTCGATGAGATCGAGATCGAATCTTCCGGGACTTATATTTGTGTGTTCTCAAAACACTTTAGAACTATAACTAACCCTAAAATTAATTGTGATTTTAAAATTCAGAGAAGTAATTATGGTAATTTGAAGTAATTTAAAAAGATAAACTCGATAAAATGAGACACTAGAGCAATAATAATCCACTTGTAGCCTTTAACAATGCCTAAATCATTTATTCAATTAGATAACTTAACTGGAATTGAATTCTAATCCTATCCAGTCTGATGATAGAGCAGTTAAGCCAAAATTCACAACTCAAAAGAAAATTGAACTTCAATTGATTTAGTTCCCACATGAAACACCAAGCTACTGATTGCAAGGAATTCAAAGTATCTATCATGCCCGTAGTCAATGATAGATCAATGAATTTTACAAATCAATCCCTTACAAAAGGGATAAACAAACAATCTTAGCTTTCATAAGCATCCAAAGTGCCCGAAGTTGACAATGGATCAAAGTAAAATAAAACTAAAACTTTATTCAAACCAAAATTAATGAATTGTTCAACATTCAAACTAATAAATTTTAATAAAATTAAACTAGAAGATTAAAAAGAATTACAAAGTTCACCTCTTACCCCTATCAAAAAGTTATAGCCAACCATAGTCATAGTTGAACTAAACTCAAACAAAAACCTAAAAACTAAAGTAGATCACAGAAGGATTGAAGAAAAAGGACTCCATAAAAGCTCTACAACATCTCTCTCTCTCTCTCTCTCTCTCTCTCTCTCTCTCTCTACCGAATTCAATTTCCGGACTTTCACTTGGCTTCAGTCACACCGACGATAACCTTTGATTGTAGACGAACATCACTTCGATCACACCTGAGTATCTGTCAGTTGCATCCGAATTTCCTCAAAATATGTCTAGAGTCTCTATCTCCCTCAGGTCATACCGAACCAACCTTTGGTGGCATTGAACATCACGTTAGTCACACCTAAGAGTTGAGCCGAATTATGTTTAAGAATCGCTATTTCTTGCTGGATTGTTTTTAGCACATTCAGTCGAACCGAACATATCTCAGTTGGGATCGAACAACCTGTTATTTTTGTTATTCAATTGTGTAAATTTTCAGACTTTTCTTCATCTTTAATACTTAGTTTTCTTGGATATTTGGCACTTGAATACATCAATATTGTCCTTCATAGATCTAATTCTCTACTTGGTCATTCTTTAAGTATTAAATCTTCACTTTAATTATCATTTCCATCTTATATCTCTAAATCACCTTACATTGTAGGTAGAAAATTAACAAGTTGTAAGGCTCACGCATAAATTTTCAACTATATTTTATAAGTACGATTCTAATAACTAATTGTGGAGTTAAAACTATCAAAAGTTATAGAGCACATTACACAATTATTGCTATATGTCAGCTCATACATCCTGAATATTTTCTATCATGGCTCTCTATACATTCATTTACGACCTATCCTTCATTAATTAATCCATTTAAAATCTTAATCCATTCGTGTTAGTAGTAATGTTTTAAAATTTTAATTGGACCGAATAATCCAGCTTGATAGAAATTGAAGCAAAACTCTTTTTAACTAAATCAAAATGCTTAAATACTCAAAATCTATTTAAATTGTGACGGACCACTATGAACAGTGCAAACCAAGGAACCATAATTTCGACAATTTAACATACTTGCTTGTATACCACAGGTGCAATTTTAGAGCGCATATGTATCATCTATCACATTATGCTAGAGTATCAAAGTTTTTCTCAAAAAAGAGAAAAAGCCCTGTTAGACATTTAAGACTTTTTACCATATAATATAAACCACATAAAAGTTAGTTTTAAATAATTACAAGGGTTGGATAAATTAACTTACGCGACTACAAATATATTTCTCATTCCCACGTATAATTATTTGTAAGTCGAAAACGTGCAATTTATAAGGTTGTAGCACTATTTCGTGTCATTTTGTTAGAGTAAATTAATGTAATATTCATATATTATGATTTATTTTGTTAAGATGTGTATTTATTAAGATCTTTATAAATCTCTCTTTTATTCTCAATAAAATAAACAAGTTACAGTTTGACAACATTACTGCTTGTGGTTCAAGATGGTATCAGAGTGGCACTAATCTCTGGTGTCCATTCATCTTTACCTGCCACCTATCAACCATGGGATGAGACATCCACCAGCACATCGTTATTTGCCTGCCACCAACCCCTGGTAGAAACCATCTTTATACTGTTAATATTCCCCTATAAAACCCAGAGTCTAGCATCTTTACAATTTAATCATTTCCATCTACGTACCTTGCCTGGATTTTTACCTGTTAGATCTCCTTCATGTCTAGTATAGATGGGTATTTAATTGTCCAACACTATTAACATTTTCCACAATTCCCAAAGCCACTCAGAGATTCTCCTGACCATATATTGTTGTAAATCCTCTCGATTCTCTTAATTCTCCATTTACTCATTATGCCAATCTCTATCATTGCTTCCACATTCCTTCAACAACCTACCATTATTGTATCAGTGTTCATAGCTGCACTTGAATCATTCACCATTATCGACTTAATCATACAAATATTTGCCACACAAGAACTATTTTTAGATCCCTTCTCCACGAGCAACATCTAGTGTTAACAGTAATTATCACCAACTTTAAGTTGGGAGGCATCATAGTCAAGCAATAATGGCTCATGATCCTGACATGATTCTCGACCCTCCACATCTTTTTCACTCTATTGAAGAAGGTCGAGGAGTAGTTTGAACTCTGGAGGGCTAGTTCTACCCTATGATGAGGGTGTTTTCAAAGAGGTATCAACGGTTCTTGAGAAAGACAAGTAGAAAAATCTAAGGTTTTGATTCTTGTGAAGAGTGGGGTTCGTGCTATGATTCGGTCATCTATTATAGAAATATAAGGTTTTAGGATTTTAGGCCTTTGTTATCATTTCCTCTGTATACCTATTGACAATGTATATTGTGTAGTAGGCCTTTAAAAAAATGTGATTTATTTGTGTCGAAAGTTTGGACTAAACTTGTTATTGTGTGAGCATTTGAATCGAACCTTCTTACTTTAGTTAGCTGTATGGCTAGACCTATTTTTTCTTCATTGTTAGAATATCTAAAGTTGTTAAAAGAGCAATGACTGAACTCTTAGCTATTGAAAGTGTGTATCCACTAGAAGTGCCATACAGCTTTAGATATATTCGAATAATGTAGAAAAAATAGGTCTAGCCATACAACTAACTAAAGTAAGAAGGTTTGATTCAATAGTTAGTCAAATAGTTAGTCGTTGGAAGTGCCAATAGTTCACATCTTAAAGCCATCAAAGTGCTTCTTGGCTCATACTACCTGTCATTTTGTCACTATTGATTTTTTCTCTTGCTTTTGAATAAATGTTATTGTACTTTTTCAAACTCAAGCTTCATAACACCTTGAGTTTGAAGGGAGCTATTAGAGTAAATAAGGATAATCTTCCTATATTAGGATATTTTCTTTTGTTTAAGATATATATATTTGTTAAAATGTCTATAGAACTCTATAAATCTTTCATTGATTTCTCTCCTTTAATTATTATTATTATTATTAGTGAAATGGACAAGTTATAGTTACAATGTAGTCTTTTATGGTTTAACACATTCTAAAGAATTTTTTTCTAAGAACGTTGCAGATATGTGCATGATAAAATGGCTCTCATGTAGTGGTCCTCAACATGAACAAGCCCTATCAAAATATAATTTCTAACATTTTATTTCAATTATTAAAAATGTATTTTGGCTAATGTATTTCTTTCTAGTGAGCGGGTTAAGAAGTATCGCTTATATTTCCATCAACTTGTTGAAGTTGACAGGAGATCCATGCCTGCCGTTAAATTCAACTTGGGAATGGTTGAGTTACAATAATGAGGATCCTCCACGAATTACAGCTCTGTAACATCTCTAAACTATATTTATTAACTTTTTTTCATCCATTTGACCTTTGTGGTGGAACATTGGTGTTGGGTTTACAAAACACACTCACTTTTTTTTTTCTTTATTAGTTATATCTCCGGAAATGAGCTTTCGGGTTATCTTCCAAATTTCAGCCAAATGGAGGCCCTTGAAATTATGTAAGTTCATTTTAATATATAAATGCATGTGTATATGTGTCTTTATATGTATATTGGTATATACCATACCAACAACGCACATGAAAGAAGGAGATGGTTTGGAAGTTTCAATGTGGTTATTTGTCATTTTCTAGGGTTCAACCCACCTAATTATTTAATTAACAAACTTTGAGCATCGAGATTTTAACATGAATTTGCGAGGGATTAGGGATGATTTCTATAGGTATTCGTAGAGCATTGCCGAGCTATAAGTATTGAAAGAAAGAATGCCCTTTTGAAGAGCCTTTTTATTTATATGGGTTCAATTATATATTCTAGGTTATGGTATGACATAGGCCCTTAATTATATTCCGTAGAAAAATATACTTGATTCTAAGGCAATGTATAAATATAGTGGCAAAGGCATGCATCATACGAATGAAATAAATAAGTAGAATGAACTCTTTTTTTTTTTTTTTTTTTTTTTTTTTTTTTTCAGCTCTCCCAATGCAACTTTTTTTTTTTCATGAAATTCTTTTTAATTTACCAGGGGAAAATATACAGCCATTTAGGAGGGTCCTTACAAAAAGCAGAGGACCCCTCCTATCATATACCACTATCTGCACATAAGAATTCCCCGAGAAGGAAAGGATTCCCCGAAAAGGAGAGAATTCCCTGAAAAGGACGAAGAAACCAGAGAGAGCCCCGCTACCCGAGTGGATCCCCGCTACACAAACCTAATATTTCCCATTCCATCTTTATCCAAGAGAAAGGATCCACGCACCAGTCTCGGGAGGGCCACGCACGAGTCATACAGAGTGTTTGGGCATCCTTCGCTGGCCATTCTGGCCAGTGCATCAGCAACAAAATTCCCTTCCCGGTACGTGTGGCTGAATTGAAGATTGAGAGACCACCGAAGGTGCTGAATTTTCCCCAGCATGTACTAGATGTTCCACAATCTGTGGCAGGAAGGATTTTGTACCGCTTTAATAATGGTCATTGAGTCAGATTCCACCACTATGTTTGAAAGACCCAATTGAGAGCAAATCATGATGCCATCTACCATGGCTTGGGCCTCGGCGATGGTGTTTGAAGCATGACTGTAATATATGTGGAATGCGAAAATAAGGTTGCCGAGGTGGTCCCGGCAAATTCCTCCTCCCCCACTCGGACTCAGGTTGCCCCTAGATGATCCATCAACGTTCATCTTCATCCAGCCCAAAGGGGGCCTAGACCAAACTACCCTAATGCATTTCCTTTCTGGGTGGGAGGGGATTGTATTGATCTTAAGGGAGTGAAGAGAGATGGAGTCAAGCATGGAGTTCCTGTCCGGGGCCTGGATGCATGAACCCAGCTCATGCAACCACCGGGTTACCTTGAAGATGATATTTTCCGCCGACATAGGATGCCCCTCAAATCGCGCCTGGTTCCTACTTAACCAAATCTCCCAAATGATGATACTAGGAGCGATGCCAATGAGATAAGAGATTCTGAATTTCTTACTAACTCTGGCCATCCAAAACTGAATTCGCTGATGTATTGACTGATTCGGGATGATTACAACATCGAGAAGACGGCTGACATGGCTCCAAATACGCGTTGCAATTGCACTCTTGCTGAACAGGTGGTCCAAAGTCTCCACGTTGGCTATTCCAAAAACAGGAAATTCTTGTTGTCCCTTGTTCTGCGCATGAAGATTAGAAACAGACTGCATTTGAGGATTGCACTGTTTCGTGGTCTGTTGGATAGAAGGAAACTGGTAGTTGGCGCTATTGGGCTAGGATAACGTAGGTGGCAGGGAGTGGATGATAGTTGGATCTTGAATACAGCATTCGCAGCGAGAATACAGTGCCACACCACGGTTCTGCACAGCCCGATCCACATGGACAGCACCATGAAAGACCTTCCAGGCGAAAATACTCAATTTTGGGGGCATTGTCTTGTTCCATGCCCATTTGGTCCACTGGAGAGAAGCTAGATGATGTCTGATGCCATTCCAAGCCGATTTGATAGTGAACTTGCCTGCAGTAGATAGATCCCAGATGAACCGATCCGGTCTCTCTGTTATGAGGGAGAGCAGAGATTGTCTGCATCGTAGCAAGGGAGATTAACGACTGGATTTCTGTTAGGTTTCTAGAGGGCGGATGAGCAAAAAATTCTTTGATCGATGCTTCCCTGAGATGGGTGGGGATGGTCCTGACTGTGGCACCAGCAAGAAAACCTTTGCCCATCCAGTTCTGATCCCAAAGATTTATCTTCTCTTCCCCAATCAACCAGCGTGAATGGAGAATGACGAATTGCAAAGAACTGAAGATTTCTTTCCAGGGGGCTAAGCTGGTAGATCCATTAACTCCTTGTGCTACAATCAACTTCTTTAGATATTTAGCTAAAAAGAAATTGGCCCATAATGATTTACCTTGAAGAAAATGCCATCCCATCTTCATTCTGAAAGCCTGGGTGGTGTCGGCAAAAGTCTGGATGCCTAAACCTCCTTCTTGAAGGGGGGTGCACAAGGACGATCATTTGATCCAATACATCTTCTTGCCTTTCTCTGAGTAGCCCCAAAAGAAGTTCGCCATCGCCCGATCGATTGTTTTGGAGACAGATTTGGGAACGGAAATGGCCGCACGCAGGTGGATAGGGATGGCGGATAAAACATGATTGATCAACACCATCTTAGCTGCCTGGTTGAGTAGTTTAGCCTTTCATCCATCAATTCTACTGATGATCTTCTGCTAGAGCTGATTAAAGAGAGAGGCTGAACATCTTCCTTTTGTGAGAGGAACTCCAAGATACTGAGAAGGGAGCGTCGCCTGTCTGAACCTGGTCAAAGTGCAAAGCTTCTGGATTTTGCTTCTTGGGGATTTCGACGGGGTTATGAAGGCTGTCTTGGTGCCATTCACTTTTTGTCTTGAGGCTTGCTCATATTGGGTAAGAAAATTGAGAAGCAATCTCACATTGGACACCCTGCCATTCAAAAACAAAATAGCATCGTCAGCGAAAAAGAGATGAGTGACTTTAGGGTAGCTCCGGGGTAATTTGTACGGCTGGCAACATCCGGATGAGAACAGATTTGATAGCCCCCTACTAAAAACTTCAGTCGTCAAAATGAAAATAGACGGGGAGAGAGGGTCCCCATGTCTCAAACCCCTGGATGATTTGAAAAAACCAAAGTTTCTACCATTGATAATGACGGAAAACCAAATGTCTTCCCAACATCGCTGAACTGCTGAAATCCATTGCGGGTCAAGGCCAAATTTTTTAAGAACCTGGGTGATGAATCCCCATTCTAGCCGGTCATACGCCTTCTCCATATCGATTTTGATGATTAGGTTCCCGCCGAACAGCTTGCGGTCAATCTCATAAGCCATCTCTCTTGTAATAAAAATGTTCTCAATAATGGATCTTCCTTTAACAAACGCACCCTGCTCCTCAGAAATCACAGATGGGAGAATGGCTGCCAACCTAGTCGTCATAATCTTAGAGAAAATCTTCATAATACATTGCACAAACTGATGGGTCTGAAGTCCGTGATATATTCCGGATTAGTTTTCTTGGGAATGAGGCACAATTGAGTAGATTGGAATGCCCTCGGAATTGGCCCTCCTTGAAAAAAATCCTTGGCTGCTTCATAAAGATCTTTCCCTATAATCTCCCAGCAAGAGGAAAAGAAAGCCCCATTAAAACCATCCGGTACAGGGGCGCTATCGATCGAAATGGATAGCGCCGCTCCCTTAACCTCCTCCAACGTTGATGCCTTCTTGAGATCTTCGTTCATCTGATTAGTAACGAGCCGGGGGATGCAATTGACTATGTCCCCAATATGATTGGAAGAGTTTGAAGAGAAAAGGTTCTTGAAGAAAGAAACCGCTTCCTCCCCAATGTCCTGTCTTCTCTGCTATTTCCCCTGACATTCTTTTCAGCTTGGAGATTTCCAGCCTACGCCGTCTGTCTAAAACAGAATCGTGGAAGAAACGTGTGTTTCTGTCCCCTTCTGCAAGCCATTTGATTCTGTACTTTTGTTTTCAGAAAATCTCCTCCTGTAAATAGGCCCTTTTCAGGTTAGCCTGGGCCTGATTGAGCTTGATCGCATCCTCCTCTGACTGCAAATCGAGCAGGGTAACTTCTGCCCTGTGAACTTCGTTCTCTGCTTCTTGGGTATTTTTGTTGACATCCCCAAAAACTTCTTTATTCCAAGTTTTCAGCTTAACCTTCAACTTTTTCATCTTGAGAAAGAACTTGAACATAAGGGTTGCAGCAATTTCCTCATTCCATACCTCCTTAACCGCTGGGAAGAACTGATCATGGGTTACCCACATGCATTGAAAACGGAACTGGCGGGGAAACGATCCAGATTGAGCCGGAAAGCTGAGAAGGATAGGGGAGTGATCTGAAATGATCTTGTAAGATGCTCAACTTTGCAACCCGGGAAGCTCCGCATCCATTCAGGGTTGAAAAGAATCCTATCAAGTCTTGCCCACCTCCTACTCCTACCCACTCTGTTATTACACCACGTGTAGGGAGAGCCCGAAAAACCCGCGTCTAGTAGCCCCGAATCACTGATCGCCTCCCTAAAGTCTGTCATTGCAGGAGTCATCTGCTGTGTGCCACCAAGCCTCTCATCCGGACTGATTGTAGTGTTGAAGTCACCGCAAACTACCCATGGACCCACCATGGATTGCGAAGTATTCTCGTCCCACAGAGGTTGCCGTTGATCCCTGAAGCAACTAGCATAGACAGTGGTTATGAAAAGAGAATGGGGAAGATTTACCTCTGTAACCTTGATAGTAATGCATTGCCTATTTGTCCGGATCGTTTGAATTTGAATGTTCCTTGTAGCCAGAATCCAGATTCTATTGTCCACCACCTCCTCATAAATCTGGTTTTCAAAGCCTAGTTTCGCAGCCACAGTTGTGCGTTTCGATGCTCTGATCATGGGTTCCTGCAAGAGAAGAACCTCAATGTTGTGCTTCCTGACGAGGCGCTTCAAGTAACGGATAGTCTGCGCATTACCTATCCCGTGGATATTCCAAGAAAGGAGGCTAATCATCTGAAACCCATCCTTTTTGTACGACCCTTCACTGCTCACTCTTTAATCTGATGCTTCTTCGCTTTCTGGCAGATATTATTTGTTTACCTGTTTTGCTTTTATGTGTCTTACGGTGGAATGTATCCTCTTCCTGTGAGCTTGCTTGGGTTTTAGGTCCTTGTGAATCTAACGATTGCGACTCTCCTCCTATTTCCACCCATAGATTAATCGCATCGTGCCCAATTTTATTTCTCGTCTTCTGTTGCTCTGAGTGTTGATCTGCTGTTTGATGGGCTGGGGCGCTAGTCTGTCCTGATATCAGCCGTCCTCCTATTTCTCGTCTTGTTTTTACGGCGTCTGTAGCTGGAGATTCTGTATACGGGTCCTTAACGCCTGAGAGCCCCTCTTCCCAATTTGTTAGCATGTGAGGCGAAGGTCTAGCCTCCCTGTTCAAGAGGACAGTCTGGTGGAGAGAAGGGCTGGATGATTGGATTGGGGTCTCATCGGTGCTGAGGAGGGTGGTTTTGTTAGTCAAGTTCGCTGCACCTGAGCGTTGGTGCCATTCAGGATTGATGTCCCTAGCAGCCAAACTTGGCTGAGCTAAATGCTGAATACTTTGGTGACCCCGAATGGTTGGTATCTGGTGTGAGAGTTCCTGATAGTGTCCTCTCGTGATCTGTTGTTCCTCTTCTCTTTGTTGCTGTGATTCCACCCATGGTGGTGATAGGAGAGGTGTCTGTATGTCCCAAGTTTGTGGGTCTGCGTGAGGAAGTCTTTCTGTCTGCCTTTCGGTTTGCCGGATTATGAAGGAGGTTTCCATTGTGCTATCTTGTCTGTGATTTTCCTCTGTTTGCAGGGGCTGCATTCCAAGTAATAACTATGCTTCTCCCTGATTACATGGCTGAGCTGATTGATGAGGCAAAATGATTTCCTGACTGTTGTTCCTTCTTGGATCTACCTCCGCATATAGGTGATGCCAACCACTGAACTCTGCTGCTCCTCCTGGATTGACTAACTGGCCGAATTGTGGTTCTGCTTGTTGGTGTGGAGGATTGTCAATCCTCAGATTTTGATTACTTGTGATGGGGAATGATATAATTCAAAGGTATAAAGGGTCCATAAGCCTATACAAGGTGGAGCCTTTGAGGAGATATAAGGTATGGTTGAGAGGGTGTAGACCGCTAGTGGTATAGGCTTCAACAACGACCTGCCACGAGAGAGATACAAGCCCATCTAATATAGGCTACATACCCTTTATGATGATGCTAAATGTTTCCTCCTCCATCCAATCAAACCATAGAGAACTGCAAATATTTATGTGGTTTGGCAATATGCTTACACCATGAGATAATAATATGGAGATTTCACTAAAATGAGGGAAATTAAAGTAAAAGTGTTGAAATAACAAAATGCACGGTAATACTTATGATGCATATACCTTGATCAGGGATTCTTTATATTCGGAGTGCTTAGATCACTAGTCGGGGCATTCGTAATGTTAAGGAACGATTAGACTTAATGTTTGTACCATATAGTTATATAAATTACATACATCTTGCCTTGATGGTGAGCATAAGACCTTCTAAGATTATACGAGAGTTGGACTATCATTCAATTAAGTAGTGGGGTGCTCATGTGGCTTCCCCTTATGACTAGCTAGTATTAGGTATCCAAATGCACGACTGCTCACGCAATGTCACTAGGCCATATGAAGATGACTGTGAAGAGGATTGGTGTGTAACACTATCCAAGTATGAAACATATAACATAGGCTTGTGACAAGTATGAGAGAAGCACACCCTGATCCATAGCTTAAGTGGCAGATTGAGTGAAGATACCTTATTTCAACACTGAGGTCTTGGTATCGATTCCCTTGTGGGGGTGGCTAACAGTGAAGTGTGAACTCACAGTGGGGTGTACTAACAAGCTAACCCAGAAAAGAAAAAAAAAAGTATGAGAGAAGCAGCATAGTGTTGTGTCATGTGCAAGACAGGGAGCTTATAGTTGTGTTTGGGCAGGCAAGGAACATAGAGTTGTGTCCATGTAAGAAAGGATCTCATAACTATGTTTATGTCAACAGTACAAGATCATGTTTCTACAATATACTAGTGAAGTCAATGTGTGGTACTGTTTACATTGTGTCCATGTAAGAAAGGATCTCATAACTATGTTTATGTCAACAGTAAAAGATTGTGTTTCTACAATATACTAATGAAGTCAATGTGTGGTACTGTTTACATATGTAGTTCAACCAACATTGGGCCCTGCGCTAGATAGCTCGAGCGTGGGCATGGGTGAGAACAACATTGTTAGTGTTTTCTTGGTAGGTGAGCTCGGGTCAATGCTCCAATTGGGAGATTGGTGGCATGTGCCATGTTGGTAGCCGAGAGATTGCTGGCACGTGCCATGTTGGTAGCCGATAGGGTCCATCGCCCCAATTCCCTAGGATGTTTCTCCACACCCATTTTTGAGCTAGTATCAGTTGAAAGTCTCATATAGCTTTATTCTTAATTAACAAATGAAGACACCCAAGGAGTATTTATAGAATTTAAAGAAGGTGAACTTGCATAAGGCAACGGTAGTACTACGTTAAGGCTTCGCTACAAGTCGATACCATTGGGCGGTGCTACACTACCACGAGATTAAGTTGCCACTAATGTCAGTGCTTTAATGTTGGATCACTTTCATGCTAGTGTTACACGATTATAGGGATGCAATGGTGCTGACGACGAGGCGCTGCCACCATTAAGTGACATTGCGTTACCGTGGGGCTACAACAATGACGCACTAGCACTGTAATCTAGGCTTTCCCGTCACTGGGCCATCGTTAAGATGTCATGGTGATGTTGGGCCATTGTCGGGTCACTATTAAAGTGTTGATGTTAAGGTACTTTTGGTTGTTAATAAATGCCCCCTGCCTAGGTCCAATAGGTGATAATTGCACAATCTGACTATAATAGTTAGGGAGAGAAGAGGATATAAGCATTAGTATGCCCACTAAGCTTAGGTGTTAAAAAACAATTGATGCCCTCCTTTATACTATGAAAGATGTCTTCTTTATTTGCATGTTGGCCTCTCAGAGTGACTTAGGCTCAAGCAAATTAAACTTTATGTTACGCACTTGGCATGATGAAGAGAATTGTTTATAAGGAGAAAATCGTGAACAACATGCCAGTAATATAGTAGATGGTTGACGTTGATATAATAGGACCGTAACAAGCCAACTCCCATGATGCAGGACAATTAACCACTTGCTTTAAAAGTTCGAACTGTTAGAGTATGGCGAATTAATCCCTTTATCTCATATCCTAGGCCCCACAACTCATGGGTTAGGACCTCGGTCGAACCCCCTTCGTGGGCCCCAAATCACATGTGTCGCCCACCCCAAGTGTGTCCCCACATCCCACAGGCGACCCCACTCGAGCCCAATGTAAAAATGTCCTTTGCATTAATCACCCCCGGTGAGGAGTCTCGAACACGAGACCTCCCACTCTGATACTAATTTGATGCAGGACAATTAACCACTTACTCTAAAAGCTCAAACTGTTAGAGTAGGGCGAATTAATCTCTTTATCTCATAGCCTAGGCCCCATATCTCATGGGTTAGGACCTCGGCCAAACCCCTTTCATGGGCCCCAAATCATATGGGCCGCCCACCCCGAGTGTGTCCCCGCATCTCACGGGCTACCCCACTCGAACCCGGTGTGAAATGCGCATTAATCACCCCTAGTAAGGAGTCTCGAACACGAGACCTCCCCCGTGAGCCCCAAATCACATGGGCCACCCACCCCGAGTGTGTCCCTGCATACCACAGGCGACCCCACTCGAGCCCAATGTGAAAATGCCCCTACATTATCCCATGTGATGGAGTTTACAGTTTGCAGGATATATATTGTAGAAAGCATGTTGATCGTTGGTTGAAAGTATGAGCTAGTATAAGCAAGGATTGTCTAAAAGGAGAAGGGATCACATGACTCGACCCAGATGATTCAGTCTTTGGTAAACTACAGGAAGTGTTGGACGACGGCATTCTCGGGTAAAATGCCACATTAGTTGACAAGTAAGGATGAATGAGGATCTGCCTAGATTTCCTTCATATGCAATGAGCGCACGTCTTCTTCGACTGGTAAACTAAAACTCTTAAGACACCAAAATAGATTTGGTACAAATGGCACAAGCCATGATCATTAAGGTAATCGAGGTTTAAGGTGAAGATTTTCCAAGTACACCATATAAATCAGAGATATACATAAGAGATTACAGACATTCCTAATGGCTTTAAAACATATCTTACATTGTGATGAAAATGGGTAGTTTAAAGAGAATATTAAATTTCTCATCTATTCATTGTGTAGAGCCCTTGTGTGAGACTTCAAAGCATCTCATCCACATAAGTGTTTTTTGTTTTTTTAGAGGAAGTCTTATCAAGAAGCCACCTATGAAAGGTAGCTTTTCTACTTGTTAGAGATTTAAGGTGGCAACGTAAGAATTCTATAAGGTGGGCCTTATTGATCAACGGTCTAGATTGTCTTAAGTGTTGGATAGTGTGATCGGGTGTACCAGTGAACCCTAATAAGTTGTGATGCATCTAAAATCGTGCATGGGGTGGTATGCTAGAGCTGTGATACACAGACAATGTTCTAATGGGATTGGGATTGTCAAATTCATGTGGAGCCTTAGGGAGAGGAATTTTGATGGGTTCCAAACTCTTCAACCCTCTAAAACTATAAAAACATGGCTGGGTCCCCAATTCAACACCAATAGAAGCTAGAATTCCCATCAAAGCTTCTTTAAGGGTGTAAGGAAAGGAAGACTATGGCATCTAGCCTACAGTAATGGTGTCTCAATAACGTACGCTATCTAGTTCTTCTAATCTTCATATCTAATGCATAACACGGTCCTTGCAATTCCGCATAAAGTTTACAGTTAGTATCAAAGACATTATGCATTAGGTATGGAGAAGTGGTTAGGGATTTTAATCCCCAAATTTTATTTATATATATATATATAGGGATTTCAGATTTCGATTCCTAAATCCAGCAATTCAGGTTTCAATTCCCAAATTCAATAATTAGGATTTTGGAATGAATTCAACAAGAATTGGGGCCTTGTGGTGCACTATTTTCAAGTCCAACAATGGATTCCAGCGATAACCCTATACAACGCCCACACGACTTGCGTCCCAATTAGGTAATGCTTAGATTAGAAACATCGGCATCGTATTTCGACAACAAAAAAGGGGAAAGGGTTTAGCACGCTTACCTGTCACTATCGGGATAAGCAGCCCTGAATCTTTGATTTAATGGTTGTAAGAGTTGATCGGGAGCCATCAGACCTCCAATCGGCAACCATGGATGATCTGACTTAGTGGTTGACAACTATTGGCTATGGTGGAACGATGATTGCATCTGTCTAGGAATCCTAGATGGCCAGATCTATATATAACCAGACTCAGACCACCACTGGCATCGTCTATAGTCGTTGCCCTTTCGAAACCCTATTTAGCACCGCTGTATCTGTAGTCAATCGCCGGCCACGCAGCTCCATCACCGAAGCCATGGATTCCGACCATCTTTCTTCTATAACATCTCAAACACCAAGACCCTAAGGATTGATGTCGGCTTCCATGGGTGTTAGGGGTGCTAGAGTCCGGCATGTGGTCGCATTGGTGACACCTTTTCTTGGTAGAGGCAGAGAGCTGGCCGTAGAGTGCCTTGTTTGGGTGAAATAGGGCAGAGCCCTTCTTAAATTCGTGGGGTCCAAATTGCTTTAATGCATGGGCTCTTGATCGGGCCCAACTTCTGTCCATTTTTTTGGTGGGCCACATCGCAGGGGCCATGAGAACCAGTGCCTACTAGTTGTAAGTCCAAGTGTATGGGGCTTGGACCCATTGATGTTTGCTAGTGGGCCTCCATTCATTTATCGTTTGTGGATGGGCCGTCTCCATTATGTTATTTTGGGCCATTAAAACCTTAGATGTACACCATCCATTATATGCATTGTGGGTGCCCCATTTGGACCATAAATCTTGTGAATGTTGACGTCCATATCTATGATGTTCATTGATGGTGTTTAGATCATATAGAAAATGGTTCTCAGTAAGCTCAGTTGTAAGCCCATTATCCATCCTTTAGGAGTTGATATGGACCAATGGAGATTGAAACTTAACCGTCTACTTTTCTTTAAAGTTCTTCAATTTTCAAACGATCAATACCAATCACCTTTTGGGCTAAATCGAACTAATTCATTGTTAATCCATTAAGGACGAGATTAAAATTGAAATCTTAAGTTCATACTTGTAGGATTGAAATCGGTTGTGTTAGCCACCATAGTAACCTCAATCAGAACAAATTTTACGAGTTCAGACTCATGATATTAAAATTTAGTTTATGGATTGCATATAGTTGCATTTATGACCAATGTGAATGGTGAGAAAATACAAACAATCACCGTTTGGTAGGAGAATAAACAGGATGGAGTAAATAGCGCTAGTATAATGTAAACATGAAAGACTCATCCTACCCGTAGGCATTGAGTGTATCAAATTTACATAATTGGCATCGCTTAACTTCATGTTCGGGAGAGTCACTTACATGTTATGACTATCTTCCATAGGATGAGTAATGATGATGCAACCGATTCTCGCCAAGATCGGATGGTTGGGCCCATCTTCATCCAGGATAGTTCAATTGAATTGACAAAACTTTGCCTGATATTTAGTTTTAGAGATAATTGTGAGGAGGATCAGTGTGACACCATTTAGGGTTGTGCAAGGTACAACCAGACTAGCGGCATCATGTTGTGTCATGTATGAAACAAGGAGGTTAGGGCTGGGTCTCGGTGGGTAGGGATTGTAGAGCTATGTCTATGAAATAATGAGCTCATAGTTGTCTCTATGTGGATAGAACATGGTTGTATAAATGCAATATGATAATGAGGTCAGTGTGACATAGGAGCTGAAATGGATATTATGAGAGTGAGCGTGGGGTGTGGGTGAGAGCAACACTAACAATGCTTTCTCAGTAGGTGACATGGATATGTGTTCCATTGGGAGATTGGTGGCAAGTGTCATGCCAAAAGCCTGCTGGGGCACCCCAGCTTGCAAATCAGTATAAGTGAGTCCCTCTCTACTTATTTGAGAGAGAGAGAGAGTAGCAGCTGAAAGTTTCAAAGATATTTCTTTTGAATCAATCAAATGAAGGCCCCTGAGAGTTATATATAGAAATTGAAGTACGTGACCACACGGGAGGCCACAGTTGTGCTACGTCGGGGGTCTAGTACTGCAGAGGTGCCACAGCTAAGCCATCACCCAGTGACACTGCGCTACCACAATGGTTGTGGAAGCAATGTTGCGATAGCACGAACGTTGAGGCTTCACCTCCTAGGCATTGTGATGCCACTGGGCCTGCGCTGTACAATTGCAAGGCCACGGCAGTGCAGACATTAGGGCATCTCTAGTTGGCATTGTGTCGATGTCAAGGCTCCACCGCGGGATGCTGCAGGGCCATGGGCCATGGCTAAGTTGTCATTAGGCAGCATTGCGCTACTACAGGGCCAGGTTTCCTCTAAGTGGCACTGCGTTATTGTGGCCCCCACAGTGGTGTCGGCATCATCGAGGTTGTATCATCGGGTGCCATCAGGCCACAACTAAGCCACCATGGAGAGGCACTGTGTTACCTCGGGGCCATGGTTGTGTCAGCATCGGTGGCCGCCGGGGCATTATGGTGACGTTGGGTCTTCGTTGGATCACTGCTGAGGTCACCGTGTTACTTTTTTGGGTTCAGCATTCATTTGATAATGGGCTGACCATGCTTGATGAGTTGGATGCCACACACCATGATAATCCCCTACATGTATCTAGGCACGTTCTCTTTAACCAGTTTTGTGGATGAGATATCTTTGCTATAAAATATCCCCATATATTTCTGATTTCTCATGAGGACTATAGCTATTATATCAGGCATAACACTGAATTATCCATATCATTACCCTTAATATATATGAATGGGCAATATTAGGAATAGAAACTAGAAGAGAGAGAGAGAGAGAGAGAGAGAGAGAGAGAGAGAGAGAGAGAGAGAGAGAGAGAGAGAGAGAGAGATTTTCACGACAACCAAATTCAAGGGCTCATTCCTGACTTCCTAGGGGAATTTGTTGTAGCCAATTCTACTTGAACATAAGACTATTCTTCTATGTTAATTCCCAAACTACTAAAAAAAATAGTGGTGATCTATGAATGTACACATAGCATAGTTGTAAAGTAACCCAAACTGTCAAATTGGTGACCCACCAATAGATGGTACATAACCCAAAAATTACATAACTCACTGTCTTACTTTTAACTATCCATTTAATAACCATTAATTGGATGGTTAGAATTGCTTGATCAGTGTGATTTCAAAGATGCTACATCTGTAATGGGAACCACTATTTAGATGGTCTGCATAACTCTACATCAATGCCACGTGTGAAGGAGATGAATCACTAACATTTCTTAAATAATGGATAACTAGCATAGGAATCTACCCTGAAGTTTAATGCCTCTCTTAGCTGTTCAATTTTTTATTTTATTTTTTTCTCTCTCTCTGTTTTTTTTTTTTTTTTTTTTTTTTTCTCTCTTTTTGTTTTTTGTATGGCAGGAACTTGGCCAACAATTACTTCGAGGGCAACATACCGAACTCTCTTCTAAATAACCGTAGAAAATCCTTCAAGTAAGACTGTCAACCACTAATTCTTTTTTTTCCTTTTTCTGAAAGATTGAAGTACACTACCTATAACTTTGGTAATACTAAAATTAGCTGTACAAAACATTTGAATGGGCACTACAAAAGAAGCTGGGCCTAACTTATTATATTGACCCCTATACAATACTACACCAAACCAAGATACAAGAAAAACGAAGCCATGCTCGAATCCATCCAATGCACAGTGCCACATCCAACAGACCCAAGCAGCCAAAAGAAAAATAAATAAATAAAACCGACACTGGACAGCATCCCAAAAAACAAGCAACGGCCGAAGCCACTTCTGCGTCGCCATACCAGCCTCTTAAGCTTCAGATCCCAATAGAGAGATCTGCTCTAAAGACCAGCTAGTTGAAATCTGCATGGCAAAAATTTCTGCAAACACTTCTAGCCGACTGCAACACTTCCACCATCAAATTCAGGTGCAGCTTCAATGCAGGCTTCAACTAGCTGCCGCGATTATCTACGTTTTTATTTTTTTTTGACACAACCCGACCATCTTAATACAAACATACACAAGGCCGGACAAAAATGGCAAGACCACCAAAAACCAAAACCAGAATAAACAGAAAAACCAGCCTCTCCTGCCAAAAATACAATCATGCCAAGCTTCCAGCCAAACCAGCAGACCAAATAGGGAAAAGAAAGCCTCTGAACCAGCATGCGCAAAGGATCCTCTACACATGAGCATACCCTACTGAGAAAGAACACCTGCACACGCCAGCAGCATTGAGACCCCCAAAATCTGCATTGAAGCTGCACCTGCTGAACCCTGAGTCAACCCCAAACTCGTGTCTGCAGACCACCAAAATCTGCATTGAAGCATTGAATCAATCACTAACTCGTGTATACAACATCTCCTACCTTTGATTGCCAGCACCCTCTTCACTTTCAAAATTGATTCCTTCTAACTATGGAAATCTGGACAGGAAATTTGAATAGGAATTCCTGCGCACAGTTAATGGGCTAAGACAGATCAGGAGTCATATGGTACGCAGTACCTTGTTTACCAGTCAACCAGTCGACATATGCAATCTTTTCTAAGTCACTGCCCAAATACCATTTACATGCACAACAGGTCTTTCGAAAAAAGCATCTATCACTCAACCATTTGTAGAATAGATTAAGATATATATAACTCGGGTGTCTCAGGTACCTATGATATCTAAGCCATGCATAAGGTGGGCCCCACAGTGAAGGTCAATGAAAAAATTGAAAACAGTGGATGGTTCAAACAAGACATTCCACCTACCCCCAGCCCTTCCCTTTCCATGAGTTTTGACCATGTGTTTGTAAAAATAAAACATCTTTACTTACATCCACCTTTTAAAAATGGCTTTTAGCGTCAATCTTTCATCTTTCTAAAGAGTCTATATCATATACTCACTTCTCCTCCAGATGCAGCATGTTCTTTTGAACACTGACATACCATCAAACCATTAATTTGTAGATTAGATTAAGATCTATATATATATATATATATATATATATATATATACACACACACACACACCATGCAAAAGGTTGGCCGATCCATGAAGGTCGACAGTAAATACAGATGGTTAAAATAAGACCTTCAATCAATCTACAACCCTTTCCTTTGCACAAGTTTCACCATGTGTTTGTGAAAATAACATATATTTCCTTACACCTTTTTAGAATTGTTTTTTACCGTAAATTTTCATATTTCTAAAGACCCTATATCAGACTCATGTCTCCTCCATAGGTAACGTGTTCTATAAACATTCTAAAACTATCAAATATGATTCATAGATTTTCTGATATCTATAATTGATACTGGATGATTATTATTATTATTATTATTATTATTATTTATCTCGATATCAATTTATTCCATCTGATCATATAGATGCTCCACCTTTTGAGAAAACTACGGCGTAGTCCCCATCTTGCCTAACCGACGGGAATTTTGTTTTAAAAAATAACTTCTTAGTACTATTTGCTTGCTCGCACATGCATAATGTTCTAACAATCCAAAGCATCTTTGGCTGAGTTCAATTATCTAACACAGGAAAGTATCTCCATTCAACACCAAATTGCAAGTTTGCGCTGCACATATAGTCTTTAGATTGTTCTTTCTCTAATTTGCAAGTTTGGGCTCCTAAGTCCCAATTTACATTGCTACGGCCGACTATACCCAAAAGCCTTGACCCAACAAGTAACTTAGCACGCTTTTCAATTTATATAGTTCTTGGTTGTGTTACTTAGGGAACAACTGTAGTTAATGTTGATGTGATCAAGCTCACCAGCTCCAAAAAGACTTGCAGAGAATTAACAGTGGGTGCAAGCATAATTTTTTTTTTTTTTTTTTTTTTTTTGGAATCACAATCGCACTTAACACAAGGTGTTGGAGGTATCCGTGGTAATACAAATGTTGAAAAGAAGATTAAAGCAGGAAGAGTGGACTAAGTTGTACTGTATTCCACCCACTTGAGAAAAAAAAATTCACAATGCATGGTTCTTTCTTTCTTTTTTTTTTTTTTTTTTTTTTTCTGAACACCCGATTTGAAATTCATTAAAAGAAAAGAGAGATTTACAACCATTCGAGCAGGGGCCCAACCCGAACCAGGAGCCCACCTATCATATCAACGAAAAGAAAAAGACAACTCGGGAGAAAGACCACCAATGAGAGCCCCGGTGTTCACTCCCCAAGTGCAGGGTTGTGACGTAGTAATAAACTCGGTAAGACCGAGGTCGAATCCCAAGGGACTGAAACTTGTACTTTAAAATTAAGTAGAATTAGAACTAGACTAAGATGAATTCTAAATCAAATAGATTGTGGAATAATTGTGAAATTATTATCTAAAACTTGGGAAAAATTCAGAAAGAGGGAAACTAGGGATTCAGAGGATCCACTTATAGAGATCAGGGAGATCTTATGCCTGCTTCAAGAATCATGGAAATTAAACTGAACTGACGTTGATATAGTTTTCAAGAGATGAAAGGTATATGAATTAGAATGGATTTCATCACCAAACCATGCCCAGGAGACAAAGCAAACAACAAAAATAAACTAATTACCAACCAATCAACATGCCATGAAGGTTAGGAAGGGTATCGGCATCCGACCATACCCAGGAGACGATGGTGAACAACAAGACTTCTTGACGTCATGAATATAAAAAGAATAGGACATGCTCAAAGTCATCACAGACCCATTGTAATTTCAGTCACAACAGACCATAAAAGGCTACAAACATTTCCTTAATTAAACCCAAATCAACATCAGTTCGGGGAGACATCAGCAGGCTTTTCTCAGCGAGCACCTCCACTGTAAAAGCCGAGTGATCGGCAATGGGGGATCGATCTGGTTCATTACCATAAAGATCGATCTGGTTCTTTTCTCAGCGAGCACCTCCACTGTAAAAGCCGAGTGGTCGACAATGGGGGATCTCGTCGGGTCCGGTAATGCCGGACCCTTTCCAGACTGGCATCTCGTTAGAGGAAGATGACAAGCAAACTACATCCATAAACTGCCCCAACCCAGCATTGCGGCGCCGGTTGGATTTCCGCCCCAAGCTTCAAATGGGAGGAGAAAACACCTCAATAGCAGCGACTTCAGTTTGTTCAGCAGGAACATTACCTTTGACACTTCGATAGAAGACCTCTTCCGGATCTTTAGCAAATTTGGGAAGGTCATAGACACATACATCCCGAAGATTCCAGGGACGCTCAAGCCGAGAGGGTTTGGCTTCGCTCGCTTCAGATACGAGCAGGAGGCAAAGAACGCAATGGATGTTCTAAATGGCAAGAGGATTGACGGCAGAATCGTAGAAATTAGATGGGCCCAGAGAAAGGGAACTCAGATGGCAGAAGCGCAAACTCGACACAAATTCACACAGAGGTATGTACAGGTCGTATCTAATCCCACTCTCTTTTGCCAATGCAGTAAACATTGATGCTCTATCGCGGCCCCAAAAAGCTCCACAGGGGGAAATGGATGTCACCATTGCAGACCGAAAAGCTGCTGAAACCAGAATGCAGACTTTAAAATTGGGGGTGGTAACCACAGTTTCAAATCACAACATTTCGATTCTCCGAATCAGAAGCGCTATCAGGGCATCCTTTTGCTTCGGACCGTCCATCAGTGAACTCACGAGAATCTCCCCAAACAAATTCCTATTAGTATGGAAATCCAAGCAGGCGCAGGATGCTTTTCTGTTGGATTTGGAGCTTCAAAAAACGTTGAATATTTCCAATGCCGCAAAATGGTCCCCAGAGGAAGTTTTTGGTGGGGAAGGTGTGTGGCTCAGGCTATTCGGTATACCAGCTCATGCATGGGTGGAGACAGTTTTACTGGATTTGGGTAATCAGCTGGGTATAGTCACTCAAGTTGATCCGATAAGTGCTTATGGAATTTTCCAATGCTTTGCTCGTATCAAGGTCGTCATACGCCCCCAGAAAACTCTGCATAAAGTCCTAAATCTCATGGTACTTGGGAGATGCTTTCCGATTATTGTAGAGTTCGAACCCATCAATATAGAACATATTCCACCAGGGGTGTAGGGCCCAAAGGAAAGCACCAAGGAATGGGTGGAAAGACGTTTCAGCAAAAAACAGGCAGACAAAATTTCAGGCCAGCGACATGTTTGTGAAAATGACAGTGAGGTAGCAGAGATTGAAAATGCCACTATGTGTGCGCAGGAAATCTCTCATATGAATGAAGAAACAATAAATGGAAGAATAAGGGAAATGATACCTATCTCTCATGTCATGGACAAGGACAATCCACCCGGTCCGTCTCCTACAGGAGCTGCAAGTTACCTCCAAAACATTCTTTGGGAAGTAAAGACATTTCTGCAGTGAATGGAAAAAGCCAGTTAGAGAATGGTACAAGCCACTTAGAGAATTATGATGCCATTGCCACAGATTATGTGTTGGGACAAACGAATTCACCTGCAACAAAGGCAGAAAGGCAGCTGGGGAGACCGTCCCAGCCTGCTCAGAGACAACAATGCACATGCTGGTATCTTCAAGAGGATTTCAGAATTGCAGCTGGTAGCAGCGGTTCTAGCGATCCCAGCCCATCAATCCTCCAATGTCAAACTTCAAATATCCAACAACAAAAACAGCAAGCAAGAAGTGTCATGGCTGACATGTCCAGGGACCTTTTCAGCATGGAATTTGCATCAAATGACCACCCAGGAAATCAGCATGAGGTTTACAAGGAACCAGAATCAAACAGCCGGATAACAAAAGTGTACAGGCGAAGGAGAATAAGATCGGAAGGAAATTTACCCTATATGTTGGGCACACAGTATCTGGACAGAGAGGAAGGGACAAAAACAACAATAGAGGACTTCTTTGCAGATTCAGAAAATGAGATGAATGAAATGCAACTCACGCCGACTCGCCAAAAAAATCAGGAGGACTCACAGCTATCAGACGGTTTTAACTCTCCCTTGAGAGAGGATTTGCTGCTCAACCATCATTTGGAGATAGATTTATCTCCATATTTTGGGCACCAATACTTTGAGCATGAGGCTGGAGAAAGGGGAGTCTTGCAGGAACAACCCTCAACAGCTAAATCTCAGCAGAAGGGAGGTGATCCAGCAGGCCAAGATGCTGAATCTCAACAAGAACACCCAGAAAAGGAGCAGAATTTAGAACAGGTCCCAACAAAACACCCAAAGCACAGGAATGTGGTAATTCAGAAAGACAAATCCCTGGAAATGCAGCCGAACAGAGGTATCAACGTCCAAAGGAGAAGGCCGCGCATTTTCTATAGCAGAGGCGATTGGGAAACCAGGCTAAGAAGACTTAAACGAAGGGCAGTGAACACAGGATGTATCACGGATGGATAAAATTCTTATTTGGAACGCTCGAGGTATTGGAAACCGAAGGACAGTCAGAACCTTGAAAAGAATGCTGAGGACCCACAACCCTTGGATTGTGGTGATCCTTGAACTGATGATCAGAGACTCAAATAGAGTGAGGATAGGCCTGTCGCTGGGCTTTCACCTCTCCTTCTCAAATGATGAGGAGGGTGGCAAAATCTGGTTCTTTTACAAAGATTTTTTCCCTTGTGCAATTTTAAAAGCTACTAACCAATTACTGTCTGTAAACATGTACATCCACAACTTGCAGCTATCAGTCAATATAACTGCAGTATATGCTAGCTGCTCTCAGCTGTCTAGGAGGCTACTCTGGAATGACTTGGTAGATATTTCCAATGGCCTTCTTAGCCCATGGGGTGTTTGTGGCGACTTCAACGCGATCACTGCAGCTGTAGAAAAAATGAGCAGGGGAGCTTTTGATAGTCACAGCGCTAGAGATTTCTGCGAGGCGATTGAGAATGCGAGTTTGTTTGATGCAGGCTTCAAGGGGCCGAGGTTCACATGGTGCAACAACCAGTCTGGCTCTTCAAGGAGTTGGGCCAGGCTGGACAGAGTGCTCATAAATACAGACTGGGCATCCTCTTTTCCGTCTTTCCAAATAGATCACTTGCCACGAATCAACTCGGACCATTGCCCTTTACTTATGTCCTTCCCTCCTCAACCGCCAAGCAAGCCAAAACCGTTTAGATTCCAGAAGATGTGGATGAAGGAAAGATCTTTTATGGAGGTGGTTAAAGAGGCTTGGAACAAGGTGGATTCCTATCATCCGGTTATCAACGTGCTTGTAAAACTGAAGAGTGTGAAATCACAGCTTAAATTATGGAACAAAGAGCATTTTGGGGATATTTTTGAGAGGCTAAAGGCGGCAGAAACCGAAGTAGCAGCCTTAGATCTTCAACTCCAGCTGTTAAAATCAAGCCAAAGAAATGACACGAACTTGCAGCAAAAATTTCTAGACGCAACAGAGTAGCTGAACCAGTGGGAGACAAATCATGAAATCTTCTGGAAACAAAAGTTCAGAATAAGCTGGTTGGATGAGGGGGACCGTAACACAAAGTTTTTCCACGCCACAGCTACTGAAAGACAAAGGACCAGAATTACTAGTATTCAGCGAGATTCAGGGGAAGTAGTGACGGATAATGAAGAAATCAAGAAAGATGCAATCCGCCATTTTAAGGAATTGTTTAAAGGCAGACACAACACTTTAAATTCAGATTTGCTTCAGTGGGTGCCGCAGTTAGTGACACAGGAGATGAATGAATGTCTTATGAAGCCTCCTACCATCCACGAAGTAAAATCAGCTATTTCCTCCTTTCCATCAGAAAGTGCGCCGGGCCCAGACGGGTTTTCTGGTGTATTTTTTTCTGTTTGCTGGGACATAATTGGCCTGGACATTCACAAGGCAATGGTCTACTTCTTCCAGGGAGGAAAGCTTCCTCGGGCTGTTAATTCCTCGCTGATATGTTTGATTCCCAAAGGGGCCGCTCCAAGGAAATGGGCTGACTACTGCCCGATAAGCTTATGCAATTGCCTCTACAAGATCTTCTCCAAGATCATCGCTATCAGACTCGGCGAGTTCCTCCCTTATCTGATCTCTCCAGAGCAAGGGGCTTTTGTCAAAGGCCTGGCCATCTCGGAAAACATTGCGCTCTCCCAGGAGTTGTTCAGGGAAGTAAATAGGAAGTCAAGAGGAGGAAACGTGGTCCTAAAATTAGATATGGAAAAAGCATACGATAAGGTGGATTGGGCTTTCCTAAAGCAAGCTTTGATGCGGTTCGGGTTTTGTGATAGGTGGGTCAACATCGTGGAAAACTGTTACTCAAGTTGCTGGTTCTCAATCTTGATTAATGGGGAAGCGACTGGTTTTTTCAAGTCCTACTGTGGGCTGAGGCAAGGTGATCCGCTTTCGTCGAGTTTGTTCATTCTGGGGGCGGATGTTTTAAGCCGAAGCCTTCATCATATGGTGGTGACGGGTAGTTGTGCTCCTTTCTCTATTGGAAGGGGTTGCCCGATTGTTTCACATTTACTCTATGCGGATGATACTCTCCTCTTTCTGAACGGAGGTATGGCTTCGATGAAAAGGACTGCGGCCTTGTTGGAGGAGTACCAAAATGCTTCGGGGCAATGTATTAATAAAAGGAAAAGCTCCTTTTATTGCTCCGACAAGATACCTGTTGCCAGAATTCGTCAAATCACCAGATTGCTAGACATCGGTAGATCCACTGGCCCCTTTCTCTATCTAGGGGTTCCCCTGGCAGTGGGTCGACTGAAAGCTAGTGCTTTTCAGCCCTTGGTTGACAAAGTGGAAGGGAGGATAAGGGGTTGGAGATCCAGGTTTTTGTCTCAAGCAAGGAGAACGGTCCTTATCAAGCATGCGCTGGGTAGTATTCCTATACACACTATGGTAGCAACTTGCTTTCCAAAGCAGGTTTTATCCACTTTAGAGAAAACTTTCGCTTCCTTCTTTTAGGGGTGGGCAGCTGGTAATCGAAAGCTTCATTGGAGAAGCTGGAAGTGCATAACAAGGCCGAAAGAAGAAGGGGGATTAGGCATCAGGAAGCTAGCTGAGGTGATGGGTGCCTTCCTGATTAAAATGGCTTGGGTCCTTCAGTTCCACAGGGAATCCAGCTTATGGGCGTCTTTTATGGCAGCAAAATACAATTTTAATCACGAAACTTCGGTGTCCGAAAGCAATTCTAGGCGTGCATCTCCCTATTGGAAGAAGATCCTGAAAGTTATTCCTTTCTTGGTTGAAAAGGTACAGTGGAGTGTGGGCACAGGTGATTGCAGTTTCTGGAGATGCAATTGGACCGGCCTTGGCCCTCTCCAAAATTTTTTGACGTCAGAAACCACAGCCGATGTTCTCTCCTTGCAAGTTAACCACGTTTTGGGTCCATCAGGTCCTCTACCGCCGTCGGTGGCGCTATCCATGCTCCCCAATCACGTCTTTGATCATATTTACCAGCGCGGTTTCTGTGTTTCAACTGGTGTAGATACTCCTCTTTGGCCCTTCACTTCTTCAGGCGTCTTCACAATTAAATTAGCCTGGAAAGTTAGCAGGACGATAGCTCCTAAAAAGAGCTGGGCTCGGTGGGTTTGGCATGGGAAACTTCCGCCAAAAATCTCCTCTTTTATCTGGAAAATTCTTCATAATGCTATTCCAGTTGAGAAAGCAGTCCAATCCAGAGGAGTGTCTCTGGCTTCTAAGTACGGTTGCTGCAGGGATGAATCCGAGCAGGGCCCAGCTGAAGAGTCCGTGTCTCATCTCTTCCTGAACGGTCAACAAGCCTCATCAGTCTGGGATTTCTTTGGAGTGCAAGCTGGGCTTTCCATCATGCAGGCCCTTACGGTGGAAACAAGGATTATGCAGTGGAGGCGGGGCTGTGAAGATAGAAGAGATCGGTCAGTCAGCAAGCTTCTCACACCTGCCTTTATTCTCTGGGAGCTTTGGAAATCCAGGAACAGGGCCTTTTTTTATGGCAAAGATATGACGTATCAATCGGTTATTGCCAACGTCTCTTGGTGGCTGAACACCATCAACACTGAGGAAATCAAAAGAAGGAATGTGCTGCTTCTTTCACCGCAGCAGGCCGTGGTCTTATGGCAGAAACCCCCAGCCGGTTGGGTGAAAGTTAATGTTGACGGATCCTCTAGGGGAAATCCGGGCTTCGCAGGGGGTGGTGGCGTTTGTAGAAATGACAAGGGAGAGTTCATTTTTGGTTTCACCTTCGGCTATGGTGTCATGTCGAGTATAGGAGCTGAGGTCTGCGCGGCTCATGATGGGCTTCTTCTATGTTTGGAAAAAGGATTTTCCAAAATTGTGGTGGAATCAGATTCGGATCTGGTGATTAAGGTCTTCAATGAGGAAGCAAACATCGGTTGGCAATGGAATGGCTGGAGAATCATAACGAATAGACTGCGGGATCTTGCCTCTGTGGAGTTCAGCCACGTGTTCAGAGAAGGAAATACGTCGGCAGATGCGCTCGTGCATAAAGCAAGTGCGTCCCAAGCTCGTGTCGTTTTTTCCAACAGGGCGGATTTGCCTCAGCAGGTGAGGGGCTTACTCTTCCTGGACAAGGTTGGCCTTGGTGCGATTCGAGAGAGGAGGAATTAAGGCCTGCCTCACATTAGCTGCCCCCTTTCTCTTTTGGGTTTTTGTCTTTTTTCGGCCCGGATGTCCCGGCCTTTTACGATAGGTCTTCTTTAGGTCCTTTTTTCCTAACAAGACCTGAAATATGTAATTTTGTCCAGATTTGAATACGAATATTCCTTTACTTAAAAAAAAAAAAAAAAAAACATCAGTTTAGTCTAAACAAAGGCACAAGCAAAGAGTCATCTCATCACGCTACAAGCTTCACCTCTTAGCCCTAGCTAAGAGGTTTAGCCACACATGGTAGTGATGAGGCTAAAATCCCTTAGAAAAAGAAAGCATAAAAGCCAGAAAAATAAAATATAATAAAATACTTTCTCGGTCTCTCTCTTCCTGTCTCCTGTCGACCAAAACTCCCAGCCGTGGATGATTTCCCCTCCCCTTCATGTTCTCTCTCTCTTCCTTTTATAACAACAGCAAGGGTCTGTCGTGTGTGAGGCTAGAATCCTGTTTGGAGACTGCCTGCGAAGGCTTTTACGCAGCCTAGAAACGGTGTAAAGTCCGTACTGAAGTCGGTGGTGTCAGTGGGACCCATGATCGCATTCTAATGGAAAATCTACTCCGTCCATTATCTTCACTTCAAAAATTCAACCGGATATGGACGGTTTTCTTTTGTCTGTTGATGTGGCCCTAGGAAGAAATCTCGTTTCAACTGTAACAGATAGCCCTTTTGCGCTAGCTGTCATCCGCACATGTGCGTGTATGATAAACCAAAATCAACATGGATTTGAATGGTTTTCGTCCCTCTGCATGATGGATGATCTGGATTTGACTGATGAGTCCAAATGGTGGCCCACAAGATTCTCCCGCAGGCTCTGTTGCGAACAGAGCCTGCGTAAGCGTTACGCAGTGATGGTGGTGGGACCCATAATCGGTGATGCAGGAAGAATCCAATCCGTCCACTGAATTCCCCTTGCAAAACTGATCAGGTATTACGTGCTTCCATTCACCTTCAGTGTGACCCACGAAGTTTTCATTCAGCCGTCCATCCTCCGTTTGGACAGTTAAAAATTAATCTTCGATGTATCTTGAATTTTCGTCACCTAGGCAAGGGAAATATGGACCACGCGAGTCACACGGACGGTCCGGATCAAACTTTCGGATCACGATGGTGGGCCACAAGCAAAGCCCAATCAAACAGGGAAAACGCTGTTGCGTTTTTCTCGAATTGAGAAGAAGAGTCGGTCAGCGTTTGCTGACCGACTTTCGGATTTTTGGTGCACGCCCAGTGCACTAATGCACTGTGCTCATGCACTGTATGCTTGAGTCTCACAGAGATGTTTGTGAGAAATCTGATCCGTCCATCCGTATTCTCACCTCATTTAAGCCGTTAGGACCAAGTTTGAAGCATTTTCAGATATCAGGTGGGCGCAGAATTGACCGTTCAAGGGATGATTTATCCGTTGGCCCACTTCCCGAGATCTTCAATGGATGAAATTTAATATGTACGGCTAATTTATGGTTCACATCCCATGTATGGAGTCTCGTGTCAAGCAGACGGTGAGATCCTCGTGATCTTGCATTCTGCACTAGTTTCGGGCCTCTTTAACGTGAACGGCTTGATTTCCTCGGATCCCTGGCATGTAGATTCTTCAATGTTGGTCCTCTGGAGTCCGTCCCTTGCTCTGGTGACTTTCAGAGCGTTAAATTCATGCTTTAAGCTCCCTATTTCGGTCCATGCTTGCAAATACACTCTGCATCACCAACACGATTAAAGCGGGCCATTAAACGGTATCATGTTCGCAAATCAAGGCAATAATTAGGGTCTGATATGCAATATTTGACCCTCAACACAACCCACAACCAGCATTTTGCTAGTCTCGAGCAAAATATGCAAAAAATAAGTTGAGAACTACAACACAATTTACATGAACTCGAGTGATTATTTTTTATTTTTTATTTTTTATTTTTAAAGGCTAAAAACAATTCAGATACGAAAAATCTAAGATTCATGAATGTTGGGAATTAGTTTCTCCTGGACCCAGGCACACAGTAAATTCATAATCATGTTCAAAGTATTAGTCCATCAATTAGAACAATCCTAAACATTGAGTTCCACAGGTGTAAAGTGTAATCTCGACTTCCAACATTAATACTCAATTCTCTATTTCAGGTTATCATTGGTAACCAACAAGAAAATTCATGATTACCAAAACTTGCCTCAAAGATCATCTTTTCATTCCTTTAGCTTTTGATTTTTCATTAAAAGTAACGCCAATGAGGGGAATCAAATCCTTACCTATAGGGAGCAAACTTATGGTGAAGATTGTACACCCAACCCTTTTCACATATCATCCATGGGGAATTAAATCTACACCTATAAGGAGCAAACCTATGGTGAAGATTATTCGCCTACCCCTTTCCAAAGGCATTTGTATTTTCTTTTTCTTCAATTGATCATGACGGGCAACTTTTCAGGCTGGTTCCTTCCATGTTTAGTGATTACCAAGTTAATCCTTCAATATTAAACTGAAACCTCAATGTGTAAGCGAGATGTGACATGTGAAATCATGACTCAATCAATGTTTACAACTTCTAATCATGGATTAATAATTCAAACTTAACTGTGAAATCTAACGGACAACTGAATCTAAGAGTAGTAAATTACCAACATTCCATATCCTGTAATTCTAAATCAAAGATGGTCGTCAAATCACCTCGAATTCACCAGAAAGTCTAGAAAAAATTTTAAAAATTTAAAAATTTCCACAATTTTTACTCAAGACGAAGAAAACACTGATTAGGTAACCTAATTTCCCACCCCCAACCTAAAAGCTACATTGTCCTCAATGTAAAAGATATGAGCATGGAATGCACATGGGACAACAAAAGTAAATGTGAAGTGATGGGAAGATAGTACCTGGATGATGAATCGTGAGAGACTTTCCAAGAGATCGCAGCATGGAATCCAATCAGCACGAGAGAGAAAGCAACACAAAACTAACAAAAATAAAATCCTACCTATACTACTTTCGCAGGTGCTCTCGATTGCATTTAGCGCATGCAACAAGCCTTTAAACTCCTAGGTTGCCCCTAGAGGACGAGTTGTAGTCTCGTGAGGGTTTGCAGTAATGTTACCCACAAACATTGAACTAGGAAAATGAAATGAATTGAAAAGCTGGGTTGCCTCCCAGGAGCGCTAAGTTTAACGTCTTCAGCCAGACTAAAGCAACTACCCTAGTCCTATGCAAACAGGAAACCTACCTATATCTCCATCAGACTAGCAGATCAATCCTGGTAAACAGGATCAGTCAGAGGCATAGACATATCCTCTGAATCAAATTTCTCGACAAATGGTTTTAATCAATGTCCATTTACTTTAAACTCCTTTCCATTGTCGGGATCTCTTCTCTCAACGGCCCCATGAGGATAAGCAGTAACAACAATGTAAGGGCCGGTCCAACGAGATCGAAGCTTACCCGGAAAGAGATGTAATCGAGAATTATACAAAAGGACTTTCTGACCTGGCTTGAATGATTTTCGTAGAATATGTTGGTCATGAAACGCCTTTATCTTGTCCTTGTAAATTCTCGAGTTCTCGTACGCGTCGTTCGGATTTCTTCGAGTTCATTTAATTGAAGTTTGCGTAGCGAGCCAGCGTTATTCAGATTGAAATTCAGATTTTTGATCACCCAGTAGGCTCTATATTCCAACTCCACAGGCAAGTGGCAAGCCTTCTCAGAGACGAGTCTAAAGGGAGACATTCTAATAGGGGTTTTAAAAGCAGTATGGTAAGCCCATAAGGCATCGGTCAATCGGATTGACCAGTCTTTACGATCAGGTTTAACCGTTTTCTCCAAAATGTGCTTGATCTCCCTATTAGAAATCTCAACTGCCCACTTGTCTGTGGGTGGTATGGGGTGCTCACCTTATGAGAGATACCGTATTTCTTCATTAAATTCTCGAATGGCCTATTACAAAAGTGTGAGCCCCCATCACTAATGATGGCTCGAGGCGTTCCAAATCGGGAAAGGATGTTTTCTTTCAGGAATTTAATGACCGTACGATGGTCATTAGTTCGGCACGGAATCGCTTCGACCCATTTAGTGACATAGTCTACGACAAGTAAAATATATAAATTCCTAAAAGATTGGGGGAATGACCCCATGAAATCGATGCCCTAGCAATCAAATGCCTCTATGATAAGAATGAGATTCAAGGGCATCATATTTCGACGGGACAATGCTCCCAATTTCTGACAACGCTCACAAGCTTTGCAAAACTCATGAGTGTCCCTAAATATAGTGGGCCAATAGAAGCCACACTGCAGAATCTTGGCTGTGGTCTTTTTTACAGAAAAGTGACCACCACAGGCCCGTGAGTGACAGAAGGAGATGACACTCTGATGCTCATCGTTTGGGACACATCTCCTCAAGATTTGGTCTGGGCAATATTTAAACAAGTATGGATCATCCCAGAAGAAGTTGCGCACCTCGGTGAAAAATTTCTTCTTATCTTGCGCAGTCCAATGTGTCGGTATGGAACCTGTGGCAAGATAATTAGCGATGTCAGCGAACCAAGGTGAATGGGAGACTCTGAACAATTGTTCATCGGAGAACATGTCATTGATATGGGTCGCCTCAAGGGCATCAGAGGTATTAAGGCGAGAAAGGTGATCGGCCACTACGTTCTCTACTCCCTTTTTATCTTTAATTTCCAAATCAAATTCTTGGAGTAGAAGGATCCATCGTATCAGGCGGGGCTTAGAATCATTCTTAGAAAGAAGATAATTAAGTGCCACATGATCTGTATAGATAATGATCTTGGATCCGATCAGATAGGACCTAAATTTGTCCAAGGCGAACACTACGACTAAAAGTTTCTTTTCCTTATTCGAGTAGTTCACTTGGGCAGGATTTAAAGTTCTACTCGCGTAATGGATGACGTAAGGCCTCTTATCTTTTCTCTGGCCTAGAACTGCTCCAAGAGCATAATCAGAAGCGTCACACATAAGCTCAAAAGGAAGGCTCCAGTCGGGTGGCTGCATGATGGGTGCAGTGGTTAACGTGCCTTTAAGCTTGGTGAAAGCTTCCTGGCATTGCTCAGTCCACTCGTATGGAGCATCCTTTTGAAGACGATTACATAAAGGACGAGAGAGGAGACTAAAGTCCTTTATGAATCGCCTATAAAATCCTGTGTGTCCTAAGAAGGATCGCACGTCCCTGATGTTCTTAGGTGGAGGTAGGTTAGAGATAAGATCGATTTTTGCCTTATCTACTTCAATTCCCTTGGACGAGATGATATGTCCAAGGACAATCCCCTTATGAACCATGAAATGACACTTCTCCCAATTAAGTACCAGATTCTTTTCTTCACATCTTTCAGCACACATTTGAGATTCTCTAAGCACTCGCTGAAAGATGAACCGAAAACAGAGAAATCGTCCATAAAGACCTCTAGATATTTTCCCACCATGTCAGAAAAGATACTCAGCATACATCGCTGAAAGGTGGCAGGGGCATTACATAACCCGAATGGCATCCTTCTGTAAGCAAAGGTGCCATAGGGGCAGGTAAATGTGGTCTTTTCCTGGTCCTCAGGGGCGATTTCAATTTGGTTATAGCCCGAATACCCGTCAAGGAAACTGTAATAGGAATGACCGGCTAATCTTTCCAAGATCTGATCAATGAATGGTAGAGGAAAGTGGTCTTTCCTCGTGACGGTATTTAACTTCATGTAGTCAATGCACATTCTCCAACCAGTAGTGACTCTAGTTGGCACGAGTTCATTATTAGCATTGGCTACGATGGTGATTCTGGACTTCTTAGGAACCACCTGAGTTGGACTCACCCATTGACTATCAGATATAGGGTATATGATACCCATATCCAATAGTTTGAGAACCTCGGCCGTAACCACTTCCTTCATGTTTGGATTTAGTATACGTTGTGGTTGCCGAGCGGTCTTCGCATTATCCTCAAGATATATGCGGTGAGTACAAATCGAGGGGTCGATTCCCTTGAGGTTCGCGATCGTCCATCCTAGGGCTCCTTTATGTTTAATGAGGTAGATATGAGCATACTCTCCTGTTCTTTCTTCAGGTGGGCAGAGATCACCGCCAGGTATGTCTCATCTTGACCTAAATAGGCATATTTCAAATCAGAGGGCAAAGGTTTTAGGTCAAGCTTCAGTGCCTTGAGGTTAGACGGTAGAGGCACTACATCAGTTTATGGCAATTCTTCAAATTGTGGCCTCCACCGGTTAACTTCAAGTACCGGTGCAATATCCAGCAAGGCATACGTCTCCCTAATCATATCATCATCAACTCATAGGAGTGGGCCAGGCACGTCTCTAGAGGGTCGGAGGATAAGGTCAGAGGTGTTGTATCTTCCACGAAAGAGTCAATCATGTTAATGTTGTGGATATCGTCATCATTCTCTGAGTTGCTGCCGTTATTGAAAAAAATGTTTGACTTCAATGTCAAATTTCTGAAAGACATAGTCATGACACCATTCCTGCAATTGATAATTGCATTTGACGTGGCAAGGAATGGGCGACCAAGAATGAAGGGAATCCGAGTGCTCATGTTATTGATGGGTTCGGTGTCCAGGATGATAAAATCTACAGGGTAGTAAAATCTATCGACTTGGACTAACACATCCTCAATAATCCCTCTTGGTACACGAACAGAGTGATCGGCAAGTTGTAGTGTGGTTAGGGTGGGTTTTAACTCACCCAAACCTAACTGTTTGTATACCGAGTAGGGAGTCAGATCGACGCTCGCTCCTAAGTCAAAAAGTGCATGATTGATTCGATGGTTCCCGATTACACATGATATGGTTGGGCTACCGGGATCCTTGAATTTCTACGGCACGTCTTGCTTCAGGATGACACTCACTTTCTCAGCAAGAAAATCTTCTTTTGAATACTCTGTCGTCTTTTGGTCCTGCATAGGTCTTTCAGAAATTTTGCATATGAAGGAATCTGTTTTACGACATCAAGTAGAGGAATGTTGACTTTCACTTGTTTCAACACCTCCAGAATATCCTGAGAGTTAGAAAGACGTTTTGGTGCAACCAACCGTTGGAGGAACGGAGCAACTGACTTCTCTAGAAGTTCTGGTTCTAATTTTTGTGGGGCATCACTAGATCCATCATTATTGTCCTCTTCTGGTTTTTGAGGCTTTTCGGGCCTAACCAGAAGGGTTTTATCAATGATCTTGCCACTCCTAAGAGTGGTGATGGATTTAGCGTGCCCCATTTGATTTGAAGAGCTAGGATCACTTATCTCGTACTGCGGTTTAGGATTAGGGAGTGCTTATGTAGGAAGCATCCCCTTTTCTATAACCATCATACGTGAATCCATCTTTTGCATAAAATCTGTAAATCCTCGCATTGCATGAGCCAGCTCTTGTATGGAATTTTGAACCGATTCTTCTTGAGGTTTCCCCTGATTTGGATTTTGATTGAAAAAACCTTGGGGGTAGCCGTTTGTCCATTTCTCCAACTAAAGTTTAGATGATTTTTCCAACCAGGATTGTACGTATTGGAGTTAGGTCCAGTAAAAGGTCTTTGATAGTTGTTTACGGCATTAGCTTGCTCATTCAACACTCCTCGAAAGGCAGGTATTGTAGGACAGTTTTCAGTTGTGTGAATGTTGCAATCACAGATGCCGCAAATAATTTCATTGACCTTATCCTTCTTTCCTTACATGGCCTCAAATTTTCTTATGAGATTAATCACTTTATAATTGAGATCATCCTCTTCATTCAGGAGATACAATCCACCTTTCTCCTTAGATTGAGTTGGCCTAGACGTGGTGTTTGATTTTGGGTAATAGTCCCACGATTGTGTTTTTTCAGCCAAACTATCAAGGTAATCCCATACCTCGTCAACATCTTTATTGATGAACTCTCCATTACACATCGTCTCGACCATTTGGCGCATAGAAGATGTCAGTCCATCATATAAAAAATTTGTAATGCGCCACGTTTCAAAGCCGTGTTGTGGGCATGAACTGACCAAATCTTTGAACCTTTCCCAACATTGGAAGAATGTTTCATCTTCCTTTTGGGCGAAGTTCATGATTGCTTTCCTGAGGGTAATCGTTTTATGGTGTGGGAAAAATTTCTTTATGAATTCCCTCTGCATATCATTCCATGTGCCAATGGATATAGGACGCAGTGAATGTAACCACGTCTTAGCCTTCTCTTTCAAGGAAAAAGGAAAGAGTTTCAGCCTGATTGTATCCTCGGATACATTAGGAAAGTATAAGATGGCTATAATCTCATCGAACTCTTTCAGGTGTAAGTATGGACTCTCTGATTCAAGCCCATGGAATTTAGGAAGGAGTTGGATAACCCCTGGTTTGATGTCCATTTGTCCTGTATTTTCAGGAAAAATTATGCATGAGGACGTACTCACCCCCGCTGGTTGTAAATAATCCGGTAAAGTATGAGGCGGGGAGCTTGATGCACCTCATGCTCATCATGTACTTCCTCATCCCTATGTTGAGGTAGTGCTTGAGGTTGATTTGTAGCCATAACCTCAATTAACTCAGGAGAATTCGAGCGATGTCTAGTCCTGTGATGGACAGTTAACCCCTTGACTAATCCTCCTTCAGTCAAAAGACGTCGAGTGTTGTCACGAGCCCACTTGGGCATGAAACACTCGCAGCCCTCAATCAAATTTTAAACCTAATCCTAAGAAAGAAAATGAGAATCTAGAAAGAAAGAGAGAGTTAGAAGAGATTACCAAATTGGAGTTCCTAAGATTAAAAAAAAAAACTGCAAAACAAAACAAAATAAGTTAGTTTCTAATAAAAAAAGAAGGAATTCCTAAAAAGAAGGAAGTAGAAAATTTCTAAAATAAATTAGGAAAGTCCTAGACTAGAAAGTAACTTAATAAAAGCGATCTGACAAATAGAAAGTAGAGGTTAGAAAGAGCTTACTGAATTAGAGGTTTCTATCTTAAAAGCCTATAAAACAAGATGGTTAGTTTCTAAAAATCAGGAAAATCTTAACCTAAAATTAAAACCTAATCTTAAACTAATTCTAAAACCAATTAATTTCAAAAAATCGTAACCGTCAGTCCCCGGCAACGGCACCAAAAACTTGTTCACTCCCCAAGTGCAGGGTTGTGATGTAGTAATAAACTCGGTAAGACCGAGGTCGAATCCCAAGGGACTGAAACTTGTACTTACTCTAAAATTAAGTAGAATTAGAACTGGACTAAGATGAATTCTAAATTAAATAGATTGTGGAATAATTGTGAAATTATTATCTAAAACTTGAGAGAAATTCAGGAAGAGGGAAACTAGGGATTCAGAGGATCCACTTATAGAGATCAAGGAGATCTTATGCCTACTTCAAGAATCATGGAAATTAAACTGAACTGACGTTGATATAGTTTTCAAGAGATGAAAGGTATATGAATTAGAATGGATTCCATCACCAAACCATGCCCAGGAGACAAAGCAAATAACAAAATTAAACTAATTACCAACCAATCAACATGCCATGAAGGTTAGGAAGGGTACTGGCATCCGACCATGCCCAGGAGACGATGGTGAACGACAGGGCTTCTTGACGCCATGAACATAAAAAGAATAGGACATGCTCAAAGTCATCGCAGATCTATTGTAATTTTAGTCACAACAGACCATAAAAGGCTAAAAACATTCCCTTAATTAAACCCAAATCAACATCAGTTCAATTTAAACAAAGGCACAAGCAAAGAGTCATCCCATCACGCTACAAGCTTCACCTCTTAGCCCTAGCTAAGAGGTTTAGCCACACATGGTAGTGATGAGGCTAAAATCCCTTAGAAAAAGAAAGCATAAAAGCCAGAAAAATAAAATATAATAAAATACTTTCCCGTCTCTCTCTTCCTGTCTCCTGTCGACCAAAACTCCCAGCCGTGGATGATTTCCCCTCCCCTTCACGTTCTCTCTCTCTTCCTTTTATAACAACAACAAGGGTCTGTCGTGTGTGAGGCTGGAATCCTGTTTGGAGACTGCCTACGAAGGCTTTTACGCAGCTTAGAAACGGTGTAAAGTCCGTACTGGAGTTGGTGGCGTCAGTGGGACCCATGATCGCATTCTAATGGAAAATCCACTCTGTCCATTATCTTCACTTCAAAAATTCGACCGGATATGGACGGTTTTCTTTTGTCTATTGATGTGGCCCTAGGAAGAAATCTCATTGCAACCGTAACAGATGGCCCTTTTGCGCTGGCTGTCATCCGCACATGTGCGTGTATGATAAACCAAAATCAACATGGATTTGAATGGTTTTCGTCCCTCTGCATGATGGATGATCTGGATTTGACTGATGAGTCCAAATGGTGGCCCACAAGATTCTCCCGTAGGCTCTGTTGCGAACAGAGCCTGCGTAAGCGTTACGCAGTGATGATGGTGGGACCCATAATCGGTGATGCAGGAAGAATCCAATCCGTCCACCGAATTCCCCTTGCAAAACTGATCAGGTATTACGTGCTTCCATTCAACTTCAGTGTGACCCACGAAGTTTTCATTCAGCCGTCCATCTTCCGTTTGGACAGTTAAAAATTAATCTCTGATGTATCTTGAATTTTCGTCACCTAGGCAAGGGAAATATGGACCACGTGAGTCACACGGACGGTCCGGATCAGACTTTCGGATCCCGATGGTGGGCCACAAGCAAAACCCAATCAAACAGGGAAAACGCTGTTGCATTTTTCTCGAATTGAGAAGAAGAGTCGGTCAGCGTTTGTTGACCGACTTTTGGATTTTTGGTGCACGCCCGGTGCACTAATGCACTGTGCTCATGCATTGTATGCTTGAATCTCACAGAGATGTTTGTGAGAAATCTGATCCGTCCATCCGTATTCTCACCTCATTTAAGCCGTTGGGACCAAGTTTGAAGCATATTCAGATATCAGGTGGGCGCAAAATTGACCGTTTAAGGGATGATTTATCCGTTGGCCCACTTCCCGAGATCTTTAATGGATGAAATTTAATATGTACGGCTAATTTATGGTTCACATCCCATGTATGGAGTCTCGTGTCAAGCGGACGGTGAGAACCCCGTGATCTTGCATTCTGCACTAGTTTCGGGCCTCTTTAACGTGAACGGCTTGATTTCGTCGGATCCCTGGCATGTAGATTCTTCAATGTTGGTCCTCTGGAGTTTGTCCCTTGCTCTGGTGACTTCAGAGCGTTAAATTCATGCTTTAAGCTCCCTGTTTCAGTCCATGCTTGCAAATACACTCTGCATCACCAACACAATTAAAGCGGGCCATTAAACGGTATCATGTTCGTAAATCCAGGCAATAATTAGGGTCTGATATGCAATATTTGACCCTCAATACCCGGCAACACCACAGCCACCAAAAAACCAGCCAAACACCCCAACTAAAAGGAAACCACGCTAACCTCTCCTGTAATAAATAAATAAAATAAATAAATAAATAAATAAATAAGGAAGCCCACTAGATAGGCATCGGGACAACCCAAGTGGATCCTAAGCCAATCCTATCAAGGAAAACCAAACCTCTAATTGGCCAGGAAGATCATGCACCCGGTCAAAGACGAGGGAGGATTGGCTACCACTACCCTTCCGGGCCAGACCGTCCAGCGGCCTATTACCTTCTCTCAGAATGAGCTTGATCACAACGCATGGTTCTTATATATGCATAATTTCCTAATTGAATCTAGTTAAGGAAACACCACTAAAACTCAAAAAACATAATCTACAATATCTATTTAACTAATATCCCAAACAACTCACCTAAACCAAATAAGACTCGAAGATTCAGAAGTGCAATCTCCAAGTTACCCATTAGGTGGATATCACCATGCAGATCCCATGAGGCAAAAGCTGACCGGCCGGTATTCACATCTGGTGGGCCAAAGGTGTACAAAAATGATTTGGACGGTTAGGAAAATGACCAACAGTCCATTCAACATGGATGTGTGACATGCAACATGTTCGTGAGGCCAACCCGATTGTGGAACATGCAGCTAACCTATGTGGTGAGACCTACCTGATGAGTGTGGCTTCTTTCTCCCATGATTGAATGCATATGATGTAGATCTAATATTTATTTTGAGATTGATTCACATCCATAACATCAAACGCCCTTTTTTGATCTTTTAGTGTTAGTGGAAACCCAAACCTGAATTTTTCGATGAAGAAGAAGAAGAATGGGCTTACTGGCATCATTGTTGCAGTGATGATTGTCGTTGTAGTTCTTTGCATTACAGTTGTTTGCATCAAACGTGAAGCATTTCTCCTTCGCTAAGGACAAGAAGAGTATAAGACAGCATGAGAGGAGAACTCCACCTTCAAGGGAACTATCAGGGTTGACCTCAAACACCCAGCGATAAGCTGGACTCAGAGGTGGACTACCATTATGGGGGACCTACGAATAGAATGCCATAAGCTGCTCGCCCCTTCTTCCCCACAATGTGATAATTTAGACTGTTCATTTGTAAGGTCTCACCATGGATGGGCCACATGGAAAATATCTTTCTCATTATTCTTACAAACCATACGAAATAAACAAGGGGAAAAAATCGTAAATAGTATGATGGACAATCCACTTCAAACATGGGGCCGATACAATGGACGGTCCACATCAAAGGTGAGCTCCACATGATGGGCAGTGGACATTGAATATGAGCCCCACATGATGGATGACCCACATCAATGTGGTCCCACATGATGGATGGCCTGCATCCAAGACAAGCCCCAAATGATTGGCAACCCACATTGAAGGTGGCACCCACATGATGGACATGATGGACAATCCACATCAAAGGTGGGCTCCACATGATGGGCAATTAATAATGGTTGGCCCCACATGATAGACAGTCCACATCAAAGGTTGGCCCTAATGATGAGTGGCTCTTATCCAAGGCGGGCACCAAGTGATGGACAACCCATTTCCTAAGTGGGGCCTACATAATGGACGTTCCACATCAAAGGTTGGCTCCACATGATGTGTCACGCCTCAAACTCGGAAATCGGGCTCACAAAATTTCCGATCGCCGAATCCGGTGCCGACAGCCTCCGTATAGTACCCCATTCTCGGCTCCCAACGCGCATACGCTATATTCCGATCCTGGGATCCTACAAGGAGGATTTTTCCAACGTACGTTTATCTCGTAAGAAGTATAACCATAAGTTTACCCAATTCACAAAGGCAACATCATCATCACATATTCACTAATATAAATATTGAATACAGTACTGAAAGAAAAATACATATGTCAAAAATCAAAGCTCCAAAAGTCCGCTGCATGCTCCAAACTCAACATTGCTACAACCTAATGCCACCTGCATGTATCTATCGTGCATAAGCTTATAGAAAGCTTAGAGGGTAGTGAAAGTGTGTGCACAAGGTAAGTGCCAAGTATGCAATACAATGCCATAAATCATATAATATCGGAATAAGCGAAAATACTTACAAGATCATGAATCATACGATATCAGAGTAAGCGAAAATACTGACAAGATCATGAATCATACAATGTCAGAGTAAGAGAAAATACTGACAAGATCATGAATCATATGATATCAGAGTAAGCAGAAATATATTGGTAAGTCCATGAGTGCCATCAGCCATACCAACGTTATGCGATGCAAGGCATGAATGATAACGGCCATATCAATGTAGAAATATGGCAACCCAAAATGTTAAATGTTGCGGATGCTATGCAATATGCTGTGCGAACGAAACGACCAAGCTGGAGTGAAGTCGGGATGATAGTAAATAGTATCGCAGGCTATGGGGGCCATCACAAGGGACTGCTATCCAAACCAGTCTCATACCTAAATTTGGATAGCTAGACTCAATGTAGTAGACTCCTGATTTCAAGTTAGTCGCGTGCCTCAACCGAAATCCTTTCCATTACAAAGGTATACAACAATTAGTTGGGCACCACCAGCCCGAGTGGATAGTGAATGAATGAATGAATGAGTATGCAACTCCTACTTAATAAGTCCACATATTAGTACGATTCCTCTTTGGAAAATCATCGGGGTCTAGTACACTCCAAACAAGATTGCCGACCCATCGTGCATAATAAGGTGAGTGGAAGAGACCTCACTATCCATCTGCCAATATTGGGCCCAGCTCATCAATAGCGGACCTATTCCTCGAGCTGATCAAACTCAGCCTAGCTTTGCCCCCTCCTCTCGAGTAGGTAAGGTCACACCCCATTCCAACCGACCACGACACAGTGGGAGATACGGCCTAATGTATACGGCCCTCATGCGCTTATGCATCCACTCAGTCTAGACGTCAGAGTAACCTCTGGAACCAAGAGGGTTTAGGGAATTTCACCCAAGGATATTTATAGCACCCCATGTAGAACAAATTTCTAGTGTCTCATCTAGCCATCCACAAGATGCCTTTGGAGGCTACGACCCTGATGTCGCTAGGGCGTACGGTAATCATAATCACTCAATGCGAGATGCATAAGTCACACAGTCCAATCATGCATCAATTTTGTGCATACTTGTGCTCATGTGGGGCAACTCCACCTATTAGAGAGTCTCATAAATAACCTGCCATATGCAATGACCAACTATATCTCATAATCAAACATGCAGATGACTCGTATGAGTATGTATCATGATACTATACTGTCACATATTCATAATCGGTATAAACAACCGACACCAATAATTAGCATCGATAATCGGCCTATACAATCGGCCTCGACAATCAGAATCGGCCTCGATAATCAGAATCGACCTCGACAATCGGCCTCAATAATCGGAATCGGCCTCGACAATCAGAATTGGCTTCGATAATTAGAATCGGCCTCGATAATTAGCCTCGACAATCGAAATCGGTCTCGATAATCGGCCTCGATAATCAGAATCCGCCTCGATAATCGGCCTCGACAATCAAAATCCGCCTCGATAATCGGAATCGGCCTTGACAATCGGAATCGGCCTTGATAATTGGAATTGGCCTCACAAAGGGCCTAAGGGAAAGTCACAATGTGGACATTTAACCATTATCGCCCATCAATGTGGACATTTAACCATCATTGCTCACAAGGAGTGGCCCACATAGAGCCAAACGTATCATGGGCCCATGGCCTCACACAAGCGCCTAATATACATCGCCATGGGCCTCACTCTTGGGCCTCATATATATCACAATGGGCCTCAGCATATGGGCTATAAATACATCACATCGGGCCTCGCTCATGGACTGCATATACATCACAATGGGCCTTGGCACATGGGTCATAAATACATCATATCGGGCCTCATCATATGGGCCTCACATACATCACAATGGGCTGCAATACATGGGTCTCATATACATCAAATGGGCCGTAGTATATGGGTCTCATATACATCAAATGGGCCGCATCACATGGTTCGCACCAATGGGCCAATATACATCAAGTGGGCCGCATCATATGGGCTGCACCAATGGGCCAATATATATATATATATATATATATATATATATAGTGGGCCATATCAATGGGCCCCGCCAACAAGCCTCGCACAAATGGGCCACAAATTGGTCAAGTGGGCCACATCACATGGGCCAATATACATCAAGTGGGTCACATCATATGGGCCGCACCAATGGGCCAATATATATATATATATATATATATATATATATATATATATATATATATATATATATATATATATATATATATATCAATTGGGATGTATCAATGGGCCGCACCAACAAGCGTCGCACAAATGGGCCACAAATTCATCAAGTGGGCCGCATCACATGGGCCTCAACAATGGGCTTCATATACATTAAGTGGGCCGCATCATATGGACAACATGAACATACATAACACGGTGGGTCCCACTATGATGTGGGTTGAGGAGGTTTTGCATTTCACGGTGAGAGCTTGGATTACATCTAAAATTATTTCAATAGTTGCAAGTGTAACATGTGTATTATTGTACACTATCATTCTATGGGGCACGTGGCTCACTAATGATGATCAGCACTGTCAAACATTATCTATGTAAATCAGCATTGTCAGAACGTTGGACAGCACTGTTCAAACACTGTCCATGTAAATCTGCACTATCCAAACATTGGACATGTAAATCAGCACTGTCCAAACATTGTCCAGCATCGTCCAACATAATCTGGACAATGTGGATGAAATAAATACATCATGGTGGGTATCCACGTCCCTCACCAGGGACGGTGTGAATAAATAATACATAAATCAAGGTGGGTTCGGTAGATGGGTGGCATGGACCTAACATACATACATCAATGGTGGGCCCAACAAAACTTTACTGACGTGGTACAACAGGTATATAGCTGGTGTGAGTACCAACTAACCCGTCTAGCAAGTGGGTCCCACATGGGGCCCACCACATACATACATATATATAACAGGTGTGAGGCACCCAGCCAATCCGCTTTCCACGTCCAGGATTGGATGGAGTGGATATACATAACAGGGTGGATCCCCACCATCCAGGAACGCTGGACGGTGTGGATCAAACCCACACATCATGGTGGCCCACCTGGCACACGTTAGATGGACGGTATGGCTATAGAGCATGGTGCGGCCCACAGCACACCGTCCAAATAGACGGTGTGGATATAAAACATATACATTATAGTGGGGGCCACACCATCTGGACAGATGGCAGAGTGGATATACAATTCATAAACCAAGGTGGGTCCCATTCCACGCATACAGCATGTGTGGGATGGCCCCACATGAGCTGAAAATAGATGGACGGTGTGTGTGAAACATATACATCACCATGAGGTCCACCGTCCTGGACAAGGACGAAGTGGATATAAACAAATACATCATGGTGGGTCCCACCCACATGTGTCACACGTGTGGGGTGGGCCCATGCCCAGGACAAATGGACGGTTGGGATGTATCCCACATACATCGTGGTGGGCATGGAACTTGTTGGCGTCTTTGCAGCCAGGTGCTGTTGGCGCGGGACCCATCGTCCCTACCAATGGACCGTGTGGATCAGGAATACATACATCCAAGGTGGGCCCCACTAGCTACATGTCCAAGCACGGACGGTGCAGATACACACGCAATCAAGGTAGGCCCCACGTGGTGGGATGCAACACGTGTATTAGGTTTGGGCCCCAATGTAACACCCCGTATATTTGGAACATGGGTGTTACCCTTTAAACGTACATCAACCTAAATCAGATTTGATTAACCTAATAGCTTGAACTCAACATGTACAGGATGGGGATTCCGGTCGACATTAGAGCCATCCATCAGGGTCCCCAAGAGCTAGAGCACGCCCTATGACAGTTAAGAAAGTAATACTATCCGAACACTCTAAATTGAAGCCATTATGTCGCCTGATACTGGTACAACACACTTGTCACCAACACTTGAGAGTTAGTTAGTGACAAATCAAGACTTCATCACAACCAGCACCTTATATTAACCATTGAAAACCAGTACTAGGCCCACCCGATCAACATATCACGACATATAGGCCGGTAATGGCCCAAAGAAGGATGTAACGGCCCACCTGGGCCTCAGCCTTGTACCAAAATGGGCTGGGACCTCTATTCTTGGGTCCCAAGAAGAATGGACGGAATAGATTTGGCACGACCATCACGATGGGCCCTTTCACGGAGTGCACGTGCACCCCATACATGTGCACGCGGCTTACACCGGAACTACTTGCTCGGTCAAATGAGCTTTGACCGAGCTCTTTACAAATATGAGAAAAGCCCATTTCTCCCGCCAAAACAGGGACTCAAACGACCGTCCTTTGAGCTCCTATGTGGCCCACCATGGCAACTTTACGGGCCATCTGAGTCGTTCAAATTCTCTGTGGGGCCCAGCTTAACAAAATCGTATAACGGTTTAGCTCCGTACATAGGGGCATGGAAGATCAAATGGGACTATCCGGAGTCCTCCGTGCGGCTGGGATCCATGATGGTGGGACCATCTGCAACCACTTGGGTGGCCCACGATCGGCCTGACCCTCCCATCACAACTGTCCATTCCGTGAGAGGGGTATGCTCTCCCATTTCCAAAAACGGCCAAGCAACGGCCTGCGTAGGAAAAAGCAGTGAGAGGACTTTCCTCTCTAGGAAAGACAGGGGCTAGTGAAATCTCGGCCGTCCGTCGTAGAGCATTCTCAGCCGTTTCTCTCTCTCTCTCCCTCTATATAAAGGGCCCTGTAGCCTTGGGATGGATGCCAAGGAGAGGGAGGGGAGAGTGGAAAGAGAGAGGAAAAACAGGGAGGCTATTTCTCCTATTGTAGCTCGAGTGCAGGGGATGATATCCACCCATCCCAAGAGACAATCTTCTTCCATTTCCTTCTTTCCGTTTCAGCTAGGATGAGGCCACAGTGGTGTTTGTATCAAGCTAAAAGCTGGCAAAGCAATGGTCATGCTTTCAGATAGAAAATTGACCAGCAAAACCAATGTGTTGTTGAGTTAAAGGCTGCCCATTCCGAGCCTCTGTTTTGAGCTGGGACCGACCAAACGATGGCCGGGTCTCAGGCAAATATCAGGCCTGAATGCTGGTCGTAGATGGGCCGGAAGCCAGCCAAGTAATGGCTGTGTTCACGCCTAAAACAAGGCTTGAAGTGGGTCCCTGTTTTGAACCGAAGCTGAGCCGATCCATGGCTCTGTCCAGGGCCGAAATTCGACCCAACTACAACACCCGTTTCAGGCCAGGACCCTGCCAAACAATGGCTGTGCGTCAGGCCATAAACAGGGTAGAACCGAAGCTCTGTTTTAAACTGAGAGCTGTCCAAAGAATAGCCGTAGTTCATGGTTTGCTGCAGGCCTATCCAGGCCTCTGTCCAAGCTAAAATCAGGCCTGGAGAAGATGGTGGGAATCAGTTCCAGTTGAGCTAAAATCGGGCTCCATCGGGCCATGTTTTTGGCTGAGAACTGAAACCAAAAAGGGCCTGAGTTGAGCTCTTGGTAGAGCTTTGAAGCGGGCCCTATTAGGCCATAATCGGATGCAGGTCAAGGCCTGTTCCAGCCCTCTACCTGGCTATGAACGAGCTTCGATCTACCCTCTAAATAGGGAGTCGAGCGAGCTGCATGGGAACAGCTCTCAGCAAGGCTGAGGACGGGCCCATTAGAAGGGAATCACGTCCGGGTGAGCTGCACTGTGCTAGGCCTCACCAAAATGCAGGTGGGTTGCACTGTGTTGGACCCCAGCTGAATTCCCGGTGGGCCACACCATCATACAATCACGGTGGCCACACCTAGATGTGTGTTTCACATCCAACCCGTCCATCAATGGACGTGCAGTGCTGGACGAACTGTTGCATGTGTAAAGAAGAAAAAAAGGAAAAGAAAAGGGAAGAAAGGTGGATATATAATAATATAGTAATATAATGCTATATGTGGTGGGCCCCACGTGGGACCCACCTGTTGTGATTAACTGGAGTACCCCTCCAGTACAAGTACAAGTAACATATAATAAAATATTATATGTGGGCTCCACATCCACGTGGGACCCACCAGGTATACATGTTCACATGTAAATATATATAATATATCTATATTCTATGCGGGCCACACCACGTGGGAGTCCACTACTGATGGACGTGTGTTTTAAACATTCCGTCCATCTGTGTGGGGACCACCTTGGGGTGTGTATTATATACCCACTCCTTACACTTGTCAGGACGGTAGTGTGGACCCCACTGTGATGTATGTGTCCTGTACACACCGTCCATTCATTGGACGTGGGCCAATTGCAGCTAGCAGCTTTAGCTGCTGCATTGATGCCACAAAGTTCTGTGGGCCACATCAGCATGTAGCTACTGTGATGACTTCAGCAAATCCAGCCGGTCCATGCATGATGTATGTGTTTTATTAATACCATCCATCCCAGCCGGTCACACCACCATGATGTATTTATTTCATCCACACCATCTAGATTGTGCTAGACGGTGCTGGACAACGTTTGGACTGTGCTGATTTATGTGGACAATGTTTGGATGGTGCTGATATTCTGGAAAAGGTTTGGGACAGTGTTGAACCATATTTGAACGGCATTAAATTACCTGAACTACATTGGAACGGTGCCCATTTTATGTTTGGATGGTGCCGATTCACATGAACTATATTTGAATAACACTGATTTACATGAGTTGTGTTAGGAAATGCTAAATGCCATTAGTAAGCCATGTGCCCCAAAAGATGATAATATACCGTGACACACGCGTTACGCTTACAACTATTGAAGCGATTTTCTTATGTGGGAAACCCAAACCCATCCATGGGGCCCACCTGATACATATGGGGTCTACGTGTGAGGACCAGTTCCACCCCTGGTAAGGACGAGCTTGAGCCCAGTTGGACCACCTTGATTGAATAAGTATATAATGTTACACCCCAAACCCGGAAACTGGGCTCACAAAACTCTGGATCGCCGACAGCCTCCGTAGAACCCCATTCTCGGCTCCTAGCGCCCATTCGCCAGGTTCCGATCATGAGATGCTACGAGGAGGTTTTTTTAACATCAGTTTGATTCGCAGTAAGCATAACCAAAGACATAACCCACAAACAACAACCAAAAACTCTATCACATTTCCACTATGATAAAAAAACTTTATAAGTACAATGAGCATAAAGGGAAACACAATGATAATGGACAAAAAGCTCCAAGATGATCTGCTATACGGTCCTGCCTCAGCGCTGCTGCGGTCCAACGTCACCTGCACGCAACGGTCGTGCATAAGCTTATAGAAAGCTTAGAGGGTGTTGAAAGTGTGTGCGCAAGGTAGTAATACAATTATGCAGTATCAGAGTAATGCGGAACATGCTGATGAATCCATGAATACCGTTAGCTATACCAAGACTATACGATGCAAAGCGTGAATGATGTCGACCGTATCAAGGCTATGCGACGCAAAGCATGAATGATGTCGGCCGTATCAAGGCCATGCGATGCAAGGTGCAACTCAATCATACAAATCCTCATCCAAGTCCACATATCAATATAGCTCAAATCTGGGATATCACTGGGGTCTAGTACACTCTAAACCAGATCGCCACCCCATCGCGAGCATAAGGTAAGTGGAAGAAACCTCACTATCCGCCTGCCAATATCGGGCTCGACTCGTCGATAGCAGACCCATTCCTCGAGCTGGTCAAACTCAGCCTAGCTTTGCCTCATCCTCTTGGGCGGGTAAGGCCGCACCCCCTTCCAACCGACCACGACACAGTGGAAAGCGCGGTTGTCTGGTAATCAACACTCAGTGCTCATGCACCCACTCGGTCTAGATGTTGGAGCAATCTCTTGGTACCATAAGGATTTAGGGACTTTCACCCAGGGATATCTATAGCACCCCATGTAGAACAAGATTTCTGGTATCCAATCCTGCCAACCACGATATGTATGTGGCTGTTATGACCCCGATGTCGCTAAGGCGTACAGTAACCATGTCACGCAATGCGAAATGCATGAATTACACTATTTAGTCATGCAGTAATCTTGTGCGTATCGTGCGCTCATGTGGGGCAACACCGCCTATCCGAGAACCCCTAAACAATCTGCCCGAAGGCATATGCTATGATCAGTCACTTCTCATATCAAGCATACATATGATGCGTATGATCATAAATCATGGAACTATACTAAACATGTTATATGGGATAGATGTCGTTCATAACGAAGATGAGCCTATACGGCCTATAGGTATGGGCCTAGCAATGGGCCCTAGGGAGAATTATAATGCGGACATTTAACCAATATTATTCTTACAATGTGGACGTCAAACCAACATTGCTCCCAAGGTACAGCTGTCATAAACATCTTTATACAAACCATGGTAGAGTCACACATTGTAATGGACTTGTGTACATCCAATCGGGCCTCGACCCATGGGCCTTAGATACAACAAATGGGCCGCATAACATGGGCCTCATGTATATCAGGTGGGCCTCAATGGATTGGTCATAACTACATCAAGATGGGCCTAATCATATGGGCCTCATACATATCAAGGTGGGCCTCAACAACGAACCTCGTATATCACATCCGCCTAACCAACTAGGCCCTAAGTACATCGCACCGGGCCTAGTCAAATGTGCCGAATTAATGGGTCGATTTAAATGGCTGAGTCAAATGGGCCAAATGTATACCAAATCGGCCCACCCTTATGTGTTTGAGATCCGACATATTCATAAGTTATCAAAGAGGTAGATGAAATGAAAACAATTACCAACTTAATTGAAAACTACCGTGGCCCTTAGGAGTTTGAACGGTCGATGCCACGGTCCACTATTTAAATGGTGGGGTCCACTTAAACTTTAGATCTGGCTCACCACTATTTTTCATGCTATAAAATAATCTCATAAATGGTTGGACGACATGGATACAACACATGCATCATGGTGGGCCCTGCCGTTCAAATAGTGGACGGTGTCGATATACATCAAAGTGGGGCATGTGGGCTTACTGTCTAGTAGTGGGACCCACAGAGCTTGCTGTCGTCAGATGAAAATGGGTCCCACCATAAAAACAGATGGACAGCACGTGTGGAACACATTTATCATGGTGGGACCTGCAGCACATGCAGCGTGGCTGCCTCCCTATTTAAGAGCAAAGGTGGGTCCCACGTAGGGCCCACCCTCATATATTATGTAAAGTATATAATATATAACATATATCATTTATATAGCTGCTGCTATGCAGCTTTTAGGCATTAAAGGGGGGGAGAGAGAGAGAGAGAGAGAAAGAGAGAGAGAGAGAGAGAGAGAGAGAGAGAGAGAGAGAGAGAGCAGTACGTGGCTGCTTTTTCTTCTCTTTTTTTTTTTCCTTCTCTCCTGCAACAAAGCAGAGGTGGGTCCCATGTAGGGCCCACGACAACATCCCATATAGTATACAATTTATATATATATATATATATTAATTATAATATAATATATCAACATATATATATATTATTATATTATTATATATATCAACATATATATAATATATATTATATATTACACGTCCAGGCCTTGGATGGCCTGGATAGTACATACATCATGGTGCTGCCCCACACGTGGGGTGGGTCCCACCGTCCAAGGACGTGGACACCACACGTGCACCACGGTGTGGCCACCAAATGGATGGACGATGTGGGTGGGTCCCATGGACCCCCACCGTGTTCACACTTCGCAGTTAGCCACCTCACTAGGGCAACCAAGACCTTGACATTGCAAAGAGGTATCCTCCACTTAGTCTGTCAGTTGAGCTATGGGTCTCGGTGTGTCAGGGAGGGCCCCACACGAACATGGCCCCACCATCCAGACATGGTGGACGGTTTGGATGAAGCACACACCATGGTGTGGCTCGTCTACATGGATGGACGAAGTGGGTGGGTCCCATGGACCCCACCGTCCATGTCAGTGCACACTCCATGTCAGTACACACTCCAGGCTAGCCACCTCCACAAGAGCAATACCAAGACCTCAAGTGTTGAAACGAGGCATCTTTCACTCGGTCTACCCCCTGAGCCATGGGGCTGGGTGGGCCCACGTTGGATCACACTTCACTGGCAGCTACCCCCCACTGTAGCCACATCAAGGTGGGCCCTCTATGGACGGTTGGGATGGTATAAAAACATCATGGTGTATCCCACATAGATGGGGTCCACCAGTAGATGGCATGGATGAAATACACACATCATAGGTGGCCAAGATCATAGAAGAGAGAGAAAGAGGGAGACATCGACGAAGATGGAGGGGCCCCGCCACTATGGGCCCCTCTTTGATATAAAACCTACATCAAGGTGGGTCCCACATGTATATGGACCCTTAAATTAAACAAATGCATGGAAGGCAAAAATTCAAGATCATCCACCGCCTTCCTCTTGCTCCCTTGGCTTCCTATGCTCCTTAGCTTCGATTCTAACGGAAGAGATGGGATTTGGATGGTTGAGATGGGGGATGAGGGGGTAGGAAGTGATCCACATACAAACTCTCTCTTGGAGGATGAAGAGCTTGGACGTGTGGTGTTCTTTCTTGCTTGGGAGAGTGGTTTGAGAATGAGAGAGAGGATTGTAAAAAGAGAGAGAGAGAGAGAGAGAGAGAGAGAAGAGAGAGAGAGAGAGAGAGAGAGGAGAGAGATGGGTATGAGTGATGGATGTGGTGAGTGATGGGTGTGTAAGATACTTTTTGACTTTTGTGGTAGATTGTGTAAGAAAGGTATGGGTGGTGTAAGAAACTTTGGGCTCTGGGGGTTGTTTGGGGAAGGGTGTAAGGTGATGTGTACTTGACATGATGAGATTGATTGATGGATTGATTGATTTGACAAGTCGTAGAGATTCTCTCGGAATTCGCACGCGTGGTGTTTTTGTCGCACCGAACGTGGACCCACATCTCCTGACCAGGGTATCAGATCGGCGTGCGAGTCGCAGCATAGGAACCGCAACTATGGCGCGGTCGCTATGGTACAAGTCTTAGGTTGAGTCGACTTGGGTTGACGGCGTGTGACGCAAGGTTGTGAGCAAATACCGGTTAAGGGTCGAAGGTTGTCGGAATTCGACCGGGAAGACCGTGGAAGTCTACAGAATGGTACGATTTAGGATACGGGTCTTACATATGAAGAGCCTAACACAAGCCTAAAAAGGCCTTGTTGTTGTACTCCTTCGAACCCTCATGTTAGCTGGACAAAACTATAGGAATACTTGACAAATATAAACTGTGATTATAGGAGATTCCTTAAGTGACCTCGGGCCGCAAGAAGACTTGGACCGAGTTCGCAAACACGACCCTACAGGTGATGATTTCCTCCCCTTAAGCTTTTCATCCCTAACTAGACCATAAATAGTAGTTTTGTGAATTTTAATGGTTAGTTGGACTAATGATAAATTGTGTGTAGAAATGAACTTCTTTCACTTGACCTATCTATTTAACAAAAATGATTCTCATGCTTACTATTATTTAGGCTCTCAATTATATACTCAGAACTATCTAGGTGAACTGCCGAACCACTCATGTCACGTATCTTATGTTAATTTAGTTAGCGTGTTCTGATAGAAATATATGCGTTATTTCTTGTTCATGATAAGATCTATGTTACTAATATGATGATGTGACACAGATATTGCTTAAATCTTTCCGTGGGAAGCCCAGTAGAAGGAGAGTCCGTGCTTGGGGTGTAACTAAACTAGTTGTGACATAAGTAGGCCCCTAACATGGAGGTTTTGTTGATTGATCTCATGTTGGTGGGTACTACACACACCCTAAGACGGTAGTCTCATGGGCCGGGGATGGTAGTCATGGGATACTATGCCCGAGCTGTCGGCCTACGTTGGGCCATGTGCTCCCCGTAGTGACCGTGAGCTTATTTAAATTGGTTGGATGCAATTGGACTAATAATGGGTCGAAAAATCATGCATGTATAGCACAGACCAGCATCTATTGCTGTCACATGTAACATACAGATTCGCCTGACTGGATGTTTTACTCGGGGCACAAACCATCATCTATTGTTATAGTACATGTTTGCCTATCTGGATGTTTTACCCGGGGCATAGACCGTCTAGATGTTTTACCCGGATCAATGATTGCATGGGTGACGACCCCAATGTCCGTCTGGATGTTTTACCTAGGACGATAATTGCATTCATACATTCCTGCATTTAACAAGACTGCATCTACTGTGTTTTGGAATGTCTGTATGTTTTTATGATATTCTTTGTTTAGGGTGGCGGTGTGTAATCTTAAGGGGAGATCACACTGAGCTGGTCACTGATTCATCAATATTCAACTGTACAGAGGACGTATGTACATGAGCTGATGAGTATGCGACAGACTTAAAAGATGTGGCGGTCGAGGAACTCTATGACGAGGAGCCGCAGTAGGAGGCGGCCGCCTTTTTCGGGCTAAACCAGTAGATTAGATCTTTATTTTTAATACATTTAGGAACTTGAGAAACTTGAGGCTATGTAATTGGCCCCCAGCTGTGTAGGCCAGAATATTATTCATATGATGGTTCAGATATATATCATGTTTCTTCTCCCACTATCTGCACTTTGATTCACTCGTTGATTACCATTATCTTTAATTAGCTAACTCCTGGGTTCTTAAAATTCAAGTTGTGTACTCGGATTCTGAAAACCGGGGTGTTACACCCACCGTCCCTCACCGGATGGTGGATGGCATGGATGAAAGGCATACTTCATGGTGGGGTGCATGAGGGTGGGCCACACACATCAAGAGAGAGAGAGAGAGAGAGAGAGAGAGAGCTGAGAGAGAGAGAGATCGGAGTAGCAGAGGGACCCCGCCACTGTGGGCCCCTCAATACAATGCATACATCAAGATGGGTCCCACCATGTGGGCCCTAAATCAAATAAATGAGATTAAATACTATGAACACTCGCCGTTTACTTCTTCTTGGACTTCTCCTCATCTTTGCTCCAATAAAACATGATTCAACGGTTGAGATTGATCATAGAGGGTGAGATTGGATGGTAGGAAGGAGGGCTACACTAGCTCTTCTCATGAAGAGCTTGGACGGTTCTCTCCTTTGGGGTTGGTTAGGAGAATGAGAGAGAGAGAGAGGTGTAAAAGAGAGAGAGAGAGAGAGAGAGAGAGAGAGAGAGAGAGAGAGAGAGAGAGAGAGAGATGGGCATGAGTGAGTGATGGAGTGATGGGAAGTGATGGGTGTGTACTTGACATGTATGGGTGAAGAGAGAGAGAGAGATTTGACTTTAGGGGTTGCTTTTGGGGATGGGACATGTACTTGATTGATGGGATGTGATGTGATTTATTTGAAAGGTTCTCTTGGGTTTTGCAAAGCGCGGCATTTTCCTCGAATTGAATGCGGGCCCACATCTCCTGGCTCGGGTATCGCTTCGGCGCGCGAGATGCAGCGTCAGAACTGTGGCGACGACCCGGTCGCTAGGGTACAAGTTTCGGGTGGAACCAAGTCTGGAATACGGGATACGACTCAGAGTTACACGCAATTGTTGATAACAGATCGCGGGTCGCCAGAACTGGACCGGGATGACCGCAGAAGCCTACAGAACAGTACGGGCTAGGATACGGGTCTTACATGATGGGTGGTGGATATTGAAGGTGGCCCTTGATAGAGAGCCCCACATGATGGATGGCCTACATCAAAGGTGAGCCCTACATAATGGATGATGACATTAAAGGTCATCCCTTAATGATGAATGGCCCACATCTAAGGTGGGTCCGTGGATGTGAGTGGGATCAAACAAACTTTGAGGGATAAATACTTAGGATAATGAAAACCAAACATGCTTTTCTATATTTTAGCTGACAAAAAACCTACTTATCTGCTGAGTAAGCAGAAACCAATATAAGCTACTTATGTCATTAGTAGCTTATCTAAAGTAATTTACATTCCAAATGTCCCTTGAATTTGGCCACAATATGGGATTTCAGTTGTTCATCTGATGGAACCTAATGTAGATGGGACATTTCGAAGGAAGCTCACTGACCTGATAATCTTAGGACATTTCAAAAGAAGCTCACTGACCTGGTAATCTTAGGACATTTTGAAAGAAGCTCACTGACCTGATAATCTAAGCCACCTATGGGTAGAGTACTTTTGATGATTAATAGAAATAGATTGTGAGGAAAAGTGCAAGAATTGGTGGCAATGGCCCAGGTTTTGTCTGGGTTTGGGCTGGGTCAAGTAGGGTTGAGGCTAGCCCAACCAAACCTTGCTTGTCCAGGCCCAAAATTTTGTAAAATCTCTTTTTCCCATGTAAATGTTCCTAAAGTATACGTTGAAATTCAGCCACGTTAAGGATGGCTGGGTTACCTAACGGAAGATTGAAATGACTTATTTGTAAGAGATCATATGTACATATAAAGTTGCATCCACATAACAAGGTTGGGCTAAAATCACTTGAGATATCTGGCCAGGAAATTGATCGGGCCATGCATGCAAGGGTCAAGCCTGGCCCATGGGCCAAGCCAGTAGGTCTAAGCCAAGCTCAAAAGCTAGCTCAGGCTCATCGGTCGGCTACCTGGCCCATTGCCACCTTCAAATG